>CM071689.1:29015000-29407500 GCA_036553675.1 Solanum okadae
TCACATTTTTCACCATGATATCCAGCTGGGTCATTATTTTGGCCATGTTTTGGTCCCTCTCATGATCTTTTTCGATCTGTTCTTTTGTCATTCTAAATGTGAGAGGAGACACTTGGTCCTCACGAGTATACCATGTTCTGTTTATCTTGGTCATGCCGTCAAGAAGTTGCGATGCTACTTCATAGGGTTGTTGCATTATACCACCGGGAACAAGTTGATCAGCAATTCATTTGTTCACCGAGTCAAGGCTCCTATAGAAGTACTGCTGCAATATCTGATTCGACAGCCCATGGGTGGGACATTGAAGTACAAATTTCTTAAACCTCAACAACATCTCACAGATAGGTTCACCTTCCAAGCGCTTGAAACCTTGGATACTATCCCTAAGGGTCATGATCCTTGATGGGGGAAAGAATTTGACATGGAATGTTGTAGTAAGCTCATCCCAAGAGGTGATGAAATCCCTTGGCAACTCAGCCAACCATTTACTAGCGAACAACCCGAGATGTACTAATTCTTGTGAATTCTTGAATGTCAACGGACCACAAACGTCCATGAAGTTCCGAATATATTCACGTGGGTCTTCGTGAGCCAATCCTCTATATAATCCTTTCATTTGGAGGAGCTGCAACATTGTGCTTGTGACATGGAAGACAACATTCCCCTCAATTGGATGTAGACGTATTTGCACCCACACCACCCAATGAAATTGGGTCATTCACATTTTGGTCATTTACATCATTGAGGTTCCCAATATCATCTTGGTGGCCTACTTGTCTACCATTGCTCCTGTTTACACTCAACTCTTCCTTTGTTTAACACAAAAACCAAAACTAAAGTGAGTAGATTTAACTACAACCAAAGAGAACACAATTCAACTTCAGCAAAAGAATTATAAACAACACCAGTCCCCAGCAACTACTTTTTTTTTTATTAATATTTCAAACTCAACTCATCCAATTCTAGGTGCAAACGATAATTAAGCAGTATAAAACCCAACAAATGAGTTGGGATCGAATCCACACGGAGAAGCTCATGTTCAAATTCAATTGGGAAGTACAAAAGTGATCTAACTAGCTATAGCACTAAAAGTTATCGAAAAAGACATGAAACAAATCAAAAAGGGTGACACCAATGTCATATGGGGGAGGGGTTGGTTGCAATTATCTACTACAATGCAATCACACAAAACCGAAATAACAATACGGACATGAATTCTCGGGATGTGATTGATTATAGGAAAATTTCGCTAAATATCAGTGGGCAGACTAGACTATGAGGGAGATAACTTTCTTTTGACTAACTACCCCGAATTAGGTGATTTGTTTCGAACATCAACAAGCATAGCAATTAAGAATAACGAACACCTTAATTCATCTACTCTCTCGAGCTATGGGTAGGATTGGGTTTAGGATTCACTCTCTAAAGCTAAACCCATATTAATCCAATACCTACAAACCATTAAACAAAAGCCTTGGTACCGAAACCTCTCTCACGAGCAAGCTAAGAACGCAAAATTAAAACTGCATTTACAACTACAATTCATAAATTAAACTTTAGCTAATGATTGAACCCACTTCAATATAGCATTTAAACTAGTAATTAACAATACCCACAAACTAATTCAACCCATAATCTTATTATTACACCCCAAGAATTGAGGTTTTAGCCAAACATCATAAAAAGGTAAAAATGGTTACCAATTTGATTAGCCATCAACTGAGTAAGAGTATTCAAGCCTTAACAATGTTCCAATTGGAAGAAGATTAGTAACCCACTTGCAAAATCTCCAAATTGAGTCTCAAAAAGCATTCAAGTCTACATGGAAACTCTCAAAATTCAAAAGAAAACTATTCTAAATGGTAGCAAGCTCCTGAATTTACAGTTCAAAATTCAATTTATAGTTGCCAAAAATTAGGCACGAAGGGCCAAGGCGAGGTAAGTCGGGTTCGCAGAGTGGTTCGGTGAACTGCCATATGCTCTCTTCTATCACCATTATACATTGCTTGTCAGCATCCTCAAGTCATGTAACTTTGGGTGATCCATCTTGTTATCATGAAACTGATCGGTGATTCACTGACTGCCCATTCATGTCGCCAACTTGGTTTCTTCCCTCAGTGCTAGCACACTGGAACTTTAGGTTGACTGAAGAGCCACTCGGCGAGTGGCTGAGTGGTCTTAGCGATCACCGTGATCGCTTTTCTCCACTTCTTCAGCTTGTTATACTCATTTTTGCCTGTTAGTATCCTTGCCTTGCTCCTTAGCTCAAAAACCTGAAAATCAGGGAATTAACATCAATTTATAGCATAAATTAAGCATTTGATCACACTAAAATTATCAAAACAAGGCCCTAGATGAGTCCAAATCTCGGACTCATCACCACCCTACTTTGAGTAGATAGTATAACATATTATTATTATAATTATTATTGTTATTATTATTATTATTGTAATTATTATTATTATTACTATTATTATTATTATTATTATTCTTTTTAATCTTCATTAGACAACTAAAAATTTTCAATCAAACATACCAGAGATTTTTGGACCTAAAAATATACACCATTCACTACAAAAAAAAGTTATTTGGGAAAAAAATCTCAAATATATCTGAACTTTGACCGAAATTGTTGTCACAATCCCAAACTTTGGGCATGAACTATTACTCCTCAACACTATTTAATAGTGAATTTTAAAGATATATAAGTTCCCAGTTGGACAAGTTACTATTTATAATAATGCAATATATATGATGTCCACGTGTACACCTATATATCTTTAAAATACACTACTAAATAGTGTAGGGGGTAATAGGTCATGCCCAAAATGTGGAATTGTTACAACATTTTGGGTCAAAGTTCGAATATATTTCGAACCTTTTACACAAGTAATTTGCTCATCATGTTCACTATTTATAAAGTAATTGATTCACTTTTAAACAATAAGCTCTAACAATTAAATTAGTCAATTATTCATTTGTTTTTAAGTAATATGTACTTATCACATGATATCATATACAAATAACAAAATCTGATGATGTATATTATTCATAAATATACTAATTTGACCACTTTGATGACTAACAAACTAGTTTAACCACTATAATGACTAATACATGTTACTCATTAAGATCAACTGATCATTAAATAAAATATCCCCAAAAAAGAACTTAGTAAAAGAAATAATAAGACCATTAATTTTAGGGGAAAATCTAATAAATAGTATTTTTACTATTTTGAGAAAAATCTAAAGAAAAAAGATTTTATTCACAATTTCTTATCTATACATTAATTATCTTTTGACCAATTTCTCATTCTTTCCTATAAATAGATTTCTTAAGTTTTAAACTAAACCACACCACCATTTTCACTACACTATTTCACTTCACTTTTCTGATATGACTAACGTTGATAACAACCACCGCAGTACCACCGAAAAATAAAAGAGAACTGATCAAACTGCAATTCTATTCTTTGTTCGTTCTTTACCCAAAGTAGAAACTTAGATAACTTAGGAAACTCAGAAATAGAAAAGATTGATCGGAAAGAAAGTGAAAAAAGAGGGCTAGGGGTAAAAGGTAGGAGAGGGACAACGAATAAGGTAGGACCCACATATTTTTTATTACAAAATAATTCCTCATACACCAACTCATTTATATGCCTCTCACACCATAAAAATTTTCATTGTGTATGGTTACATGCTTCATTAGTACTTTCCTTTAGAATCATATATGTAAACTCTCTCACTAACATTATCATATCCTTCAAATCCGAAGCACTACAAACATAATCACATTTGAAAATCGGGGAGATTTTTGAAATTATATAATTTATTAGTTTCTATGTCTGCAGATGAAATGTGCTTGGCATTTTAGCAACTAAATGCATAGTTGCATGATTCTCAACGACATAAAATGCCAATGTCTCCAACTGACAAGAGAGCTGACAACTCTCCTGTTAGTTGGAGTCATTGGCATTTTACAGTGTCGATAATGATGCAGCATTAGTTTGTAAAATGCCAAGCACATTTCATCTTGAGACATATAAACTAATAAATGATATAATTCCAAAACTGTCCGCGATTTTGAAATTTGAATAGGTTCGTAGTGCTTCGGATTTGAAGGATATGATAATGTTTGTGAGAGAGTTTACATATATGGTTCTAAAGAAAAGTACTGATGCAGCATATAACCATACACAATGGAAAATTTTATGGTGTGAGAGGCATAGAAATGAGTTGCTGTATGAGTGATTTTTTTTTGTTTCTCTCCTACCTTTTACCCCCTAGCCCTTTTTTTTCACTTTCTTTCCCATCAATCTTTTCTATTTATCGAATAGAGTAGCTTTTATCATTTACCTATTTATTTATTTATTTTATTCGATAATTGACACATATATTATTTTTAATTTTTTACTATATTAAAAATATAAGAAGTAAAAAAAGGAGGAAATCATTAGTGGATCGTAAAAATTTTAATCACGAGATAAACGTGTAGGTAGTCAATCAACTAAACTATTAAAATCTCTCGTTTGATAGATTCATATATGTTTGATCAATCGATTTTTTACTTAGTAAATCAAATTATTTATCATTTTTATATAAATAAAGTATAAATATTTGGTTAATAAATCAATTTTTCTATTATAACAAAGTAGATTATAGTAAATATTTGTATATAAAAAATTTCGCATTATGGGTAATATTTTTTTATATGATTATTCATCATAAACTAGAGTATATCTAATTATACGAAATAGTGTAGCATTTACATCATATTTCATAAAAGTTAAATTTAATCAAACTCAAAACCTGAGAAACTTGAAAAATAAGATTTTATTTTTGATTTATAATATTATAAAAATTAATTAAAAAATTTGATTCTATTAGTACTAAAAATAACCAATTAAACGTATATACATGTATAATGAATAATTTTAATGGAAGCTTAGTTGATCGACTCTCTAAACTTTTATGTCGTAAGTGAAAATTTTATCCATCATGCAATTTTCTCTTTGATTTTTCGTCTCATATTATTGATTAAATAATTTTTAACTTTTTAAAAATACCTTTCAATTATCATAATGAGAAGATAAATATATTATAAATTATAGAAAGAATTGGGTAAATAAAATTCACAATAGAAAAAATTAATCAGAAAATTATACAGATAACTACAAAAATAAAACGTGTAGGATAAGAAAGGGATAAAAGGTAGGAGAGAGACAATGAAAGGGATAAACGTGTAAGACCCACACATTTTTTATTAAAAAATAATCCCTCATATACAACTCATATCTATGCCTCTCACACCATAACATTTTTCCATATACAATTGTTCATTTCCTCCTCTGCTCCTGCAGATTCGGTAATGCTTTATATGTCTCAGGATATGGCTAATGAATAAATTGTTGATAAATTTATTCATATATTTATCAATTCATTTAGTACATTGACTGGAGATGCTTTGGAAGTATGCGTTCTTTTAGTATCAGTATTTTCTAAACTTCTAAAAACTGTGGTTGGGGTTGATGATGAGTTGTAATTGGTCAAATCAAACATTGGAAGATTGTGGGATTCTACGTGATAGAAATAGACAACTAGTAATTGGTAAACTATTGAGCACAAATAATCCTCAAGCTTGGTAGCTCATCGATGACATAGCTTCACTAGTCTTTGATATTTTGAGAAGCAATGATCCTTCAACTCTTAAACACGGGCACCACATCATACGGATGTTGAAGAAGTTTTTTGTGATGACTCCAATGCATAATATTAATGAAGACCCCTCTCAACATTTTCACAAATTTATCTCTTCATCGGTGCTTGCAGCTTATGTTATGCTTTATGTGTCTCAAGATAGAGTTAAGAAACATGTTGCTGATGAATCCATTCTTAGATTCATCGATTCATTGATGAGTACTGAATTGCATATGAAGAGATGCAGTGAATGTGCTCGGTTGATATTAGTGTTCTGTAAGTTACTGAGAAGAGTTGTTGGGCTTGAGGATCCCTTGTATAGACTTTGTCGGAGTAGTATAAGTGATATAGTAGAGGCTGTTAGGATTGCAAGGTGCAAGAAGAATGTTGCTAATAATTGTTAGCATTGAATGATGCTTTTATGTTTGTTCGTTTGGATGTAGTTGCTGATTTATCCCGTGAGTTACAATTGAGTATGGGATCAGTTGATTCTTTGAGGTTAGCACTGATGAGCATTGTGAATGATTTTACTGAGTATATGTGTTTGGTGAGGGCATTGTTGCAATAACCTTTCGATTCTAAAAGTGGTGAAACAATGTATGAGACAGTACATTGAAAGCTCGCATCATATGTTGTCTGACTTGCATATCATTTTATATGATTCGCTTTATAAAACAGAGCGATGCTTAAGGAAATTGGAAGATAAGTTGTTGATTAATGAAGGCAGGCTTATCATATCATGGTGGTTTCAGTATTTGTAATATTGAAAGAGTTACACAACATTTCTAAGTTCTTTAACAACTTAGAGGTCTTTTGGCAGAAGTTAAGTCAACAAAAACTTTCACTGTTCTTTCTAATCAGGATATATGCAGAGAGTTTTGATGATTTTCTGTGGATAATTGAGCACAAGGAGGTAACAAATTTCAAAGTATAGAGACATTTCACAATGAGGATGCTTGAAAAAGCTAGAGGTGGAAACAAGGAGGAGTCATATGAGATGTTGATCGATAGGTCCGAGTTGTTGGAGGTATCTTTTGAATATACTGTTGATAAGGATCCTGCATTTCTGTGAGACTATCTGTTATTGCAATTCAAACATGAAGAAGTTACTGGGCTTGGAGTGTTGAGAGAATCGTTCTTCTTAGCTCAAAAACTTGAAAATCAAGGTATTAACATCAGTTTATAGCATAAATTAGGCATTTGAGGACACTAATACTATTAAAACAAAGCCCTAAATGAGTCCAAATCTCGGACTCATCAACACCCCCAACTTAAACTTTGGCTTGTCCTCGAGTAAAACTCAAGATCAGCAGTTCAATAAGGATGTTTCAAATAGTGCTGCATAAGACTCAACATGAATACACACAACAAGGTTCAAAATACTCATACAATGATCAGTTGTGCACTCAAATATTCAAGTTGTCACTCACCATTATCAAAGATGCTCAAGTTCACAATACTTGCTTTAAATGCAAATTCAAGCTTCAACAAAGAAATTCAAATGCCCTCACAACAAAGATGATTCCATATTCACAATACATTCTTCGACAATTTAAAGTTCCGAAATCACATACAAGTCTCACACTCACAAAGATGAACACATGCATGACTTCACCCATATGCTTGCCCTTATTTTCCAATCAACATTTGTTTCAGCTCACTCAAGATAACAAAGATCTTTTCAAGGCTTGTAACGGGGTTGAGTTTAAAGGTATGGTCATTTAGGCTTACTAGCTTCTACCTTCATGAAGTATGGTCTGAACATCACTTTCCTTATTTTCTTTAACATTTCAACATTCTCATAATCCACCCCATTATTCAACTTCATATGAACTACCGGATACCCCATTTCTTTTTCAATTTACACTACTTTATTTCACAACCTTTTCGGTGTTTTTCTTTTCTTTCATCTTTTTCATTTCCTTTTTTTACATGGAGGGGGTCCCATCTTTTTCAAATCCATCACAAAAGGGGGTTTTTTCACACTTGTTGACTTTCCTTCTCTTTTCACCACACCCCCAATTTAGGCTTTTGGCCTAAGTTGGCTATTCAAACATCCCATATTTCATGAAAGTTATGGGTGAATATATAAAGAGAGGTCATAATTGCTCAAGTTTCTTCCAAGAAAAGGGCAAGGCTCAAAAAGGGCCAACCAAGGTTCACACATCTCACAAAGTTGGCCACAAAAGAGGTATATTGTCAAATTGGTTCACTCTTCAAAATTCTTGTCTTAGATCATTTCAAGTGCTTGCATCACTCAATCAACCGGACCAACGGGGCAAATTCTAGGTGTCCTCACACACAATGTTCAAAGTAATCTCATCACACAAGGCATTGGTACCAATATCAAACAAGAATCCACACTTTCTAGCTAGCGTGAAATGTTTATCACAAGAGACTCATTCGACAACCAGCTAGTCACA
This sequence comes from Solanum okadae, assembly GCA_036553675.1. Taxonomy (NCBI): domain Eukaryota; kingdom Viridiplantae; phylum Streptophyta; class Magnoliopsida; order Solanales; family Solanaceae; genus Solanum; species Solanum okadae. Next base: position 29,023,123 of record CM071689.1, read on the forward strand.
ACGAGATGCTAAAAGTTCACATATTTGCCTCATCGTAGCCCCACATTCATTTCGTTGAATTAAGAGCACTATTCGAGTCATCGGTATTGATCACAACCGACTCTGAAATTCAGACAAGAACAACCAAAATCACAAACAAAAGAGGTGGCCAAATTTTTAAATTAGGTTCAAAACCATTTTCATTCAAAAAAATTGGCCACAAGCTAAAACATCCACAAGATCAAGACATATTTATATATCAACAAAATAAGCACAATATTCACAAAATAAAATCAATTTCACAAGAGGTAGGTATGATGCCTCACCCCACCAAACAAAAATATGCAGTTGTCCTCAAATGCAACTAAAACAAAATAATTAGTCAAACAAAAGTGAGGGAGGTAAAAATCATCATGCCGGGCTAAGCCTGGGTGACGTCTCCATCTCAGTCACTCCATTTATCTAGGCATTTGGGCATCAGTTCCCAGTGTCTTATCAGCCTCAGCTCCAATGGAGCTCATCATAGAAGTATCTCTCAAAAAGTCCTGTCTAGCTGTCTCGAACATGACACCCTCTAAGTCAGTGAGGTCCTCATAAGAAGCCACATCTCACACCTTAAGTTGCTCCTCATCTGTCTTGGGCTCAGACTTACCACCACCAGCTTAATCTATTATATCATCTCCTGTGGTAGTCGGAGGAACCTCAGCACAAGCTGGAACATCTGCACTCAGGTCATTTAGGGTCTCCACCATCTGAAATAACGTAGTTTAGTCTGTGGACTTCAGATGGTCCACATCCTTCCTTAGCTCAGAAACATCATCTTTCACAGCTATCACTGCATCAATAACACCCTGTCCCTCTCACAAACCTCTACTGTCGCTGTGAGGGCATCAATAGAAGCCCTGAGAGGCGTTAGTGTAGCAGTAATAGCTCTCTCAATCATCCAGGGAACCTTGGCCTCTAGCCAGGAAGCCTGCATATCAATAGAATGGGCTAGGTGCCCCATCTTGAGAAGCATGGCCTGGGTGGTCGGAGTCTTGGAAGTAGTAGTACCAACAATAGATCTAGGAGGAGGGGGAGCAACAGAAGAACTCGAGGCCTCTGAAGGAGTGGGATTGGAAGTACCTGAACGCCCGAAGGCCAGAGTAGGAAAGGCTGCCTCTACAGGTAATGTATCTATATCCACCTCTGGGGATGTATTCACCAGAGCTAATCTCCTCCTATTAGCCTCGTCCCATGTGTAGTCGGCCTCTATGCACTGGATGTTGGTGGAAGATGTGGGTGGACCCTCAACATCCCTCTTCTCATCACGAGGAACTATGGCCCGACGACACAACTCTGTGATCACTACTGGAGAGGGAAGGGATGTCTGGCGCTGCTTGGTTCTTATGGACATCTTCTGCTCGATAATCAATCCTAAATTTAGCTGTTTTCTCGCTATGATAGACCCGAGACAGGCCGACTTTAGGTGGCGAAGAATGGACTCGTTCTGCAATGGCATGATTGTGCTACTAAGGAATCTAAACCAGTACCGATCCTCTATGTTTAGGTCCTTCTTCACGATAGGCGCTCCCGCCTCAGTCCACCTCGGGGTGGTGTCAGAAATCAGTAGTCTAGCCAACCTTTCAGGTCATCTAGAGTCTTTTTAGTAGTCATACTATGGTACTCGTGTACGAAATCCATAGTCCTCTCAATTGCAGCATTGATATCACCGCTGCTACATTTAACCTTACTCACTTTGAACACACAAACTTTACTAGCCCGAAGGCACTAGCCTTGTTCTTCCCCTGAGGTACTAGATCAGCATAAGATAAGTAGAATTCCTAGACCCAGGTGGGAATATTTAAGACAATGGGCCTAGTGAAGATCTCGAATCTATGGAAACAGAGAGTATCCCACACATCTGGATGTATGTCCACTACACCATCCGTGGACAATCTCTTCTCTTCCAAGATGGTCTTCAATCCCTTGACTTTTAACCAGTTGAGTAATCGGGGAAGAGGACCCTGAACTGGTGGTGTTGGGACCACTGTCTATGTTGGAGCTGACACTGAATCTGAAGTAGAAGGGGTCAGCTTCGGAATCCTAAATGGATCCTGACGAGCTTTGGAATGAAGCTCTACTCGACGGGCCTACAATAATTGATTTTCCTCAGGCTGAGAGAGTGAAGCCTGAGAATCAAATGACTCTCCCTTATTGTCGGAATTTTACTATGGTGTCTCAGCTATGGGCGCTTTACCATTTCCCTTGCCTCCCTTTGGAGGTAGTTTTTTTCCCTTTGTGCTGGAAGCAGATGTTTCCTCATTTATCATGAACCCTCGATCATGCTTTCGTGGCGACATGCCACTATAATTCAAGTTTTTTCTAGCCATTCCTGTAAACCACACAGAAAAATGTTTTTAAAAAAAATCAGGCAAAATGGAGAAATTTAATTGTAGAAAGATTCGCCGAACAAATCGGCGAGCCGCCAAGTCACTTAGGCGAGCCAGATCGAGCTCGCCGAAAGTACCAACACAAAAAATTTCAATACTCAAGACAGGTTGGCGATGTTCAAAGCCATTCGGCGAATCGCTGACACCAATCAGCAGGGTCAAAGTAGCCTACCAAAAGTTATAGTGTATTTTAAGTGTTGGGTGCGCAAAAAGGGTGATCAAGAAGGCCCTTCAGTGACTCACCGAGTAAAGTCAGTGAGCTCAAGCATCTCACCGGAAGTTACAGAACAAACTCAACCAAAATTTGAAATTAAAGGGGATTTGTGGGAGACTTTAGCAAACCGTCGAACCACTCGGCGAGCTCGACATAGCTTGCCAATCACACCAATGTGCGGGTTTTCAACCCCAATGTCAAAATCAATTCCGCCACCCCCGAATTGAAAATCAAACACAAACACTTTTCAATTAAAGTCAGACCCATACGACCCATGCCATTTGGGTATTCACACTTCCCCCAATTTGGCTAGATTTGGCCATTTGACGACTTTTGACCTTAAGAATGACGTCAAACACACCATCATTGGGAAAATTATGTCATTTAACACAATTTGGGGTTACTTAGACTTCACCCCACTAGACCCAACACATACAAACCACAACCCAATATTTTGACTCGATATTTCAAGCAAGAGCACGAGAATCAATCAATTTAAAGAATTTAGGCACACATTTAAACAAATTACGGACAATCCAACACATTAAACACGATTATACCAATTACCCAACACAAAACAACAACAAATTTACCTATTGCAATTGATTTGTACGGTGTTTAGAAAACCAACCTTAATGCGAAATTTCAAATTTGAATAGCTAGGAGGTAAAGTTCCCCAATTTCGAGCATGACTTCACACAAAAATGTGGTAAAAGCAATAGGATATGGAAGATCAAAAGTTGGGTGAGAGGGTACGAGAGTTAAAAAAGAGAGAAAATGAAAGATTTTGAAATTTTGAACCGTTTGGCCTTTAAAACCTTTTAGTTTGCGGCATCTTCGGTGGAGTAAGTCATGCTCGCTGACCCACTCGGACATTCGCCGAGTGGTATTTTACCTCGCCAAGTGGTATTTTACCTCGCCAAGTTTTACAGGACTCCCAACAATTTGGGGGTTCAAACGACGGACAAAATCGGACTTGCCGATTAAGCATACAGCCCGTTGAGTTTTAGGGAGTTCCCCTTCAAGATTGGTGGTTCCAATGGCGGTCAAAGTCAGTGCTCGCCGACCTGTTTGGCGGGTTGCCGACTGGACTTTGACTCGCAAAACTACCCATTTTCCAAAACTTTTCACTTTTCAACCTGCATAATCAACACCCGTTATTCAAAATAAAAAACTAAAGCTTTAAAAACTTGGGTTGCCTCCCAAGAAGCGACTTAATTAAAGTCGTGGCACGATGAAAGTACCCATTTGCGAATCATTCTTCGGGTTTGCCCAGTTATCACTTGGTAGCCCCCTTTTGGCCTTGGATTCAAATGAGAACAAATTTGACCAATTTGGGTCTCCAACTACTTGATTGACACAGAATGATAGGTGACTGTCTGATTAAATGTAGAGACATCCTCCTTCTTCTCTTTCAACACCTTGTCCAACCGTTCAACTTTGTTGAGAATGCATGAGAGCATGTCTACCCTATGGACATTTTCATATTCCTTGGGATTTTGACGCTCATGGGGTGGGGCGTACCTGTCCTTATCACCCTTTTTTTCCTTCCAAGTAGCGTTACAATCACACCATTAACTGTCACGATCTCTCCATCCCTCATCTTTATTCCATCCCTGGTTTCCCCACGTCGTTGGATACTTTTGCCGATATCCACCTCCTTGATTAGCTAGGAAGTTCACTTCCCTTATTGTAAAGTGTTACAAAGTGAGCTTTGTCAGAATTTACTCCACCAACACCAACAACATTTGCACTCTTTGCACCTCTACCCAACACATTTTTTGCCAAGATATCCTGCTGGGTCATCATTTTGGCTATGTTTTGGTCTCTCTCCTGATCCTTTGCGATCTTTTCTATTTTCATTCTAAAAGTGAGAGGAGACACTTGGTCCTCACGAGTATACCATGCTCTATTTATCTTGGTCGTGCCATCAAGAATTTGCGATGCTACTTCATAGTGTTGTTGCATTACACCACCAGGAACAAGTTGATCAACAACTTATTTGTTCACCGAGTCAAGGCTCCTATAGAAGTACTGCTGCAATATATGATTCGGCAGCCCATGGGTTGGACATAGAAGTACCAATTTCTTAAACCTCAGCCATGTCTCATGGATAAGTTCACCTTCCAAGCGCTTGAAACCGTGGATAGTATCCCAAAGGGTCATCATCCTTGACGGGGAAAATAATCTCACATGGTATGTTGTAGTAAGCTCATCCCTAGAGGTGATGGAATCCCTTGGCAACACAGCCAACCATTTACTAGTCTCACCCATCAAAGAGAATGGGAAAAACCTGAGACAAACTGATTCTTCTAAGTTCCTGAATAAGAACGGCCCACAAACGTCTACGAAGTGCCGAATATGTTCAGGTGGGTCTTCGTGAGCTAATCCTCCATATAGTCCCTTCATTTGGAAGAGTTGCAACATTGTGCTTGTGACATGGAAGATGACATTACCTTCAATTGGAGGTAGACATATTCCACCCATATCACTCAATGGAATTAGGTCATTCACATTTGGTTAATTTACATCATTGAGGTTCCTAATATCATCTTGATAGCCCCCTTGGCTACCATTGCTCCTGTTTATGCTCATCTCTACTCTGTTCAGCACAAGCAACACAAAAACCAAAAACTGATTTAGTAGATTCAACTACAACCAAAGAGATCACAATTCAACTTCACTAAAAGAATTTTAAACAACACCAGTCCCCGGCAGCGGCGCCATTTTTATTAACATTTCAAACTCACCTCATTCAATTCTAGGTGCAAACGATCGTTAAGTAGTATAAAATCTAACAAATGAGTTGGGGTCGAACCCACATGGAGTGGTACGTCTTCAAACTCAATTGGGAAGTACAAAAGTCATCTAACTAGCTATAGGAATTGAAAATATCGAAAAAGACATGAAATAAATCAAAAGGCGTGACACGAATGTCAAATTGGGGTGGGGGTTTGGTTGCAATTAGCAGCTACAATGCAATCACACAAAACTGAAATAACAATAAGAGGAATTCTCGTGATGTAAGCGATTATAGGCAAATTTAACTATATGGGTAATTGTAACTACTAATGCATAGCTAAATATCAGTGGGTAGGCTAGACGATGAGGGAGATAGCTTTCTCTCGAATAACTACCTTAAATCAGGTGATTTGTTTCGAACATCAACAAACATATCAATTAATAACATCCCACAGCTTAATTCATCCACTCTCTCGAGCTAGATGGGTAGGATTGGGTTTAGGATTCACTCTCTCAAGCGGAACCCATATTAATCCAATACCTACAAACCATTAATCAAAAACCTTGGTTCCAAAACCTGTCTCTCGAGCAAGCTAAGAACACAAAATTAGAACTGCATTTGCGACTACAATTCATAAATTAAACTTCAGCTAATGATTAAACCCACTTCAATATAGCATTTAAACTAGTAATTAACAATACCCATAAGCTAATTCAACCCATAATCACATTATCACACCCCAGGAATTGGGGTGTTAGCCAAACATCATAAAAAGGTAAAAACGGTTACCAAATCGATTTGCCATCAACTGGGTAAGAGTATTCAAGCCTTTACAATGTTCCAATTTGAAGAAAATTAGTAACCCACTTGCAAAATCTCCGAATTGAGTCTCATAAAGCCTTCAAGTCTACAAGGAAACTCTCCAAACTCAAAAGAAAACTATTCTAAATGGTAGCAAGCTCTTAAATTTATAGTTCAAAATTCAATTTAGAGTTACCAAAAATTAGGCACGAAGGGCCATTAGGCGAGGTAAGTCATGTTCACTGAGTGGTTCGGCGAACCACCATTTGCTCTCTTCTATTGTCATTATGCATTGGTTCGCATCATCCTCCAGTCCTGTAACTTTGGGCGTTCCATCTTGTCATCGCGGCACTAAATGACGATTCGCGGACTGCCTATTCTTGTCGCCAACTTGGTTTCTTCCCTCAGGACTGGAACACTTGAACTTTAGGCGGATTGAAGAGCCACTCGACGAGTGGCCGAGTGGTCTTGGCGATCACCACAATCTCTTTTCTCCACTTCTTCAGCTTGTTATGCTCCTTTTTGCCTAGTAGTGTACTTGCCTTGCTCCTTTGCTCAAAAACCTGAAAATCAAGGTACTAACATCAGTGTATAGCATAAATTAGGCATTTGAGGACACTAAAACTATCAAACAAAGCCCTAAATAGTCCAAATCTCGGACTCATCACCACTATACTTGGAGTAGTTAGTATAACATATTATTATTATTATTATTATTATTATTACTATTGTTATTCCCTTTAATCTTCAATACAGTACTAAAAATTCTTAATCAAACATACAAGAGATTTTCGAACATACAAATATATACCTTTAACTACCAAAAAAAGTAATTTGGGAAAAAGATCTCAATTATATCTGAACTTTGAACAAAATTGTTGTAACAAACCTAAACTTTGGGCAGGACCTATTACTCCCCTGCACTATTTAATAGTGTATTTTAAAGATATACAAGTGTCCAACTGGACAAGTTACTATTTATAATAAGGCAAGATTTATGATGTCCATGTGGGCAACTATATATTTTCAGCCAAGCAAATCGCTGACTGATTGTCACAGTACAAGGTAACTGAGTAGCCAACTGGTTGGTGTAAATCCTTCATCAATTGCATAAGCCACATACTTTCTTGAGCTGCAACTGTTGCTGCCCTATACTCTGCTTCTGTTGTTGACAGTGACACAGTTGGTTGCCTTTTGCTGCACCAAGAAATCGCTCCAGCACCGAGCTTAAACACATAGCCAGTTGTTGAACGTCGGGTATCATGATCCCCTGCATAGTCAGAGTCACATTATCCAACCAACTTGCATTCTTCACCTTTCTTGTACAAAAGACCATAATCAATTGTACTTTTCACATATCTTAGTATTCGCCGAACCGCCTCCATATGGTGCTTCTTTGGATTGTGCATGTAGCGACTCATCAGACCAACTGCAAAAGAAATATCAGATCGAGTCTGATTTAAATAAATCAGACTACCTACCAATTGTCGATACATTGTCACATCTGCTAAGTCTTTTCCTTCATGTGCACACATCTTAGCATTTGGCTCCAATGGTGTTGATATTGGTTTGCAATTCAACATTCCAAACTTCTTCAACAGATCTTTAGAATACCTTTCCTGATGCAAATAAATTCCTTCTTCATTACAATCAAACTCCAAGCTAAGCAAATGGTTGAGTTGTCCAAGTTTCTTCATCTGGAAGCGAACTGCCAAATTCTTCTTTGTTAGAAGAATTTCTTCTTCACAGTCTCCTGTTAGTATTAGATCATCCACATATACTAGCACAATAGCTAGTTTCTTTCCAATAACTTTCAAAAACAAGCTGGAATCTGCCGGTGCTACAGAATAACAACTATGAGTAAAAAAATCAGAAATCTTACCATACCATGCCCTTGGAGCTTGCTTTAAACCATATAGCGCTTTTCAAAGTTTACATACATACTCAGGATGATCTTGACTTTGAAAGCCCATTGGTTGACACATGTAGATCTCCCGATCCAACTCTCCGTGCAAAAAGGCATTCTTTACGTCCATCTGCCAGAGGTTCCAATTTTTACTGGCAGCAAGTGCAACTATGATTCGAACTGTAGTAAACTTAGCCACTGGACTAAATGTTTCATCATAATCTAGTCCATATTGCTGAGAAAAGCCCCGGGCTACAAGACGAGCTTTGTGCCTTTCAATTGACCCATTTGTGTGACGCTTTATCTTGTAAATCCATTTGCAAGAAATAGGTTTGACATCTCTTGGCTTTACCACGAGCTCCCAAGTTTGATTCAGCTCTAGCGCATCAATCTCCTCCTTCATAGCATTAATCCACTTCGAATTTTGGAATGCTTCCTCAAAATTCTCTGGTTCTTTTTCATCTTCTTCTTCTACTATGGCAGCATTGGCATACTTTGGATTAAGCTTTCTGATCCTTGATGACCTTCTAAGAGACAGTGGTGTGTTTGCTCCACTTAGCTTGTCTTCTTCACTTTGATGTTGATACACACCAGTTTGCCAAGGATTGTAAGCCACGCCTTCTTCAGCAATATCTTCGTTAGCTTCATCTTCAGCTTCATCTAGACTCAGCTGGACATGAGACGAGTCCAATACATCTTTGAGAACATTCGAATCTGGCAGGATCTCCTTATTTGAAGACCACCATGAAGAAGCTTCATCAAATATCACATTCCGAGAAGTGTAACACTTTCCCGTGCTTGCGTCACAACAACGCCACCCTTTTCGTTGACTGTCATACCCTACAAAGATACACCTAACAACCTTTTTGTCCATCTTGCTACGTAAATGGTTAGGTACAAATACATAGCATACACATTCGAAAACACGAAAAAAGCTAACTGATGGTTTCATATTCCATAACTTCTCAAAAGGTGAAAGAAAACTTAACCTTTGTTGAGGAATTCTATTGATCACAAAAGCTGCAGTTTTCATAGCTTCCGCCCAAAATTGTCCTGGAATATTTTTCGCGTGAAACAAGCTCTGACAGATTTCTGCTAGGTGTCTATTCTTTCGTTCTGCTATGCCATTTTGTTGTGTCGTATTTGGACATGTGAGTTGACGACCTATTTGATACTTCTGAAGGAATTCAGAGAATTCATATGAGGTGTATTCCCCACCATTGTCAGTTCACAGGCAACTAATTTTCTTGCCAACTTCTGCTTCATCAACCTTTTTAAATTCTTTGAATTTTGAAAATGTATCAGACTTTTCCTTCAGAAAATAAATCCATACATACTTGGAAAAATCATCAATAAAGGTTAACATATATTTCATCCCACCAATAGAGAGTTGCTTGACAGGTCCAAATACATCAGAGTGAATTAACTCTAATGGTTCCTTGGCTTTATATTTTGACTCCTCATACGGCAACTGATGTGCTTTACCATACTGGCAACCCGCACATATAACATCTGTCCCTACTGAAAGTTTTGGAAGACCCTTCAGCATTGACTTTTCCATCATGACACTTAGCTTAGAGTAGCTAATGTGGCTCAACCGCATATGCCATAAGTCTGCAGTTTCATTCTTCCTTGTCCTGTCTATATATGCGGTTTCTGTCGACATTACATAGACGGAATTCAATCTTTGTCCCATCATTCCTGCCTCTTTTTTAATTTCAAGATCATGATATATTCTTACATCTTGTGGACCAAACAGAATAAAATGACCTGTAGATGTTAATTGTGCTACTGAAAGAAGATTTTTCTTCATACCTGGGACATGATAAACATTTTGAAGCAACATCAGATCAACACTACTATTTGGTGACACTACAGCCTTACCGATATGAGCTATCGATAATTTTGTATCATCGGTTGTCACCACCTCACGACTTCCCTTGTACTTGGTTAGATTTTGCAACTTCTCCTTGTTACCAGTCATATGGTTTGAGCACCCTGAGTCAACAATCCAGTCATTCTCATAATCAATTTGTTTAGAGGTTGTTACTGTAAGAGCTAACTCCTCTTGTTCTACAGCAAAAAATGCTTCAGCATCCCAATCATATTCACTCTTTTGCTTTGGACTAGAAGTGGCTGTAGTATTGCTCTCAACAGCCTTTTTATTGAACCAGCAAACCTTGGCTTTATGGCTCTTCTTTCCACAGTGATGACACTTTCCTTCAAACCTCTTGTTTTTGCCCCAATAGTTCTTTGAAGCTCCCCCTAGATGATAATTCCCCTCTCCTTGATGATTTTTTTGTTCCTTATCATCATTTCTTTTCGTCCCAGCTACATTGTCCTGCTTGGAGTTCCTTCTGCTTTTGTTGATATATAGTGCTTCCTCCTCACCTTTTTGTGAATTACAAAACATGGATGACATGTATGACTTCCTACATGGAAGGTCAAGATCTTAGGGAGGTCGTTAACGGAAGTGAAGTCAAACCAGGGGAAGAAGACCCAAATGGCGCATTGAGAAAATGGAAGATTAAAGCAGGAAAAGCATTATTTGCCCTCAAGACCACTATTGAAGAAGACGTGTTGGTACATATACGAGATGCTAGAACACCAAAGGAAGCTTGGGACACGCTGGCTGCACTCTTTTCAAAGAAGAATGACACACGGCTACAACTTTTAGAAAGTGAGTTATTGTCGATAGCTCAAAATGATATGAGCATTGCACAATACTTTCACAAAGTGAAGTCGATATGCCGTGAAATTTCAGAATTGGAACCAACAGCTCCAATCGGGGAAACCAGGATGAAAAGAATAATCATTCATGGTTTGAGATCTGAGTACAGAAACTTTGTTACTGCAGTACAGGGATGGAAAATTCAACCATCACTTGTTGAGTTTGAGAATATGCTTGCTGGCCAAGAAGCCATGGCTAAGTAAATGGGCGGAGCTTCACAAAAAGGTGAGGAGGAAGCAATATATATCAACAAAAGCAGAAGGAACTCCAAGCAGGACAATGTAGCTGGGACGAAAAGAAATGATGATAAGGAACAAAAAAATCATCAAGGAGAGTGGAATTATCATCTAGGGGGAGCTTCAAAGAACTATTGGGGCAAAAACAAGAGGTTTGAAGGAAAGTGTCATCACTGTGGAAAGAAGGGCCATAAAGCCAAGGTTTGCTGGTTCAATAAAAAGGCTGTTGAGAGCAATGCTGCAGCCACTTCTAGTCCAAAGGAAAAGAGTGAAGATGATTGGGATGCCGAAGCATTTTTTGCTGTAGAACAAGAGGAGTTAGCTCTTCCAGTAACAACCTCTAAACAAATTGATTATGAGAATGACTGGATTACTGACTCAGGGTGCTCAAACCATATGACTGGTGACAAGGAGAAGTTGCAAAATCTAACCAAGTACAAGGGAAGTCGTGAGGTGGTGACAGCCGATGATACAAAATTATCGATAGCTCATATCGGTAAGGCTGTAGTGTCACCAAATAGTAGTGTTGATCTGATGTTGCTTCAAAATGTTTATCATGTCCCAGGTATGAAGAAAAATCTTCTTTCAGTAGCACAATTAACATCTACATGTCATTTTATTCTGTTTGGTCCACAAGATGTAAGAATATATCATGATCTTGAAATTAAAAAAGAGCCAGTAATGAAGGGACAAAGATTGAATTCCGTCTATGTAATGTCGGCAGAAACCGCATATATAGACAGGACATGGAAGAATGAAATTGCAGACTTATGGCATATGCGGTTGAGCCACGTTAGCTACTCTAAGCTAAGTGTCATGATGGAAAAGTCAATGCTGAAGGGTCTTCCAAAACTTTCAGTAAGGACAAATGTTATATGTGAGGGTTGCCAGTATGATAAAGCACATCAGTTGACGGATGAGGAGTCAAAATATAAAGCCAAGGAATCATTAGAGTTAATTTACGCTGATGTATTTGGACCTGTCAAGCAACTCTCTATTGGTGGGATGAAATATATGTTAACCTTTATTGATGATTTTTCCAGGTATGTATGGATTTATTTTCTGAAGGAAAAGTCTGATACATTTTCAAAATTCAAAGAATTTAAAAAGGTTGCTGAAGCAGAAGTTGGCAAGAAAATTAGTTGCCTGCGAACTGACAATGGTGGGGAATACACCTCATATGAATTCTCTGAATTCCTTCAGAAGTATCAAATAGGTCGTCAGCTCACATGTCCAAATACGCCACAACAAAATGGCATAGCAGAACGAAAGAATAGACAGCTAGAAGAAATCTGTCGGAGCTTGTTTCACGCGAAAAATATTCCAGGACAATTTTGGGCGGAAGCTTTGAAAACTGCAGCTTTTGTGATCAATAGAATTCCTCAACGAAGGTTAAGTTTTCTTTCACATTTTGAGAAGTTATGAAATATGAAACCATCAGTTAGCTATTTTCGTGTTTTCGGATGTGTATGCTATGTATTTGTACCTAACCATTTACGTAGCAAGATGGACAAAAAGGTTGTTAGGTGTATCTTTGTAGGGTATGACAGTCAACGAAAAGGGTGGCGTTGTTGTGACCCAAGCACGGGAAAGTGTTACACTTCTCAGAATGTGATATTTGATGAAGCTTCTTCATGGTGGTCTTCAAATAAGGAGATCCTGCCAGATTCGAATGTTCTCAAAGATGTATTGGACTCGTCTCATGTCCAGCTGAGTCTAGATGAAGCTGAAGATGAAGTTAACGAAGATATTGCTGAAGAAGGCGTGGCTTACAATCCTTGGCAAACTGGTGTGTATCAACATCAAAGTGAAGAAGACGAGCTAAGTGGAGCAAACACACCACTGTCTCTTAGAAGGTCATCAAGGATCAGAAAGCTTAATCCAAAGTATGCCAATGCTACCATAGTAGAAGAAGAAGATGAAAAAGAACCAGAGAATTTTGAGGAAGCATTCCAAAATCCGAAGTGGATTAATGCTATGAAGGAGGAGATTGATGCGCTAGAGCTGAATCAAAATTGGGAGCTCGTGGTAAAGCCAAGAGATATCAAACCTCTTTCTTGCAAATGGATTTACAAGATAAAGCGTCACCCAAATGGGTCAATTGAAAGGCACAAAGCTCGTCTTGTAGCCCGGGGCTTTTATCAGCAATATGGACTAGATTATGATGAAACATTTAGTCCAGTGGCTAAGCTTACTACAGTTCGAATCATACTTGCACTTGCTGCCAGTAAAAATTGGAACCTCTGGCAGATGGACGTAAAGAATGCCTTTTTGCATGGAGAGTTGGATCGGGAGATCTACATGTGTCATCCAATGGGCTTTCAAAGTCAAGATCATCCTGAGTATGTATGTAAACTTCGAAAAGCGCTATATGGTTTAAAGCAAGCTCCAAGGGCATGGTATGGTAAGATTTCTAAATTTCTTACTCATAGTTGTTATTCTGTAGCACTGGCAGATTCCAGCTTGTTTTTGAAAGTTGTTGGAAAGAAACTAGCTATTGTGCTAGTATATGTGGATGATCTAATCCTAACAGGAGACTGTGAAGAAGAAATTCTTCTAACGAAGAAGAATTTGTCAGTTCGCTTCCAGATGAAGGAACTTGGACAACTCAACCATTTTCTTGGCTTGAAGGTTGATTGTAATGAAGAAGGAATTTATTTGCATCAGAAAAGATATTCTAAAGATCTGTTGAAGAAGTTTGGAATGGTGAATTGCAAACCAATATCAACACCATTGGAGCCAAATGCTAAGATGTATGCACATGAAGGAAAAGATTTAGCAGATGTGACAATGTATCGACAATTGGTAGGTAGTCTGATTTATTTAACTCATACTCGACCTGATATTTCTTTTGCAGTTGGTCTGATGAGTCGCTACATGCACAATCCAAAGAAGCACCATATGGAGGCGGTTCGGCGAATACTAAGATATGTGAAACGTACAATTGATTATGGTCTTTTGTACAAGAAAGGTGAAGAATGCAAGTTGGTCGGATATTGTGACTATGACTATGCAGGGGATCATGATACCCAACGTTCAACAACTGGCTATGTGTTTAAGCTCGGAGCTGGAGCGATTTCTTGGTGCAGCAAAAGGCAACCAACTGTGTCACTGTCAACAACAGAAGCAGAGTATAGGGCAACAACAGTTGCAGCTCAAGAAAGTATGTGGCTTATGCAATTGATGAAGGATTTACACCAACCAGTTGGCTACTCAGTTACCTTGTACTGTGACAATCTATCTTTAAAATACACTATTAAATAATGCAGGGGGTAATAGGTGATGCCCAAAATTTGGGATTGGTACAGTATTTTTGATCAAACTTCGAATATATTTCGAACCTTTACCTAAGTAATTTTCTCATCATGTTCACTATTTTAAGTAATTGATTCACTGTTAAATAATAAGCTCTAACAATTATATTAGTCAATTATTCATTTATTTTCAAGTAATATGTACTTATCACATGATATCATATACAAATAACAAAATTTAATGATGTATACCATTCATAAATATACTAATTTGACCACTTTGATGACTAACAAACTAGTTTAACCACTATAATGACTAATACATGTTTCTCATTAAGATCAACTGATCATTAAATAAAATATCCCCAAAAAAGAACTTAGTAAAAGAAATAATAAGACCATTAATTTTATGGGAAAATTTAATAAATAGCCTTTTAACTATTTTGAGAAAAATCTAAAGAAAAGAGATTTTATTCACAATATCTTATCTATACATTAATTATCTTTTTACCAATTTCTCATTTATTTCCTATAAATAGATTTCTTAAGTTTTAAACTAAATCACACCACCATTTTCATTACGCCATTTCACTTCACTTTTCCGATATGACCAACTTTGCTAACAACAATCGCGGAACCACCGCAAAATGAAAGAGAACTGATCAAATTCTAATTATGTTCTTTGGTCATTCTTTACCCAAAGGAGAAACTTAGATAAGTTAGAAAAATGAGAAATAGAAAAGATTGATCAGAAAGAAAGTGAAAAAAGAGGGCTAGGGGTAAAAGATAGGAGAGGGACAATGAATAAGGTAGGACCCACATATTTTTTATTGAAAAATAATTCTTCATACACCAACTCATTTCTATGCCTCTCACACCATAAAATTTTTCATTGTGAATGGTTACGTGCTTCATCAGTACTTTTCTTTTGAATCGTATATGTAAACTCTCTCATTAACATTATCATATCCTTCAAATCCAAAGCACTACAAACGTAATTACATTTCAAAATCGTGGATATTTTTGAAATGATATAATTTATTAGTTTCTATGTCTGCAGATGAAATGTGCTTGGCATTTTACTAACTAAATGTATAGTTCCATCATTCTCAACGCCGTAAAATACCAATGTCTCCAAGTGACAGGAGGGTTGTCTTCCAATCGACACCAATCAGCGAGCTCGAAGTAGCCCGCCGAATGTTCCAGTGTATTTTAAGGGTTAGGGGTACTGAAAGGGCGATCAAGAAAGCCTTTTCGTGAATCACCGAGTGAAATCGGCGAGCTCAGGCATCTCGTAGAATGTTACAGAACAAACTCAACCACAATTTGATATTAAAGATGATCTATGGGGGACTTTGGCGACCCGCCGAACCACTCGGCGAGCTTGACGTAGCTCACCAAACGGCCCAACTGCCAGTTTTGAACCCCAAGCTCAAAATCAAACCCGTAGCCCCCAAATTCTAAATCAAACAAAAACGCCATTCATTTAAAGTCAGACCCATACGACCCATGCCCTCGGGGTACTCAGTCTTCCCCCGATTTGGCCAAAATTGGCCATTTGATGACTTTTGCCCTTAAATATGATGCCAAATTCTCCATCATTGGGTAAATTACAAAAGTTTGCACAATTTGAGGTTACTTAGACTTGACCCCACTAGACCCAACACATATAAACTGCAACCCAATAATTTTACTCGATACTTCAAGCAACAACACGAGAATCGATCAATTTAAAGCATTTAGGCACACAGTTAAACAAATTACGGGCAATCCAACACATTAAACACGATTATACCAATTACCCAACACAAAACAAAAATAAATTTACCTATTACATTTGATTTCAACCACAAAATTAAAGTACGGGGTTCAAAAAACCATCCTTAATGCCGAAATATACTAGCTCATATGTTTAAAAACATAACTTTTTCTATGTTTTGAGATTATTACTCAAAAATATTTCTCTTAAAAGAGATGGTACTCAAACTGCTCAAAACTCTTTTGGAAATCTCAGTTTTCTCTCATCTTAAATGTTAAAGCATTTACTCTTGGGAATACTTAGTTCCCGTATATCATTTTAAAGAAAATGAACCAAACTTGCTCTTTCTCAAAAATATTTCAAAAATTATATTATATTATGATCATTTACGACTCGGGAAGTCATAATGCATAAACATTGATGGTATATCTAGATATCATACTGCTCATACATCGATGACATACTCGATTGTCATACTAATCATATTTTAGAAAAGTCTTTTCTCAAATCTCATATTTACTTTCTCAAAACTCAGTTTAAGAACTCAAGTGTTGTCTTTAAAAAGCTTTTTAAACTTTATAACTCAAATCATAGGGTTCATGTGGAATTATTAACATGAACGACTCAACTCTGGGATCTGAATAACAATAAAGAACCACAGTACTCAGAACTCAAGACTCAATGATTCTACTCATCTCTAGACTCTAGGCTGCTCAACTCATAGGGTTCATGTGGAATTATGGGTATGAACAACTAAATTCAATGGCTTCATGGGTAACATGTAGTAGTCCCATAAGTAGGAATATAATCTCAAAAGGATTAGGAACTCAATGCTCAAAGACATAGAACTCGAAGATGCTACTCCTCTCGAACATACTCAATGTATGGAGTTCATGTCAAATTTATGAGCATGAATGAATCGACTCGAGGGTCTAAATAACAATATGGAACTCACATATACGACTCTTCTCATTCTCATACTTACTTTCTCAAAATTCAGTTTAAAACTCATGTGTAGGCTTTAAAAAACGTCTCAAGATTTATAATTCAAAATAAGGTTCATGTTGAATTATAGACATGAACAAATCAAATCAAGGATCTCAATAAAAATATAAAAACTCAATAATTAGGAATAGAATTTCAAAAAGAACAATGAACTCGAGAACTCAAAATTAACTCGTCTCAAGAATACACAAATCCAGGGGTAAAATCCTAAATTTCTCTTTTACTAATTTGAAAGTAGATGTAGGAGGTGAGAATAAACTAGTCCAACAGTCTGATAGCCTTACATACCTGGAAGAACAATGTTCTTGAAGAAGAACTTGATTAGAAGTCTTGAAACCCTAGCTTGAAGGTAAATGATCAAGAAAACCTTTCTTGAGATTCTTGAATTAGTTTCTTGAAATCTCTATTGCCAAGAATTATGATTTTCATTAGCGATTCATAATTGTATGAAGGAATTTGTGTTGAAAAAAATGGAATTATTGGAAAAAGACTTACCTTGAAGAAGAATTTTGAAATTGATTGAAAGAATCTTGAATGTAGTCTTCTACTTTGATGTTTCCTTAGGGTTTTGCCCTAGGGTTTGAGAGAGAAGAGAATGATGGATTAAAAGATGTAATTATGATTGTTTTTAGCCTTTTATTGGTCAAGAATTTTGTTTAGGGTTTGTTGGAGGTAAAAAAACAAAAACAACACTTTTTAATGTTTACCCGTCGGCTAATTCTTAACAATTATGTATCGGTTACTAAAATAGTCATAACCTTTTACTTAGAAATTGGATTGACGCGAAATTGGTGGTGTTGAAAAGTAGATTCAAATACCTTTAATTTCATAGTGTATGGCTCAAGTAACTTCTTATATTCTAAGAGATATAGTTGTTTGAAGTTGACCCAAGTAGAATATTACATCAAAACTTAATTGACAAGGACACATCAAGAACACATATACAGAACTCATCAAGAAATTAAATTGCTCAATATTTATGGATAGATTCGCAAAAGAAACTCATGGTTGGCGTGTGGGTGAAGGAACACAAGAAAATGGAAGCTTACATACCTCGAAGAACTAGGTTCTTGGCGAAATCTTGATTTTATTGAACGAACGCTCGAAACTTTGAACTTTTTCTCCTATTGAAAATTCTCTCGAATCCCCTAAACGCTTTTGGGGATGAATGAAACTAATTTTAATCAGTTTTGACTCCTAAAACCTTACTAAAAACGCTTAACTCCGATTGGGTAAGGAAAATACCAAAATACCCCTCACTATTTTTGGGTAACTTTCCTTAACTGGACAGCCTGACTTCAAAAGGGCATATCTCACACATCCGACTTTGAAACTTAGCAAACTCAGTGGAGTTGGAAATATAATTGAAAGACCTTTAATTTTCCATCTCAATCTACACTTAACTCATCTTGTACTGAGAGTTATGGTCATTTGAAGTTGACCAAAATCTTAGAAGAACTTAGGAATGACTTGAACGAATTCCCTTTAATTCTTTTTGGAGCTCAATATGCTATATCTAGTGACCTTAACACTTAAGAAAATTTAAATTCCTTGATAAAAACTTACTTACTCGAAGGATGGTTCCAGTCTTAGTTAAAAAAAAAATTATGGGGCGTTACCATATCTCCCCCTTGGTATCATTCGTCCTCGAATGATGGCTGGACTAGGTATGGAACGGGGTTACTCTTATCATCTTTATCATACCAACAAAAATTTTCCCGTATTACTATTTGGAACCAACTAAGGGATCTCATTTAGCTATTTCTCATAGCAAAACATCATCCTCCTCTTCCTTCCCATTTATAACCTTAGACGAAATTATCACCCATCATTATCACGATAGGATCATTAACCTTCTCTTTCCAACATAACTCCATTACTAAAAGGACCTCTAAAAAGTTATCCCCCAAACTCTTCGGAACTCATACCTATCTTATTCTAAAAAACTTGACTTAATTTCTCTTCTTGTCATCCCCCCTTAGGTCTAAAGCTAACACTTGAAATTTATGGACCTATTCTATCATCTCCCAACTGGTCTACATCTTTTTTACTCTAAACTCGGGAGTACTTTATCTCATGACTACCAAACTTTCATAAGAAGGTACTAAGTTCTCTTTCTAACGTGTTTCTCTTAACCTCTTAATGCTCTAGTTAAACTTGTGACTTAGCCACAATTCACTTCTCTTATCTAACGGTTAGGGTCTCTTACTTATACCACTCATATTTATTGCAGCTAATCTCCACAATTACTCACCTACTCTATGTCAAGTATTCTAGATTAAATCTCAAGACTAACATCATCACACTCATGTTGCCATTCTTTCGATCATGACACTCATCTCAAATTCAAGCTTAATATTTATTACTAAACCCGAATATCAACATGATTGCTCGCCTACTACACTAATTCACAACTACTATGCACAATTGTAGAAACAGTTGTTCAATAGGACCTTATGACAAATTGTCAATCTTTACCTTATAGTGTCCATACTCACCAATTAACATCACATTTCACTACACAATTTAAGTACTACTTACTCACTTACTGTGCATTATCTCTGAAATAGCTCTTTCATCCTCTTAATACAAAGAGGTTTCCCCCTTCAAAAATCATAAGCCGAGCTTAGATTTATCACCTCATAATACTCTTGCTCTTCTATTAAACACCAACACCTGGTCATTACCAACACAACGACACCTCATCATAAAATCCTTTCTAGTTAAAATAGACTCTAACCATAACTAGTGACTTTTCCTCTTCCTTCTATCAAGAACTCTCTACAACATTACTATTCCTTTTTCTACACATAAAGAAACTCATCACTTATAACTGACTAGGTACATGATTGCAATTACATAATCTTCCCTATCACTATCCCTTTTCTTAGATTACTGAACCTCTACATATTTTCCTCTAACTCTGGGATCTTTCAATACTATTGCTCATGATCTCGTATCTCATGTTACCTTTTCATGCGAAAATACTACCCAAGCTCTAAACATACCTCCACATAAGGATCTTAGCTGAAACAAGGCTTAAGGAAAAGAGTCCAACTCACTTTTAGCTCAAATGCACGATTAAGAGTATGAAATAAAAGAAACGTTTCTTAAATGTCTGTAATCCCTCATTTATAAAAGTAGGTCCCTCACAACCACAAATAAGATCCTACTTGGCATGGCTTCATAGAGACCATCGGACTCTTGAAATTTGTGCTTTGATACTAAGTTTGTCACGACTCGAGCCTACACCCTGGACGCGGCCAGAACTTGAGAACCATTGTTGGTCCCCAAGTGAACCCTCATCCTAGTTGACTACAAGCGGAAGACTAGCTCAAGCATACAAAGCTTAAAAACTTAATAAAATTCATGAAAGTCAAATACAAAGCTTCAACTCAAATAATTTACTCTGAATATAAATGGAATATTCAGCCAACAATATGAAACTGAAGTCTTTAAAACATTTAATAAGATAAATGAAACAGACTTCTCGAACTCTACTTTCTATCTATGAAGCCTCTAATTGACAAAGATGGAAGTCAGGACAAGACCTACTACATCCTAACAACTTATATAACGAAAAGTACAAGTGGAACCCTCCGGAAGCAAGGAGGCTCACCATAGCTAACTCGAACTGCATGTGGTATCAATGAAGCACCTGTTGATGACCCTGAATACCTATATTTGCATCATAAAATGGAGCAGGACAAATGGGTCAGTACTTGGAATGTACGAGCATGTAAGGGGAATTCTAAAGCATAACATAAACTTGAACTTGATAAAAAGGAAACATACTTACCTCTTCTAAACTCACACAACTAACTCAACTTAGGAATAATATACTCAACTCAAAGATAAATATTCAACTCAGTGAAATAAGGCTCAACTCAATAATAAGATATTCAACTCAGTGAAATAAGGCTCAACTCAATAATAAGACATTTGAGTCTTGGTATCAACTCTGGATACTCAACTCAATATAAAGCAACAATAAGAGATGCAATATGTGGAAAGCTTTAGAAATAGTAGAAAGCAACTCAATGTATTTAATAATACAATATACTTAGTTTGTATGCAATGATACAATATAAACTTTGTTTGTATATGAAAATACAAGTAAACTCTCTATATATAAAAATACAAATATCTTTGTGGGAGTTTCTCTAACCAACAACCATCACTATGAGTTATGTGATGATTCAACATCTCTCCCACGCTGCAACAACTGTCCTATACTTTGCCAAGGTATAAAACCTACTCACTAAGTGGATCCAATAGTCTCTGCTAAAAAGCATTAAGGAATTATCTAAAAAGTATGACTCTTTTTACCCACGTTGGCTACATGGCTTATGGGGCTCTAAGTTATCTGAACTCACCCCATATCGGTGATCAATACTACTCCCAAAATACACTACCTCATATGTTTAAAAACATAACTTTTTATGTGGTTTGAGATTATTACTCAAAAATATTTATCTTAAAAGAGATGGTACTCAAACTGCTCAAAAGTCTTATGGAAATCTCAAGTTCCTCTCTTCTTTAATGTGAAAACATTTACTCTTCAGAATATTTAGTTCCCATATATCATTTTAAAGAAAATGAACTCAACTCTGTCTTTCTGAAAAACATTTCAAAAATCATATTATATTATGATCAGTTATGACTCGGGAAGACATAGTGCATAAACTTTGATGGTATATCTAGATATCATACTGCTCATACATTGGTGACATACTCGATTGTCATACTAAACATGTTTTAGAAAACTCTTTTATCATAACACATCTTTACTTTCTCAAAACTTAGTTTAAGAACTCAAGTGTTGGCTTTAAAAAGCTTTTTAAAATTTATAACTCAAATCATAGGGTTCACGTGGAATTATTAGCATGAACGACTCAACTCTGAGATCTTACTAACAATATAGAACCTCAATACTCAGAACTCAAGACTCAATGATACTACTTATGTCTAGACTGCTCTACTCATAGGGTTCATGCGGAATTACGGGCATGAACAACTCAACTCAAAGACTTCATGGGTAACATGTAGTAGTCCCATAAGTAGGAATATTATCTCAAAAGGATTAAGAACTTAATGCTCAAAGACTTAGAACGGAAGATTCCACTCCTCTCGAAGATTCTCAATGTATGGAGTTCATGCAGAATTTATGAGAGTGAACGATTTGACTCCAGGGTCTAAATAACAATATGGAACTCATGTATACGAGTCTTCTCATTCTCATACTTGCTTCCTCAAAACTCATTTTACAACTCAAGTGTTGGCTATAAAAAAACCTTCTCCAGATTTATAACTCAAAATAAGGTTCATGTTGAATTGTAGACATGAACAAATCAACTAAAGGATATCAATTAAAATATAGAAAATCAATAATTAGGAATAGAATTTCAAAAGGAACCATGAACTCGAGAACTCAAAATTTACTCGTCTCAAGAATACTCTAATATAGGGTAAAATCCTAGATTTCTCTTTTACTGATTTTAAAGTAGATGTAGCATACTAGGATGAACTAGTCCAACACAATGATAGGCTTAAATACCTAGAAGAACAAGTTTCTTGAAGAATCTTGGAGAAGAACTTGATTAGAAGCTTGTCGAAACCCTAGCTTGAAGGTAAACGATCAAGAAAATCTTTCTTGAGATTTTTGAATTAGTTTCTTGAGATCTCTATGGCCAAGAATTATGATTTTCATTAGTGATTCATAATTGTATGGAGGAATTTGAGTTGAAAAAAATAGAATTCTTTGAAAAAGACTTACCTTGAAGAAGAATCTTGAAATAGATTGAAAGAATCTTGAATGGAGTCTTCTACTTTGATTTTTCCTTAGGGTTTTGCCCTATGGTTTGAGAGAGAAGTGAATAATGGATTAAAATATGAAAGTCTGATTGTTTTGAGCCTTTTGTTTTCTTGGAGGTAAAAAAACAAAAAAAAAACACTTTTTAATGTTTTGCCGTCGGTTAATTCATAACACTATATATGTTACTAAAATAGTCATAACTTTTTACTCAATTATTGGATTGATGCAAAATTTGTGGCGTTGGAAAGTAGATTCAAATACCTTTTATTTGATATGTTACGGGCCACATAACTCTTTATATTCTAAGATATATGGTCTTTTGAAGTTGACCCAAGTAGAATCATACATCAAAACTTAATGGATAACGAAACTACAAGAACACTAATCAAGAACTCATCACGAAATTAAATTGCTCAATATTTATGGATAGATTCGCAAAAGAAACTCATAATTGGCGAGTGGGTGAACAAACCCAACACTATGGAAGATTACATGCCTCAAAGAACTAGGTTCTTGGTGAAATCTTGAATTTCTTGAACGAACGCTTGAAACTTTGAACTTTTACTCCTTTCGAATCGTTTTGGGGATGAATGAAACTGATTCTAATCGTTTGTAAGGTGTTTCTCTTAAACTCTTAATGCTCTAGTTACTCTTGTGACTTAGCCATAATTTACTGCCCTTATCTAAGGGTTACAGTCTCTCACTTATACCACTCATATTTATTGAAGCTAATCACCCCAATTCCTCACCTACTCTATGTCAAATTTTCTAGATCAAATCTTATGACTAACATCATCACTGTCATGTTTCCATTCTTTCGATCATGACACTCATCTCAAATTCAAGCTTAATGTTTATTACTAAACCTGAATATCAACATGATTGCTCGCCTACTACACTAACTCACAGCGACTATGCACAATTGTAGAAAAACTCGTTCAATAGGACCCTATGACAATGAGTCAATCTTTACCTTTCAGTCTCCATACTCACCAATTACCATCACATTCCACTCCACAAATTAAGTACTACTTACTAACTTACTGCGCATTTATCTCTCAAATAGTTCTATCGTCCTCTAAATACCATGGGGTTTCCCCCCTTCAAAAAACATAAGTCTAGCTTAGATTTATCACCTCATGAATACTCTTGCTCTTCTATTCAACACTTACACTTGGTCATTACCAACATAGTGACACCTCATCATAAACTCCTTTCTAGAAAAAATATACTCTAACTCATCCTCACTAGTAACGCTTCCTCTTCCTTCTATCAAAAACTCTTTATAGCATTGCTATTCCTTTTTATACACATAAATGAACTCATCCCTTATCACTGATTGGGTACATGATTACAATAACATAATCTTCCCCATTACTATCCATTTTCTTAGATTACTGAACATCTACATAGTTTCCTCTAACTCTGGAACTTTCTCTATCACTGTTCATGATCTCGTAACCCATGTTACCTTTTTGAGCAAAAATACTACCCAAGCTCTAAACTTACCTCCTCATAAGGATCTTAGATCAAACAATGCTTAAGGAAAAGAGTACAACTCACTTTTAGCTCAAATGCACGATTAATAGTATGAAAGAAGGCAAACATTTCTTAAATGTCCGTAGTCCTTCATTTATAGAAGTGGGGTCCTCACAACCTTAAATAAGATCCTACTTGACACGGATTCATAGACACCCTAGGACTCTTGAACTTCGTGCTCTGAAACCAAGTTTGTCATTGTCACGCCCCGAGCTACCCCCGACACGCGAACACGAGACCTAGGACCACAAGTAATCCCAAGCTAACCCTGCGGCATGATCATGAGCATACTAAATATAATCTGAATAATAAATACTATGCGGAAGCTATAATCATAAATAAAATGAAAAGATGGGTAATACCCATATATTATAATTGAGATAAATGATAACTGATGAGTTTAATACAAGGAAGATATTAACTCAATACTAAGTTGAATCTAACTATGTCTAAAATAAGCCTCTAAACTGACTAGAAGTGGTGGGACATGCCCCAGTTAAGTCTAGAAAATTTGAAACTAAAAGACTGAAAACTGAAAGATGACATTACTATTGTCTTCGCAGAATGAGGACTCACCACTGATGCTGCTGAACTGGAGATCGGGAACTGATCTAAGCGTGATCTGGATGCTGAGAACGTGAACCTACATCACAAGAAGATATAGCGCACATATGTGTCAGTACTTGAAAGGTACTGAGAATGCAGGATAGAGTAAAGCTGAAATAACATATAACTGAACAAAGCAATAAAGCAATGAAATAATCTGAATATGATATAGATACTGAAAATAATGAATACTGAGCTAACTGATGCAATTGACCAAATTTATAACATGCTGACACTGAATACTGACTGTACTGAAATATTGTCAATGCAATAGAGTCTTACTGAACTGTTGGAGCTACTAATAACCGACATAAAAACACATGAGCTAAATGTGGAGTCCGATGTATACGCCCCATCGAGAGGACCCAATATACCCTGCCATAGGTATAGAGGCATGCTGGCGTGATCACTAAACTGATGCTGCCCACAGACGGGACTTACACCTATGTGTCTCGTAGTTTTGGGACTATATGGGTACGCTGAACCCTAGTCCAACTCGGTATTATGCTACTCCCAATAGATTAAGTGATTAACACATTATGACCGAATTTCTGTAAGTTACTGGATAGCTCGAACTGAACATGCAAAATGAGAATGGAACAATTAATCTGATAATGATGCATTAATAACTGAGGCATGTATAACTGAATAACTGAGATAACTGACGTAGCATGTGTAATTCAAGAACTAAAGAAATACATAGCTAGGGTTCTGAAATTCATGTAATAAATTGAGAAATAACATGATAAGCTGATTTGCAACATGTTAATAGCTAATTCATGATGATCTGCTGTAATTTTAGTAACCCTAGGTCTATTCATAATAAGGGAATCAAGAAACTGACTGAATTCTAGGGACCTAATGGGCAAAAGGAACCCACTAGTGAAATCCCACATACCTGGTGATGAATTTCATGGAGAAAT
The DNA here is from genome assembly GCA_036553675.1 of Solanum okadae. NCBI lineage: Eukaryota > Viridiplantae > Streptophyta > Magnoliopsida > Solanales > Solanaceae > Solanum > Solanum okadae. Next base: position 29,049,066 of record CM071689.1, read on the forward strand.
CCTTTGCTTTCTGGGCTGGAACTGAAGAAAATTTGTTGCGTTCTTGAACTAGGGTTCTTGACCTTTTCCTCTTCTCTTGATTCTAATTTTCTAAATTTTGATTAATGATTTGACTTAGGTAAGTTTTAGTTATGTTTCTAGGCTTAAATTGACTAAAACCTCATGATTTAGGGTCTAAACGACGTATCTTAGGGGTTAAAGGAAAGAGGAAAAGACCAAAATACCCCTGACTTAATTGCTGTCAGAGTGTCCGACGAATGGGACTGACGGGCCGTAGGTCAATCGACGGTCCGTTGATTGGAGTCGTCGATCGAGTCTGCCCGACAGGGCTTCACTAAAATGAGCATACCTTTTTACCCAGAGGTCGGATTTTATCACACTAGGTAGCGTTGGAAAGAGGATTCAATTATCTATCATATCATAGGTCATGGGACACATAATTCCTTTTGTGCTAAGAGTTATGACCATCTGAAGTTGACTCAATCACAATTTTCATCTAACTGACTACTGACTGTCACTTACGGTTAGACCTACGGACCATGCATCGAATGACGGTCCTTAGATTAAGTATATGAATGATAATAATAAGAATAACACCTAAATGATGCATACTTTCATCTCCTTTAGAGCTTGTCATTTTTATATATAGTTCAAGTACAAATAAATGTAAAATCATCTATCCTTATGAAATGCATTGTCAAAGTCACAATACTTTCACAAGTTCTAATAATGTGAATTCACTTAACCAATTTGCAACTAACCAAATGCAGTATATATCTTGACAATCATTTTATACTCAATATATAAAATATAAGCCAAACACATACTAAATACAATAGTTATCTAATGTTAATCATTCTCCATATGTCTCTATTCAACAACAACATACCGAGTGTGAGTCCACGAGTTGGGTTTGAAGAGGCTAAGATGTACGCAAACCTTATCCCTACCTTTCCAACTTAGAGAGGTTATAACCAATAAACCATTAACTCAAAAAGAAGACATCCAAATCACGAGTACATATTTTACTTCAAACAAACAACTGGTTTTTGGAAACGTCAGGAGAAAAAAGTCGGTAAAATATTGAACTGGCAACAAATATACAACTAATACAAGTCTCTCCGAATCCCTCACTAGTTGGGGACAACACTATACGAATCCCCTTTTATCATTCCGCCATATTTTGTCCCGTCTCTTCACTACTCAACACTTCATCTTAGGGGTTATCTAGATTTCATACATCCTTATACGTACATACAAATTGAGCTAGCAATGAATCTTAATAAATCTCATCACCTAACTCTAACTTTATAAAATAGCATCACTAATAGTTTCTCCAAAACAAAGAAAACATAACATACAAATCTGAATAAAAACATAAATAAACTAGACAATGCATTTGGAAGAGAAGATTAGAAAAGCTTCGAAGGAACCAAAAGCTTATTGATGGACATCAATTCAGTTGGTCGGATAGTGCATTTCCCTCTTTTATTCAATGTCACGGCTTACTAGAAAGGCACTTGTGCAGCTATTTTTGGACTGAAAGGTCCAAAATCTCCAAATACTGTATTCAAATAAAATAATTGGTGTCTACAACTAACATCATTCTTCACCTAAGATTATTCAACATAGATGATGAGAATTATAACATAAAGTAATGTTTATTCACATACTACCATATCAATAGGCCCTCAAATGCTTGACTACAAAAGAAGATGTCATGAAAGTTTCATTAACCATCCATCAAATGATCATAGTAGATAACTTGTTAATTGGAAAATGGGATTAGGCTAAATGTGTGAAAATTATAGTTGTCTATAAGATATTTCAATGATGAATTACGAAAATTAGAATAACCATAAACAACATTTTCCCATGATCAAACTGCAAAAAAAAAATGATGAGAAACATTACGTTTCTATGATGTAAGGACTTTAACAGATAACTATGTTCAGCGCCCAAGGTGAACAAGAATATGAAGATAACAACAACTTTCTGTTATACACATTTGAATAAAACAGATCTGCTAAACCTAAGAGCACAAAATTGAAATGACATTTCATAGTTCACACAAAAAAAAATTAAAATTAAGAGCCAAGAATCTAATAATCTAACCAGCAGTTTAAACAAGCCACCTGTGTTATAGCCCTTTAGTCCATATCAAGGGAATGTCTCTACCAATAATGGATCCTGATACTTTGGCAGTTCATGCTTTAGCGATTTATTTGGTGATGTTTAAATCAAGGTGACACCAAAAGTTGATAATTGTGAACTCATCTTTCTATAAATATTACTTATCAATTAGGGGAATACATTGATAATATAAATAAAAAGTAAATACACAAAAAAAAAACTAATGTTCAAATATCGAATTGGCTAGACAAAGCTCAAATTTCTTACTTGCAGGTCCAGTGATCAAACGAACTTACTGCTACTGAAGTCAACATACTTTGTATCTCCTACTGTGGCGAGCAGAAGCATAATATCACCTTAGAAGGCATTACAGTGCAAATCTCATACTTCACCTGCTCAATAAAAGCAAAGCTAGTGGAAACCATTCCATAAAGGTCGTTTAAAGAAAGATTAAGAGATACCAAGTACTTTAAACTAGTCCGTAGAGAGGGTATAAATCTACGAAACATGTTCCCAGAAAGATAAAAAAATTCCAATGACAACCCAACTTCCTCAGTAATTTTCCTATGTCACTGGTTGCTTGCAATTGACTACTTCTTTAGCATATTTAATGCTAGAAATAGCTGAAAAATTCAATGCTCCAACCAAACCTACATCATTTAGTTCAATAGAAGCAACATGACCACCACTGCAATTGATACTGTACCAGATTTGAGAGCAGCCATAAGGTTCCAATGACATAGAATTCCACAAAAATAGAACTTCCCATAAGGGACTTTCAGAATTCCTTTCTTAAGATCAAAAAGTGCATTCAAATATAACCTCCATTTAGCTAATTCAACTAAAATAAAAGCAGCAAATCAATGACAGACTACATTGCCTCCTCTTATTTCCCCCCTAAAGGAAAAAACTAGTGTTAAATTAAAAAGAGTTACATACAATGCTGAAGTAAAAGGCATAAAGTAGGATTTAGACAAGCTACAAAAGTCAGAATGGACAAAGAAAGTAGACAAAAGCTAAGAAGTGTAAAAGCTAAGAATCTTTGCACCTAGTAAAATTTTCATTAATAGAGACAATCAAAATAACATAGTCATCTTTTGACTTCACGTAATTTTTAATCTTATTTATCTCAACTGCAACAAAGCTCAAAACATAGTGAGACAACTTCATCAAGTACTCCAAATTACTCAATTACAGGTTCTCAAGAAGTACTTTTCTTTTCTAACACAACACATTGTTGGATCAAGTTTTTTTTCCTTTTTTTATTGCTCTTTTCAACACTAGATTAATAAAAATACAAACTTTTTTTACTGGTACAACTATTTTTATCAACTTCTAAAATTTTAACTCTCTGTTTCAAGGATGCTCATACACAATCAAAAAACACTAGTGGTTGACGTTACATTCAAAGGGACCTATCATATGAGAAACATATATGTTCCCTTCATTTATTTAGTTCACGAACAAAACTAAAGGGAGATATTTTGATTCTCTCATCATCCTTACTCTCACAGAACTAGCTACAAACCAAATCCTACCCGCCATCCTCACATCAATCCCAATACTCCCACTTTAAGCCCTCATTCTACAACAATCAACCTTCAGTATAATTAGTACAAAATATTATTACTTCCAAACATAAAAAAAGAAGAAAAAGGGCAAATCTATTCAGATTGACAACTCTCGTCATCCCCCGTTTATGAGACTTCAGCCTTTCAGAGAGAAATTTAGAAGAGTTAATTTTTAGAAATTTACATGCTTTGGGAGAAAATTTTTACATACAGAGGATAGGGTTTCAGTTTGGGGGAAATATTGAAGAGAAAGAGCAAACGAGCCTCAATGGGATTAAAAAGTGAGTAGAATATTTTATATCACTCCCGCTAAGCTTAAGCTTTTAGGACGAAGTATTAAGTTATATTTTGGCCCTTTATTAATTTAGAAAATAAAAATGATAATTATGGACCGAAAGAAAATATTGTCCCTATAAGTGTACATTTAGGGATGAGATTTGTACCTTGTCGTTAAATGTTGGTCCCTAGTAAGTCTTTTTTCTTGTAGTGAACGTAGCAGCAGAGGAACTTGGAGGGTCAGCAGGAGTGGTAGATATACATGAAGGCCCAGGGGCCAGAGTAGGCAAAGATGCCTCTGCAGGTATAGACCCAGTGGCCACATATTCCTTCTGCTTCTTTTTCGCTTGGTCCTTAAGATATTCGGCTTCGATCTTTCAGATATTGGTGGAGGCTGTGGGCATCACTTCCACATCCTTCTTAGCATCTCGAGGCACCCGAGCTCTTTTGCACAATGCATTGATTAATTCTGGGAAATAGAGAGATAATTGGTTTTGCTTTGCACTCATATGGATCTCAGAAGCAATGATCATCCCTAGATTTATCCTAGTTTTTTCCATGATGCATCCAAGACAAGCTGCCTTAGCAAGGCGAATGATTGATTCATTATGTGCTGGCATAATTATGCTGTTGATGAACCTGAACCAGTAACTTGCAGCTACGTTCAGATCTTTCTTTTCAATTGAAACTCCTTCTTCTAACCATTTCGGACCATTATCACTGAGATTAGCGGGGCTAACCACTTTTTCATCTCATCCAGCTTCTCTGTTTTGATCAAGTGCTAGGAGTGATCATTAATCTTATTGGACATACCCAAGGCTGTGTTGATAGCCTCACTGTCATAAGTTACCTTCATTCCTCTGAAAACCACGTAGTCAACTGCTTTGAAAGACGATACTAGCCTCTTCCGTTGAGGTACCAATGCACTGTATGCATTGTAAAATTCTCTGACCCAGCATGGTATGTAAGAGCCACAGGGCTTTGTGAAGATTTGAAATTTGTGAAATTTCAGGCACTCCATTATCTCGGGATACCTATCGATCACCCCATTTATGGACAACCATTTTTCCTCAATGATCGTTCTCAGCCCCTCAGACTTTAATCTATTCGTTGATTTAGGTGGGGGGACCTTGTATTGTAAGTGATAGTACTATTGCCTGCTCTAGAACTGGAGGAGTTGGAGTGGTGGATTGAGGATTTTTTATCCTAGATGGATCGTTCAGCTGTTTAGATCATAACTCATTCCTCCATGCCTCCATCAGTTCATCTTCATTAGAATCCATATTCTCACAATCATATGTTATTAGTGTTCTTTAAGCTACTGAGAAGAGTTGTTGGGCTTGAGGATCCCTTGTATAGATTTTGTGGGAGTAGTATAAGGGACATAGTAGAGGCTATTGGGATCACATGGTGCACAAAAAATGTTGCTAATGAATTGTTAGCATTGAATGATGCTTTTATGTTTGTTCGTGAGGATGTAGTTGCTGATTTATCCCGCGAGTTAGAATTATGGGATAAGTTGATTCTATGGGGTTAGCACTGATGAGCATTGTGAATGAATTCACTGCGTATATGTGTTTGGTGAGGGCATTGTTGAAACAACCTTTCGATTCTAAAAGTGGTGAAACAATGTATGAGAGAGTACATTGAAAGCTTGTGTCATATATTCTCTAACTTGCATATCATTTTATATGATTTTCTAGATAAAACAGAGCGATGCTTAAGGCAATTGGAAGATAAGTTGTTGATGAAGGCATGCTTATCGTATCACGGTGGTTTCAGTATTTGTAATAGTGAAAGAGTTAAACAACATTTCTAAGTTGTTTAACAACTCGGAGGTCTTTTGGCAGAAGTTGAGTCGACAAAAACATTCAATGTGCTTTCTAATCGGGATATATGCAGAGAGTTTTGATGATTATCGGTGGATCATTGAGCACAAGAAGGTAACGAATTTCAAAGTACGGATACATTTCATAATGAGGATGCTTGAAGAAGATAGAGGTGGAAAGAAGGAGGAGTCATATGGGATGTTGATCGATAGGTCTGATTTGTTGGAGGTATCTTTTGAATATACTGTTGATAAGGATCCTGCATTGTTGCGAGGCGATTTGTTATTTCAATTCAAACATGAAGAAGCTACTAGGCCTGGAGTGTTGAAATAGTGGTTCTTCTTAGCTCAAAAACCTGAAAATCAAGGTATTAACATAAGTTTATAGCATAAATTACGCATTTGAGGACACTAAAACTATCAAAACAAAGCCCTAAATGAGTCCAAATATCGAACTCATCAACACCCCCAACTTGAACGTTTACTGGTCCTTAAGTAAAACTCAAGATCAACACTTCAATAAGGATGTTTTAAATATTGCTGCATAAGACTCAACATGAATGCACACAACAACATTCAAAATACTCATACAATGATCAGTTGTGCACTCAAAGATTCAAAATGTGACTTACCATTATCAAAGATGCTTAAGTTCACAATACTTGCTTCAAATGCAAGTTCAAGATCAACAAAGATATTCAAATGCCCTTGATTAAGAACATTTCAAAGACACTTCATCCAATTCAAAGCGTCAACGATCGTTAATTAGTATATAACCCAACTAAATGAGTTGGGGTTGAAACCCATAGGGAGCGGTACGTGTTTGACATTTAATAGCAAAGTATGAACATCGTCAAATCAGTCATAGGAATAGATATTATCGAATAAAAACATAATTCAAATCAGGGGGTGATACGAATGTCAAATAACAAGAGGGTTTTTGTTTTAAACTATCAACTACAACAACAACAAATAATAAGAAATACAATAATGAGATGGGTTCTTGGGATGTGATTCGATTATAGGCTAATATAGACAAATGGGTAATTGCAACGAATAAGAAATAGCTGAATATTAGTGAGTAAGCTAGTCTATAGAGGAGGTAAACTTTTTCTTGAACAATTTACCCCTAATCAAGTCAATTTCTCTCGAACATCGACAAGCATGCAAAATAAGACCAGCCCAAACTTAAGTCCATTCACTCTCTCGAGCTGAATGTGTGGAATTGGGTTTAGGATTCACTCTCTCGAGCTGAACCCATGACAACCCAATATCCACTGACCATCAATCAATAAGTTTGGTTTTAAAACTTCTCTCTCGAGCAAGCGAAAAACACGAAGGTAGAACTGTATTTGCCACTATAATTCTTAAATTAATACCACAATTATTGATTGAACTCACTTCTAAACAGTATTTAAACTAACAATTAGCAATATCGAAAAACTGAATCAGTCCATAATCACACCCAAGAATTGGGGTTTTAGCTAGACATCATAAAAGGATAAAAATCGTTACCAAATTGAGTCTCCATCAAGTTGCTAAGATTGATTTCGTTCTTACAATATTCCAATTCGAAGAATCTCAAAGACCCACTTCCAATTTCTCAGAAGTGAAAATTTTTTGTTCTCCAAAGCTTAGGAAAAACTAGAGAAATCTTATAAGGTCAGGACGCACTTTCGACTGACGACATGACCTACGGGTTGTGGGTTGACCGACGATCCGTAGGTCACCTCCGTGGTTCAGGTAGTGGAACCTCTAATTCTCTGATCTCATTGACGGATGTGCAGGATGGGTCGTCTCTCAACATACGGTCTGTCAATGCTTCCGTGGTTCCACACTTGGTCAGATTTCCTTGAACTTCATCTACAACACCTCACTTACAGCCCATCACAGGGCGTACGGTCTGTGGTTGGCTCCGTCATTGGCCACATCTGGAAATAATTTCAGCTCTTTTTTCAATCAACCGCATCGAAACTCATTCCCTGCAAAGAAGACAGAAAACTATTATTTGTAATAACAATACGGCCCAAGACACACACAAACATCAAGTGAAATGTATCAAAAATAGCGTAAACTCACGATATTTCAACACCCTCAACTTAAACTTGTTGATTGTCTTCAAGTGATACACTAAACTCAAAACGACACTTAGGTAGAAGCAAACATACAAACTCAAGCAATCACAGGGCTTTCTCAATAAGTTCCACCACTTAGTGCAAATATTTTCATCTAAACTCAACAAGATAACTCATGTGGATCAAAAAATGACATAGGCCGACCAATAGACATCACCACATACACTTATAACAATCACCTATGTACCAACTCTACAATAATGTAACTAGTGCCCTCACATCAAAGAAATGCTCATTCACACAACAAATATGATTTTTAAGTTCAAGGATTCAGTCAACACTCATGATCACAAGTGAATTCAAATACAATTAGTGCTCAATACCATAGGCTTGGCCATATTTTCAATGCACAGACTTTCCAAACTAATCACTAGGATCACCATAGGACTTTCTTAGCTTGTAACGTATACTCAGGGTCAGGTAGGGTACATTTGGATACTTTTAGTGACTTTTCTACCCTCTTTGACATTACATAGGATTTGTACCTCTTTTTCCAACCAATTCTTGACATATTTTTATTTTCTACTCTAGTACTTGACTCTCTTCAGCACATATGTGACTTTGACTTTATCTCTCTTCTTTTTCTTTTACTTTTGATTTCTTTGTTTCTCATCATCATTTATCATTCTTTTTGTGTCTTTTGACTTCAGTCACATCTTTTTCTATCTTTTTCTTTCTTCTACACACAACTCTTTTCATACCTTTTTCTCAAGGTTTCCATTTTCCTAGCAACCCTCAACTTATGTAAGTTGCATGAGTTGAGGTGCACAATATCCGATGTCGGACCAGAGCCAAGATTAAGGTAACTTTTTGAATTAGCCACTCTCAACTTAGGCTTTTGACCTAAGTTAAGGTGCACATGTCCAAGGAGGGACTAGGGCCAAAACACTCTTTTAGGGAAGGTTAGTTAGGTGTACTGAAAGAACTGTTCTACATTAGGCTTAAACATTTGGATCGAAGGGAGCATTTATTTATTTTGGTTGGATCTTTCTAGGTTTAAGGGGACTTGTTAGAACAAGGACCTGTGATCATTTCCCAATTCCTAGCCTAGATTATCTTCACAGGACCAACAGGGAAAGTTCTAGATTGGAACATGCAGTATGAATATACAAAATCCAATCATACACACTTGGCATACTGTTTCATTATCGGATTATTAAATTACCCAGTTCAAGTTTTAGCTTAAGTCATGCTATCATACCGGTTCCTTATCATGTCATATGAAGATCCAACACATTCAACTCATTAAAACTATAGATCTAGCACATTTCACAATTTTGGACAAGGACAAATTTCATGCTTCTCATGCCATCATGCTTATCATTCTTCTACTTACTTTTACACATACACTCCTAAATATGCCGGTTAAACTTAAAAGTAAATCAGTCCCTTGGGGGAAAATAACACACACAAGAAAACCCCAAGGGAGAATAATCCCTTCATCACAAACACCAAATAAGTAAGGCTCATCCCAAAATAACTTCTTCACATTAGACATAAACTTGTTCGTTTGGTGAAATGACAAATACGATGGAACCAAATCGCTTGCCCAGTAGTTAGCAAAATTTGCAAACCAATAGATAAGATCATAAGAAGAAGACAATACTTGTTCATCAGGGAACACATCATTAATCTCAACTCCATCCTCTAGCTTGATCATAGCTTCCTCCTCTAGTCTGGATAAGTGATCAGCAACCTGATATTATGTTCCCTTTCTATCTTTTACCTCAAAATCGAACTCTTGCAGTAGGAGCACCCATCTAATCAACCTTGGTTTTGCATCCTTTTTAGCCATCAGATACCTCAATAGAAAATGGTCATTATGCATTATGACCTTAGTACCAAACAAGTAGGATCTAAATTTCTCAAATGTGAAAACCACAGCAAAGAGTTACTATTTAGTCACAGTATAGTTTTTTTAAGACACATTCAGAGCTTTACTGGTATAATAAATTGGATGAAGAAACTTATATTGCCTATGTCCTAATACTACACAAAGCGCCACCCCACTCGCATCACACATCACTTCAAACGATTGTTTCCAATTCTGTGAAATAATGATAGGTGTCGAAGTTAACTTTCTTTCAACTCTCCAAATGCTCTCATACAGGCATAATATAAATCAAACTTATACTCCTTTTCGAGTAGCTTGCACAATGGGTGTGCAATTTTTGAGAAATCTTTTATGAACCTCCGCTAGAAACCTGCATGCACAAGAAAACTTTGAATACCTTTTACAGAGATGGGTGGTGGAAGCTTTTCAATTACCTCAACTTTGTCTCTATCAACCTCAACACCTTTCTGCGAAATTCGATAACCTAGAACTATACCCTCTTTCACTATGAAGTGGCACTTTTCTAAGTTGACCACAACATTGCACTCTTCACACCCTTTTAGTACTTTAGCGAAATCCACCAAACAATCATCACACGAGTCACCTACCATAGAGAAGTCATCCATAAATACCTCTGTCATTTCCTCCACCATATCTCAAACTATCGACATCATACATCGCTGAGATGTCGATGGAGCATTACATAACCTAAATGGCATTCTTTTGAAGGAGAAAGTCCCATATGGACAAGTGAATGTGGTCTTATCTTGGTCTTCTGGAGCTATGGAAATTTGATTTTAGCCTGAATACCTATCTAGAAAAAAATACCAACCCTTACTAGCAAGACGATCCACCATTTGGTCTATAAAAGGTATCAGAAAGTGATCTTTATCCATCCATGCAGTTAGCTTGCGGTAGTCCATACACACTCTCCACCCAGTCATTGGCCTCATCATGACAAGCTCATTTTTCACATTGTCAAACCATAGTGATTCCTCCATTCTTTGGTACACACTGAACAGGGCATACCCTAACTACTATCTGCAATTGGATATATGACTCCAACATCTAGCCAATACTTGGATTGTTGTCCGGCATGTGTTGAATTTTGTGAGAACAAATTCCAGGAGGAATCCCAATAATGTTCACAATAGTCCATCCAATAGCCCTCTTAAATCGCATCAATACCGATACTAAGGCCTTTATTTTCCCTTCACTGAAGTTAGCAAGAATGATCACCGGCAAAGTACCATTTTGTCCCAGGAATACAACCGCAAGTGGTATGGAAGAACCTTAAGTTCTAGTTTTGGAGGCTCATCAACTTACAGTTTTGTAGGTGGTGTGTCATGATTCTTCATATCTAATTCCAACAATTTTGGTTTGGAACAAAGCTTGAACCTATCAAGTGCAGCAACTAGCTCATCGTACTCATCAATACCATCACTATTTAAATTCATCTTCACCGCTACTAGCACATCAACACCTAACCTTTCCTCAATGGACACCTCAAATTCTTGCCTCAAAATGTGATTCACCATATATACCGATTTGTGAACACTTTCATGTTTCATAGACCTACAGATGTTCTAAGTTACCTACTTATTATTTAATCGGAACTTCATCTGCGCTCACTCCATATCGACCAATGTCTGCCTAGGTGCAAGAAATGGTTTCCCTAAGATGAGGGGAACCTCAAAATCAACCTCACAGCCTAAGATCACAAAGTCCTCCGGAATGATGAATGACTCTACTTTTACAAAGACATCTTGCAACACTCCAATGGGCCTCTTCACAGTACTATCAGCCATAAGTAAACACATCGTAGTAGGTTTTGGAGCTCCTAGACCCAATTTCTTATAAATTAATAATGGCATTAAATTAATGTTGGCACCCAAATCACACATGGCCTTCAAAAAGTGCAACATACCAATGGTACAAGGAATTCTGAAAGGTCCAGGATCCTCTTTCTTTTGCACAAGTGACCTAGTAAAAATAGCACTACAATGTTGCAAACTCCTATCATTCTCAAAACTGACTTCCCTCTTTATGGTCACTAAGTCGTTCATGAATTTTGCATACCCAAATATTTGCTCCAAAGATTCTACCAATGCAACATTAATGGAAAGATGTTTTAACATTGCTATAAACATGTAATATTTTCCTTCAATAATCTTTTTCATCAACCTCTGTGGAAACGGAGGTGAAGGTCTAGGCATGTGAACAACTTTTTGGGTCACCTCAATTTTCTTTTCTGTGGCATCTTTCGAACCTCAAGTAACCTCTCTCATCTGCATATTTTTCTACCATTTTTCAACCTCAGATGGCATGTGGGGATCAATAGTCTATTTTTCCTCCTCAAGTAGTGACTGCCATACAATGCCCATCATTTTTTGGATTCTCGATGATGTTGATAGGAACTGTGCAATGCTGGTGTGGGTTTACAATAGTGGACAACTGACTAAACGGCTAATCAAGTTGCTTTATTGACACTGCATGGGTATGTACCTTCTGACCAATCCTAGATAAATCATTACACATGTCTTTCACATTTTCATTTGTCGCATCAAACCACTTCATCATCTTTAGAATAATATCCTCAATGCTAATCATAGTGTTAACACCCTCTCTATTACCAGATTCTCTATTACTAGGTGGAACATAGGGCCCAACTCTCTCATTCCTATTACCATAGTTTTTCCGGTTGTAGTTGTTATCACGATTGAAGTTCCCATCACAGACATAGTTTTCCTCTTGGTTGTAGTTTCCATAGTTTCGACCTTGGTTTCCTTGACCTTGGCACATATTTTCCGAATTGGAACCTTGGACGTTAGCTCGAATACCCCCATCTCATCATTCACCAAATTTGCATCATCCTCATAGTAACATTCCTCAACTGGCGGTGTGATGTGCCATGAGATCTTAGCACATTTTATGCTCAAAACTAAGGATTATTGTGAGAGTCGAGTGTATTTATGTAGATATAATGTGTTTGGTGATGTTTGTACAGATAAAACAGGTGGATGTGAAAGAGAAAAAGAATGCTGGAATTTGGGATTTAGATGTCCAAGTGAAGACCACAGAGCCCTAGATGTGTCGTGGTCCTCCAAACGAGCCGTGAAGAAACCCGTGAAGAGGAAGCAGTAAATTGGAGGTTGATGCGGCTGATGACATAATTCTCTAAGTCAAGACCATGGGAGCTATGACGGTCCGTAGTCCTTGTCACGGATCATGATGTTGCCCGTGGAGATGAGTAAGTATGAAGACTTCAAGGAGCTATATTAGGTATGTGGGATTTCACTTGTGTGTTCATTTCACCCATTAGGTCCCTAGTTGTCAATCAGATTCTTGATTCCCTTATTATTATCTAAACTTAGGTCTTCTGGAATAATTAGAATTGTTGGGATTCCAGCTGTTAGAATTATCCTAATCTTATTATATCATTCTAGTATTGTTTTGACTAGATTCATGCGTAAATTCAGAACCCTAGCTATGTAGGTCTTTTAGTTCATGAATCACATATGCTAGGTTAGTAAATTCAGTTATATATAAACATGCCTCAGATTTTGGATGCATTATCATAGGTATATTAACGTGCATTCTCAGTTTGCATGTCAGTTTTGGGCTATTAAGTACTACTGTAATACATTCATAAAATGTTAATTACTTAATCATATGGGAAGCTTAATACCGAGTGGACTAGTATCAGTAACCCTCAAGTCCCACAACTACATACCCTGTAGGTTGTAAGTCCCCTATGTGCGCATCATTTTAGTGATCACACTAGTAAGCCTCTAAACCTGTGGCAGGGTATATTGGGTCCTCTCGATGGGGCGTTTACATCGGACTACACATTTAGCTCATGTGGTTTTATGTCAACTATTAGTAGCTCCCTTACAATTCAATCAAACTTTATTGCATTGACCATGTTATCAGTATAGTTCAGTATTCAGTCTCCGTATGTTATAAACTTGGTCATTGCATTCAGTATTTCATGTTTAGTATTCCCTGATGTATCATGCTTATCTCATGTCATTGCTAAGATATATGTTTATTTTCAGTTATGTTATTATTCAGATGTACTCTATCCTAAATGTTCTGTAGCCTTCAAGTGCTGCTAACACATACTTTGCGCTATATCTTCTTGTTATGTAGGTTCAGGTCCTCAGCAGTCAGATCACACATAGATCGGTTCTCGATCTTCATTTCAGCAGCATCAATGGTGAGTCCTTATTCTTCTAGGACTAGTGACATGATTATCTCTATCGCTTTTAGCTTTAGTTTAAGTTTTGATAGATCTAGCTGGGGCAAGTCCCATCATTTCTAGTCAGTAGACGCTTTAGTTCAGACATAGTTACTTTCAGCTTTAGTGTTAGAGATTGACTTTTCTATTGTATTTCAAACTCTCAGTTACCTTTATTTAGATTTAGTATATGGGTATTGCCCATCATTGTAGTTAATTATGATTTAGCTTCCGCATAATTTTAGTGCTCAGTTTATCTTTAATATGGTCATGATTATGCCAGCAGGGTTAGATTAGGGTCATTCGTGATCCTAGGTCTCGTGTTGCATCCAGGGGTAGCCTCCGGGTGTGACAAACTTGGTAGCAAAGCACTAGGTTTAAGAGTCTTAAGATGACTAAAAATCCACACTAAGTAGAGTCTTTTCCATAGGTGTGAAGTGCACCACATCTGATGAGAAGGAAGCTAGAAAGTGTTTTGGGAAAAAACATCCATTTCGTTGTTACTCTTATCATGCGTAAGGTATGATCTAATTCCTTGTTCTGACTTGTCTTTTTGCATTTCCGATCATGCCTCCTCGTAGAGCTTGCGCAAGGAATGTGAATGCCACGAATGCAAACGCAGCTCCTCCAGTCCTAGGAAGTTTCGAAAGCTGAATTCTGCAATGCTATCCAGTTGTTGGCTTAGACTGTGAACAACTAGAACAATCAGCAGGCTCCAGTTTTGGCAAATGCTAATGTTGGGTCAGCTGCAAGTAGAGTTCATGATTTCATTAGGATGAATCCACCTAAGTTCTTAGGATCACAGACTGGTGAGTATCCCCAAATCTTTATTGATGATATCAAGAAGATCTTTGGAATGATGCAGGTACACGGAATGATCAGGTTGAGTTGGCGTCTTACTAGCTTAAGGATATAGCTCATATCTGGTATACTTAATGGAAGGAGAACAGGATTACAGACACAACTCCTATCACTTGGGATTGCGTAAGTGAGAATTTTCTGGACAGGTTCTTCCCAAGAGAGTTGAGGGAGGCAAAAGCTTGGGAGTTTATGAATTTGAGGCAGGGTTCTATGATAGTCCAAGAGTAAGGACTCAAGTTCAGCCAACTCTCCAAGTATGCTCCTCATATGGTTGCTAATTCTAGGGCTCAAATTAATAAGTTCATGTATAGGGTATCCGATCTTGTGAAAACAGAGTGTAGGAATGCCATGTTGCTTAAAGATATGAACATCTCTAGGTTCATGACTCATGCTCAACATGTTGAGGGTCATAAGCTTAGCGAACAGGCCAGTGACAATAAGAAACCAAGGACAGGCAACTATGACTATTCTCAACAAAAATCGAGTGGTGGAAATCCCTCGCAGTATCAACAAAAATCATCAACTCCAACACCTTCATCAGCCAGTGTTCCATCCCCCAAGTTCCTTAATGATCAGAAAGGTAGGGAATCAGGCTTTACGACTCAAGGTAGTGTTTCAGTCCCCAAAACCTACCCAACTTGTCCTAAGTGTGGTAAGAACCATCCGGGCGAGTGCCTTGCAGGAAAGGAATGATGCTTTGGGTCTGGTCAGTCTATTAATAGGTTGAAGCATTGTCCTTTTAAACAGGGTCAAGGAGGTAACAATGGTAGAGCTCAGTCTACAACTTCAACATCACCAGCAGGCCGCCCGACTCAGTAGGGTAACTCATCTGGTACAGGTGGCGGTCAGCACCAAAATAGGTTGTATAATCTTCAGGCTCGCCAAGATCAGGAAGATTCTCCTAATGTAGTCACTGGTACTTTACGAGTCATTGACCCTGATGTTCATGCATTGTTAGATCCAGGGGCTACTTTGTCTTTTGTAATTCCTTATATAGCAGTCAACTTCAATGTTAGTCCAGAAACTCTCTCAGAACTCTTCTAAGTCTCTACTCCGGTCGGTGACCCAGTTATATTTACACAGGTATACAGAAATTGCCCTGTCACAGTCTCCCAGAAAGTTACCTCAGCAGATCTTGTATAGTTAGAAATGGTGGATTTCGATATTATTTTAGGCATTGATTGGTTACATTCGTGTTATGCCTCAGTCGATTATAAACCAAGGGCATGGTATGGTAAGATTTCTGAATTTCTTACTCATAGTTGTTATTCTGTAGCACTGGCAGATTCCAGCTTGTTTTTGAAAGTTGTTGGAAAGAAACTAGCTATTGTGCTAGTATATGTGGATGATCTAATCCTAACAGGAGACTGTGAAGAAGAAATTCTTCTAACAAAGAAGAATTTGTCAGTTTGCTTCCAGATGAAGGAACTTGGACAACTCAACCATTTTCTTGTCTTGGAGGTTGATTGTAATGAAGAAGGAATTTATTTGCATCAGAAAAGATATTCTAAAGATCTGTTGAAGAAGTTTGGAATATTGAATTGCAAACCAATATCAACACCATTGGAGCCAAATGCTAAGATGTATGCACATGAAGGAAAAGACTTAGCAGATGTGACAATGTATCAACAATTGGTAGGTAGTCTGATTTATTTAACTCATACTCGACCTGATATTTCTTTTGCAGTTGGTCTGATGAGTCGCTACATGCACAATCCAAAGAAGCACCATATGGAGGCGGTTCGGCGAATACTAAGATATGTGAAACGTACAATTGATTATGGTCTTTTGTACAAGAAAGGTGAAGAATGCAAGTTGGTCGGATATTGTGACTATGACTATGCAGGGGATCATGATACCCAACGTTCAACAACTGGCTATGTGTTTAAGCTCGGAGCTGGAGCGATTTCTTGGTGCAGCAAAAGGCAACCAACTGTGTCACTGTCAACAACAGAAGCAGAGTATAGGGCAACAACAGTTGCAGCTCAAGAAAGTATGTGGCTTATGCAATTGATGAAGGATTTACACCAACCAGTTGACTACTCAGTTACCTTGTACTGTGACAATCTATCTTTAAAATACACTATTAAATAATGCAGAGGGTAATAGGTGATGCCCAAAATTTGGGATTGGTACAGTATTTTCGATCAAACTTCGAATATATTTCGTACCTTTACCTAAGTAATTTTCTCATCATGTTCACTATTTTAAGTAATTGATTCACTTTTAAATAATAAGCTCTAACAATTATATTAGTCAATTATTCATTTATTTTCAAGTAATATGTACTTATCACATGATATCATATACAAATAAAAAAATTTAATGATGTATACCATTCATAAATATACTAATTTGACCACTTTGATGACTAACAAACTAGTTTAACCACTGTAATGACTAATACATGTTTCTCATTAAGATCAACTGATCATTAAATAAAATATCCCCAAAAAAGAACTTAGTAAAAGAAATAATAAGACCATTAATTTTATGGGAAAATTTAATAAATAGCCTTTTAACTATTTTGAGAAAAATCTAAAGAAAAGAGATTTTATTCACAATATCTTATCTATACATTAATTATCTTTTTACCAATTTATCATTTATTTCCTATAAATAGATTTCTTAAGTTTTAAACTAAATCACACAACCATTTTCATTACGCCATTTCACTTCACTTTTCCGATATGACCAACTTTGCTAACAACAATCGCGGAACCACCGCAAAATGAAAGAGAACTGATCAAATTCTAATTATGTTCTTTGGTCATTCTTTACCCAAAGGAGAAACTTAGATAAGTTAGAAAAATGAGAAATAGAAAAGATTGATCAGAAAGAAAGTGAAAAAAGAGGGCTAGGGGTAAAAGATAGGAGAGGGACAATGAATAAGGTAGGACCCACATATTTTTTATTGAAAAATAATTCTTCATACACCAACTCATTTCTATGCCTCTCACACCATAAAATTTTTCATTGTGTATGGTTACGTGCTTCATCAGTACTTTTCTTTTGAATCGTATATGTAAACTCTCTCATTAACATTATCATATCCTTCAAACCCAAAGCACTACAAACGTAATTACATTTCAAAATCGTGGATATTTTTGAAATGATATAATTTATTAGTTTCTATGTCTGCAGATGAAATGTGCTTGGCATTTTACTAACTAAATGCATAGTTCCATCATTCTCAACGCCGTAAAATACCAATGTCTCCAAGTGACAGGAGGGTTGTCTTCCAATCGACACCAATCAGCGAGCTCGAAGTAGCCCGCCGAATGTTCCAGTGTATTTTAAGGGTTAGGGGTACTGAAAGGGCGATCAAGAAAGCCTTTTCGTGAATCACCGAGTGAACTCGGCGAGCTCAGGCATCTCGTAGAATGTTACAAAACAAACTCAACCACAATTTGATATTAAAGATGATCTATGGGGGACTTTGGCGACCCGCCGAACCACTCGGCGAGCTTGACGTAGCTCACCAAACGGCCCAACTGCCAGTTTTGAACCCCAAGCTCAAAATCAAACCCGTAGCCCCCAAATTCTAAATCAAACAAAAACGCCATTCATTTAAAGTCAGACCCATACGACCCATGCCCTCGGGGTACTCAGTCTTCCCCCGATTTGGCCAAAATTGGCCATTTGATGACTTTTGCCCTTAAATATGATGCCAAATTCTCCATCATTGGGTAAATTACAAAAGTTTGCACAATTTGAGGTTACTTAGACTTGACCCCACTAGACCCAACACATATAAACCGCAACCCAATAATTTTACTCGATACTTCAAGCAACAACACGAGAATCGATCAATTTAAAGCATTTAGGCACACAGTTAAACAAATTACGGGCAATCCAACACATTAAACACGATTATACCAATTACCCAACACAAAACAAAAATAAATTTACCTATTACATTTGATTTCAACCACAAAATTAAAGTACGGGGTTCAAAAAACCATCCTTAATGCCGAAATATACTAGCTCATATGTTTAAAAACATAACTTTTTCTATGTTTTGAGATTATTACTCAAAAATATTTCTCTTAAAAGAGATGGTACTCAAACTGCTCAAAACTCTTTTGGAAATCTCAGTTTTCTCTCATCTTAAATGTTAAAGCATTTACTCTTGGGAATACTTAGTTCCCGTATATCATTTTAAAGAAAATGAACCAAACTTGCTCTTTCTCAAAAATATTTCAAAAATTATATTATATTATGATCATTTACGACTCGGGAAGTCATAATGCATAAACATTGATGGTATATCTAGATATCATACTGCTCATACATCGATGACATACTCGATTGTCATACTAATCATGTTTTAGAAAAGTCTTTTCTCAAATCTCATATTTACTTTCTCAAAACTCAGTTTAAGAACTCAAGTGTTGTCTTTAAAAAGCTTTTTAAACTTTATAACTCAAATCATAGGGTTCATGTGGAATTATTAACATGAACGACTCAACTCTGGGATCTGAATAACAATAAAGAACCACAGTACTCAGAACTCAAGACTCAATGATTCTACTCATCTCTAGACTCTAGGCTGCTCAACTCATAGGGTTCATGTGGAATTATGGGTATGAACACCTAAATTCAATGGCTTCATGGGTAACATGTAGTAGTCCCATAAGTAGGAATATAATCTCAAAAGGATTAGGAACTCAATGCTCAAAGACATAGAACTCGAAGATGCTACTCCTCTCGAACATACTCAATGTATGGAGTTCATGTCAAATTTATGAGCATGAATGAATCAACTCGAGGGTCTAAATAACAATATGGAACTCACATATACGACTCTTCTCATTCTCATACTTACTTTCTCAAAATTCAGTTTAAAACTCATGTGTAGGCTTTAAAAAACGTCTCAAGATTTATAATTCAAAATAAGGTTCATGTTGAATTATAGACATGAACAAATCAAATCAAGGATCTCAATAAAAATATAGAAACTCAATAATTAGGAATAGAATTTCAAAAAGAACAATGAACTCGAGAACTCAAAATTAACTCATCTCAAGAATACACAAATCCAGGGGTAAAATTCTAAATTTCTCTTTTACTAATTTGAAAGTAGATGTAGGAGGTTAGAATAAACTAGTCCAACAGTCTGATAGCCTTACATACCTGGAAGAACAATGTTCTTGAAGATTCTTGAAAGGATCTTGAAGAAGAACTTGATTAGAAGTCTTGAAACCCTAGCTTGAAGGTAAATGATCAAGAAAACCTTTCTTGAGATTCTTGAATTAGTTTCTTGAAATCTCTATTGCCAAGAATTATGATTTTCATTAGCGATTCATAATTGTATGAAGGAATTTGTGTTGAAAAAAATGGAATTATTGGAAAAAGACTTACCTTGAAGAAGAATTTTGAAATTGATTGAAAGAATCTTGAATGTAGTCTTCTACTTTGATGTTTCCTTAGGGTTTTGCCCTAGGGTTTGATAGAGAAGAGAATGATGGATTAAAAGATGTAATTATGATTGTTTTTAGCCTTTTATTGGTCAAGAATTTTGTTTAGGGTTTGTTGGAGGTAAAAAAACAAAAACAACACTTTTTAATGTTTACCCGTCGGCTAATTCTTAACAATTATGTATCGGTTACTAAAATAGTCATAACCTTTTACTTAGAAATTGGATTGACGCGAAATTGGTGGCGTTGAAAAGTAGATTCAAATACCTTTAATTTCATAGTGTATGGCTCAAGTAACTTCTTATATTCTAAGAGATATAGTTGTTTGAAGTTGACCCAAGTAGAATATTACATCAAAACTTAATTGACAAGGACACATCAAGAACACATATACAGAACTCATCAAGAAATTAAATTGCTCAATATTTATGGATAGATTCGCAAAAGAAACTCATGGTTGGCGTGTGGGTGAAGGAACACAAGAAAATGGAAGCTTACATACCTCGAAGAACTAGGTTCTTGGCGAAATCTTGATTTTATTGAACGAACGCTCGAAACTTTGAACTTTTTCTCCTATTGAAAATTCTCTCGAATCCCCTAAACGCTTTTGGGGATGAATGAAACTAATTTTAATCAGTTTTGACTCCTAAAACCTTACTAAAAACGCTTAACTCCGATTGGGTAAGGAAAATACCAAAATACCCCTCACTATTTTTGGGTAACTTTCCTTAACTGGACAGCCTGACTTCAAAAGGGCATATCTCACACATCCGACTTTGAAACTTAGCAAACTCAGTGGAGTTGGAAATATAATTGAAAGACCTTTAATTTTCCATCTCAATCTACACTTAACTCATCTTGTACTGAGAGTTATGGTCATTTGAAGTTGACCAAAATCTTAGAAGAACTTAGGAATGACTTGAACGAATTCCCTTTAATTCTTTTTGGAGCTCAATATGCTATATCTAGTAACCTTAACACTTAAGAAAATTTAAATTCCTTGATAAAAACTTACTTACTCGAAGGATGGTTCCAGTCTTAGTTAAAAAAAAAATTATGGGGCGTTACCATATCTCCCCCTTGGTATCATTCGTCCTCGAATGATGGCTGGACTAGGTATGGAACGGGGTTACTCTTATCATCTTTATCATACCAACAAAAATTTTCCCGTATTACTATTTGGAACCAACTAAGGGATCTCATTTAGCTATTTCTCATAGCAAAACATCATCCTCCTCTTCCTTCCCATCTATAACCTTAGACGAAATTATCACCCATCATTATCACGATAGGATCATTAACCTTCTCTTTCCAACATAACTCCATTACTAAAAGGACCTCTAAAAAGTTATCCCCCAAACTCTTCGGAACTCATACCTATCTTATTCTAAAAAACTTGACTTAATTTCTCTTCTTGTCATCCCCCCTTAGGTCTAAAGCTAACACTTGAAATTTATGGACCTATTCTATCATCTCCCAACTGGTCTACATATTTTTTACTCTAAACTCGGGAGTACTTTATCTCATGACTACCAAACTTTCATAAGAAGGTACTAAGTTCTCTTTCTAACGTGTTTCTCTTAACCTCTTAATGCTCTAGTTAAACTTGTGACTTAGCCACAATTCACTTCCCTTATCTAACGGTTAGGGTCTCTTACTTATACCACTCATATTTATTGCAGCTAATCTCCACAATTACTCACCTACTCTATGTCAAGTATTCTAGATTAAATCTCAAGACTAACATCATCACACTCATGTTGCCATTCTTTCGATCATGACACTCATCTCAAATTCAAGCTTAATATTTATTACTAAACCCGAATATCAACATGATTGCTCGCCTACTACACTAATTCACAACTACTATGCACAATTGTAGAAACAGTTGTTCAATAGGACCTTATGACAAATTGTCAATCTTTACCTTACAGTGTCCATACTCACCAATTAACATCACATTTCACTCCACAATTTAAGTACTACTTACTCACTTACTGCGCATTATCTCTGAAATAGCTCTTTCATCCTCTTAATACAAAGAGGTTTCCCCCTTCAAAAATCATAAGCCGAGCTTAGATTTATCACCTCATAATACTCTTGCTCTTCTATTAAACACCAACACCTGGTCATTACCAACACAACGACACCTCATCATAAAATCCTTTCTAGTTAAAATAGACTCTAACCATAACTAGTGACTTTTCCTCTTCCTTCTATCAAGAACTCTCTACAACATTACTATTCCTTTTTCTACACATAAAGAAACTCATCACTTATAACTGACTAGGTACATGATTGCAATTACATAATCTTCCCTATCACTATCCCTTTTCTTAGATTACTGAACCTCTACATATTTTCCTCTAACTCTGGGATCTTTCAGTACTATTGCTCATGATCTCGTATCTCATGTTACCTTTTCATGCGAAAATACTACCCAAGCTCTAAACATACCTTCACATAAGGATCTTAGCTGAAACAAGGCTTAAGGAAAAGAGTACAACTCACTTTTAGCTCAAATGCACGATTAAGAGTATGAAATAAAAGAAACGTTTCTTAAATGTCTGTAATCCCTCATTTATAGAAGTAGGTCCCTCACAACCATAAATAAGATCCTACTTGGCATGGCTTCATAGAGACCATCGGACTCTTGAAATTGTGCTTTGATACTAAGTTTGTCACGACTCGAGCCTACACCCTGGATGCGGTCAGAACTTGAGAACCATTGTTGGTCCCCAAGTGAACCCTCATCCTAGTTGACTACAAGCGGAAGACTAGCTCAAGCATACAAAGCTTAAAAACTTAATAAAATTCATGAAAGTCAAATACAAAGCTTCAACTCAAATAATTTACTCTGAATATAAATGGAATATTCAGCCAACAATAGGAAACTGAAGTCTTTAAAACATTTAATAAGATAAATGAAACAGACTTCTCGAACTCTACTTTCTATCTATGAAGCCTCTAATTGACAAAGATGGAAGTCAGGACAAGACCTACTACATCCTAACAACTTATATAATGAAAAGTACAAGTGGAACCCTCCGGAAGCAAGGAGGCTCACCATAGCTAACTCGAACTGCATGTGGTATCAATGAAGCACCTGTTGATGACCCTGAATACCTATATTTGCATCATAAAATGGAGCAGGACAAATGGGTCAGTACTTGGAATGTACGAGCATGTAAGGGGAATTCTAAAGCATAACATAAACTTGAACTTGATAAAAAGGAAACATACTTACCTCTTCTAAACTCTCACAACTAACTCAACTTAGGAATAATATACTCAACTCAAAGATAAATATTCAACTCAGTGAAATAAGGCTCAACTCAATAATAAGACATTTGAGTCTTGGTATCAACTCTGGATACTCAACTCAATATAAAGCAACAATAAGAGATGCAATATGTGGAAAGCTTTAGAAATAGTAGAAAGCAACTCAATGTATTTAATAATACAATATACTTAGTTTGTATGCAATGATACAATATAAACTTTGTTTGTATATGAAAATACAAGTAAACTCTCTATATATAAAAATACAAATATCTTTGTGGGAGTTTCTCTAACCAACAACCATCACTATGAGTTATGTGATGATTCAACATCTCTCCCACGCTGCAACAACTGTCCTATACTTTGCCAAGGTATAAAACCTACTCACTAAGTGGATCCAATAGTCTATGCTAAAAAGCATTAAGGAATTATCTAAAAAGTATGACTCTTTTTACCCACGTTGGCTACATGGCTTATGGGGCTCTAAGTTATCTGAACTCACCCCATATCGGTGATCAATACTACTCCCAAAATACACTACCTCATATGTTTAAAAACATAACTTTTTATGTGGTTTGAGATTATTACTCAAAAATATTTATCTTAAAAGAGATGGTACTCAAACTACTTAAAAGTCTTATGGAAATCTCAAGTTCCTCTCTTCTTTAATGTGAAAACATTTACTCTTCAGAATATTTAGTTCCCATATATCATTTTAAAGAAAATGAACTCAACTCTGTCTTTCTGAAAAACATTTCAAAAATCATATTATATTATGATCAGTTATGACTCGGGAAGACATAGTGCATAAACTTTGATGGTATATCTAGATACCATACTGCTCATACATTGGTGACATACTCGATTGTCATACTAAACATGTTTTAGAAAACTCTTTTATCATAACACATCTTTACTTTCTCAAAACATAGTTTAAGAACTCAAGTGTTGGCTTTAAAAAGCTTTTTAAAATTTATAACTCAAATCATAGGGTTCACGTGGAATTATTAGCATGAACGACTCAACTCTGAGATCTTACTAACAATATAGAACCTCAATACTCAGAACTCAAGACTCAATGATACTACTTATGTCTAGACTGCTCTACTCATAGGGTTCATGCGGAATTACGGGCATGAACAACTCAACTCAAAGACTTCATGGGTAACATGTAGTAGTCCCATAAGTAGGAATATTATCTCAGAAGGATTAAGAACTTAATGATCAAAGACTTAGAACGGAAGATTCCACTCCTCTCGAAGATTCTCAATGTATGGAGTTCATGCAGAATTTATGAGAGTGAACGATTTGACTCCAGGGTCTAAATAACAATATGGAACTAATGTATACGAGTCTTCTCATTCTCATACTTGCTTCCTCAAAACTCATTTTACAACTCAAGTGTTGGCTATAAAAAAACCTTCTCCAGATTTATAACTCAAAATAAGGTTCATGTTGAATTGTAGACATGAACAAATCAACTAATGGATATCAATGAAAATATAGAAAATCAATAATTAGGAATAGAATTTCAAAAGGAACCATGAACTCGAGAACTCAAAATTTACTCGTCTCAAGTATACTCTAATATAGGGTAAAATCCTAGATTTCTCTTTTACTGATTTTAAAGTAGATGTAGCATACTAGGACGAACTAGTCCAACACAATGATAGGCTTAAATACCTAGAAGAACAAGTTTCTTGAAGAATCTTGAAGAAGAACTTGATTAGAAGCTTGTCGAAACCCTAGCTTGAAGGTAAACGATCAAGAAAATCTTTCTTGAGATTTTTGAATTAGTTTCTTGAGATCTCTATGGCCAAGAATTATGATTTTCATTAGTGATTCATAATTGTATGGAGGAATTTGAGTTGAAAAAAATAGAATTCTTTGAAAAAGACTTACCTTGAAGAAGAATCTTGAAATAGATTGAAAGAATCTTGAATGGAGTCTTCTACTTTGATTTTTCCTTAGGGTTTTGCCCTATGGTTTGAGAGAGAAGTGAATAATGGATTAAAATATGAAAGTCTGATTGTTTTAAGCCTTTTGTTTTCTTGGAGGTAAAAAAACAAAAAAAAAACACTTTTTAATGTTTTGCCGTCGGTTAATTCATAACACTATATATGTTACTAAAATAGTCATAACTTTTTACTCAGCTATTGGATTGATGCAAAATTTGTGGCGTTGGAAAGTAGATTCAAATACCTTTTATTTGATATGTTACGGGCCACATAACTCTTTATATTCTAAGATATATGGTCTTTTGAAGTTGACCCAAGTAGAATCATATATCAAAACATAATGGATAACGAAACTTCAAGAACACTAATCAAGAACTCATCACGAAATTAAATTGCTCAATATTTATGGATAGATTCGCAAAAGAAACTCATAATTGGCGAGTGGGTGAACAAACCCAACACTATGGAAGATTACATGCCTCAAAGAACTAGGTTCTTGGTGAAATCTTGAATTTCTTGAACGAACGCTTGAAACTTTGAACTTTTACTCCTTTCGAATCGTTTTGGGGATGAATGAAACTGATTCTAATCGTTTGTAAGGTGTTTCTCTTAAACTCTTAATGCTCTAGTTACTCTTGTGACTTAACCATAATATACTGCCCTTATCTAAGGGTTACAGTCTCTCACTTATACCACTCATATTTATTGAAGCTAATCACCCCAATTCCTCACCTACTCTATGTCAAATTTTCTAGATCAAATCTTATGACTAACATCATCACTGTCATGTTTCCATTCTTTCGATCATGACACTCATCTCAAATTCAAGCTTAATGTTTATTACTAAACCTGAATATCAACATGATTGCTCGCCTACTACACTAACTCACAGCGACTATGCACAATTGTAGAAAAACTCATTCAATAGGACCCTATGACAATGAGTCAATCTTTACCTTTCAGTCTCCATACTCACCAATTACCATCACATTCCACTCCACAAATTAAGTACTACTTACTAACTTACTGCGCATTTATCTCTCAAATAGTTCTATCATCCTCTAAATACCATGGGGTTTCCCCCCTTCAAAAAACATAAGTCTAGCTTAGATTTATCACCTCATGAATACTCTTGCTCTTCTATTCAACACTTACACTTGGTCATTAACAACATAGTGACACCTCATCATAAACTCCTTTCTAGAAAAAATATACTCTAACTCATCCTCACTAGTAACGCTTCCTCTTCCTTCTATCAAAAACTCTTTATAGCATTGCTATTCCTTTTTATACACATAAATGAACTCATCCCTTATCACTGATTGGGTACATGATTACAATAACATAATCTTCCCCATTACTATCCATTTTCTTAGATTACTGAACATCTACATAGTTTCCTCTAACTCTGGAACTTTCTCTATCACTGTTCATGATCTCGTAACCCATGTTACCTTTTTGAGCAAAAATACTACCCAAGCTCTAAACATACCTCCTCATAAGGATCTTAGATCAAACAATGCTTAAGGAAAAGAGTACAACTCACTTTTAGCTCAAATGCACGATTAATAGTATGAAAGAAGGGAAACATTTCTTAAATGTCCGTAGTCCTTCATTTATAGAAGTGGGGTCCTCACAACCTTAAATAAGATCCTACTTGACACGGATTCATAGACACCCTAGGACTCTTGAACTTCGTGCTCTGAAACCAAGTTTGTCATTGTCACGCCCCGAGCTACCCCCGACACGCGAACACGAGACCTAGGACCACAAGTGATCCCAAGCTAACCCTGCTGGCATGATCATGAGCATACTAAATATAATCTGAATAATAAATACTATGCGGAAGCTATAATCATAAATAAAATGAAAAGATGGGTAATACCCATATATTATAATTGAGATAAATGATAACTGATGAGTTTAATACAAGGAAGATATTAACTCAATACTAAGTTGAATCTAACTATGTCTAAAATAAGCCTCTAAACTGACTAGAAGTGGTGGGACATGCCCCAGTTAAGTCTAGAAAATTTGAAACTAAAAGACTGAAAACTGAAAGATGACATTACTATTGTCTTCGCAGAATGAGGAATCACCACTGATGCTGCTGAACTGGAGATCGGGAACTGATCTAAGCGTGATCTGGATGCTGAGAACGTGAACCTACATCACAAGAAGATGTAGCGCACATATGTGTCAGTACTTGAAAGGTACTGAGAATGCAGGATAGAGTAAAGCTGAAATAACATATAACTGAACAAAGCAATAAAGCAATGAAATAATCTGAATATGATATAGATACTGAAAATAATGAATACTGAGCTAACTGATGCAATTGACCAAATTTATAACATGCTGACACTGAATACTGACTGTACTGAAATATGGTCAATGCAATAGAGTCTTACTGAACTGTTGGAGCTACTAATAACCGACATAAAACCACATGAGCTAAATGTGGAGTCCGATGTATACGCCCCATCGAAAGGAACCAATATACCCTGCCATAGGTATAGAGGCATGCTGGCGTGATCACTAAACTGATGCTGCCCACAGACGGGACTTACACCTATGTGTCTCGTAGTTTTGGGACTATATGGGTACGCTGAACCCTAGTCCAACTCGGTATTATGCTACTCCTAATAGATTAAGTGATTAACACATTATGACCGAATTTCTGTAAGTTACTGGATAGCTCGAACTGAACATGCAAAATGAGAATGGAACAATTAATCTGATAATGATGCATTAATAACTGAGGCATGTATAACTGAATAACTGAGATAACTGACCTAGCATGTGTAATTCAAGAACTAAAGAAATACATAGCTAGGGTTCTGAAATTCATGTAATAAACTGAGAAATAACATGATAAGCTGATTTGCAACATGTTAATAGCTAATTCATGATGATCTGCTGTAATTTTAGTAACCCTAGGTCTATTCATAATAAGGGAATCAAGAAACTGACTGAATTCTAGGGACCTAATGGGCGAAAGGAACCCACTAGTGAAATCCCACATACCTGGTGATGAATTTCATGGAGAAATCCTTTGCTTTCTGGGCTGGAAATGAAGAAAACTTGTTGCGTTCTTGAACTAGGGTTCTTGACCTTTTCCTCTTCTCTTGATTCTAATTTTCTAAATTTTGATTAATGATTTGACTTAGGTAAGTTCTAGTTATGTTTCTAGGCTTAAATTGACTAAAACCTCATGATTTAGGGTCTAAACGACGTATCTTAGGGGTTAAAGGAAAGAGGAAAAGACCAAAATACCCCTGACTTAATTGCTGTCAGAGTGTCCGACGAATGGGACTGACGGGCCGTAGGTCAATCGACGGTCCGTTGATTGGAGTCGTCGATCGAGTCTGCCCGACAGGGCTTCACTAAAATGAGCATACCTTTTTACCCAAAGGTCGGATTTTATCACACTAGGTAGCGTTGGAAAGAGGATTCAATTATCTATCATATCATAGGTCATGGGACACATAATTCCTTTTGTGCTAAGAGTTATGACCATCTGAAGTTGACTCAATCACAATTTTCATCTAACTGACTACTGACTGTCACTTACGGTTAGACCTACGGACCGTGCATCAAATGACAGTCCTTAGATTAAGTATATGAATGATAATAATAAGAATAACACCTAAATGATGCATACTTTCCTCTCCTTTAGAGCTTGTCATTTTTATATATAGTTCAAGTACAAATAAATGTAAAATCATTTATCCTTATGAAATGCATTGTCAAAGTCACAATACTTTCACAAGTTCTAATAATGTGAATTCACTTAACCAATTTGCAACTAACCAAATGCAGTATATATCTTGACAATCATTTTATACTCAATATATAAAATATAAGCCAAACACATACTAAATACAATAGTTATCTAATGTTAATCATTCTCCATATGTCTCTATTCAACAACAACATACCGAGTGCGAGTCCACGAGTTGGGTTTGAAGAGGCTAAGATGTACGCAAACCTTATCCCTACCTTTCCAACTTAGAGAGGTTATAACCAATAAACCATTAACTCAAAAAGAAGACATCCAAATCACGAGTACATATTTTACTTCAAACAAACAACTGGTTTTTGGAAACGTCAGGAGAAAAAAGTCGGTAAAATATTGAACTGGCAACAAATATACAACTAATACAAGTCTCTCCGAATCCCTCACTAGTTGGGGACAACACTATACGAATCCCCTTTTATCATTCCGCCATATTTTGTCCCGTCTCTTCACTACTCAACACTTCATCTTAGGGGTTATCTAGATTTCATACATCCTTATACGTACATACAAATTGAGCTAGCAATGAATCTTAATAAATCTCATCACCTAACTCTAAATTTATAAAATAGCATCACTAATAGTTTATCCAAAACAAAGAAAACATAACATACAAATCTGAATAAAAACATAAATAAACTAGACAATGCATTTGGAAGAGAAGATTAGAAAAGCTTCGAAGGAACCAAAAGCTTATTGATGGACATCAATTCAGTTGGTCGGATAGTGCATTTCCCTCTTTTATTCAATGTCACGGCTTACTAGAAAGGCACTTGTGCAGCTATTTTTGGACTGAAAGGTCCAAAATCTCCAAATACTGTATTCAAATAAAATAATTGGTGTCTACAACTAACATCATTCTTCACCTAAGATTATTCAACATAGATGATGAGAATTATAACATAAAGTAATGTTTATTCACATACTACCATATCAATAGGCCCTCAAATGCTTGACTACAAAAGAAGATGTCATGAAAGTTTCATTAACCATCCATCAAATGATCATAGTAGATAACTTGTTAATTGGAAAATGGGATTAGGCTAAATGTGTGAAAATTATAGTTGTCTATAAGATATTTCAATGATGAATTACGAAAATTAGAATAACCATAAACAACATTTTCCCATGATCGAACTGCAAAAAAAAAATGATGAGAAACATTACGTTTCTATGATGTAAGGACTTCAACAGATAACTATGTTCAGCGCCCAAGGTGAACAAGAATATGAAGATAACAACAACTTTCTGTTATACACATTTGAATAAAACAGATCTGCTAAACCTAAGAGCACAAAATTGAAATGACATTTCATAGTTCACACAAAAAAAATTAAAATTAAGAGCCAAGAATCTAATAATCTAACCAGCAGTTTAAACAAGCCACCTGTGTTATAGCCCTTTAGTCCATATCAAGGGAATGTTTCTACCAATAATGGATCCTGATACTTTGGCAGTTCATGCTTTAGCGATTTATTTGGTGGTGTTTAAATCAAGGTGACACCAAAAGTTGATAATTGTGAACTCATCTTTCTATAAATATTACTTATCAATTAGGGGAATACATTGATAATATAAATAAAAAGTAAATACACAAAAAAAAAAACTAATGTTCAAATATCGAATTGGCTAGACAAAGCTCAAATTTCTTACTTGCAGGTCCAGTGATCAAACGAACTTACTGCTACTGAAGTCAACATACTTTGTATCTCCTACTGTGGCGAGCAGAAGCATAATATCACCTTAGAAGGCATTACAGTGCAAATCTCATACTTCACCTGCTCAATAGAAGCAAAGCTAGTGGAAACCATTCCATAAAGGTCGTTTAAAGAAAGATTAAGAGATACCAAGTACTTTAAACTAGTCCGTAGAGAGGGTATAAATCTACTAAACATGTTCCCAGAAAGATAAAAAAATTCCAATGACAACCCAACTTCCTCAGTAATTTTCCTATGTCACTGGTTGCTTGCAATTGACTACTTCTTTAGCATATTTAATGCTAGAAATAGCTGAAAAATTCAATGCTCCAACCAAACCTACATCATTTAGTTCAATAGAAGCAACATGACCACCACTGCAATTGATACTGTACCAGTTTTGAGAGCAGCCATAAGGTTCCAATGACATAGAATTCCACAAAAATAGAGCTTCCCATAAGGGACTTTCAGAATTCCTTTCTTAAGATCAAAAAGTGCATTCAAATATAACCTCCATTTAGCTAATTCAACTAAAATAAAAGCAGCAAATCAATGACAGACTACATTGCCTCCTCTTATTTCCCCCCTAAAGGAAAAAACTAGTGTTAAATTAAAAAGAGTTACATACAATGCTGAAGTAAAAGGCATAAAGTAGGATTTAGACAAGCTACAAAAGTCAGAATGGACAAAGAAAGTAGACAAAAGCTAAGAAGTGTAAAAGCTAAGAATCTTTGCACCTAGTAAAATTTTCATTAATAGAGACAATCAAAATAACATAGTCATCTTTTGACTTCACGTAATTTTTAATCTTATTTATCTCAACTGCAACAAAGCTCAAAACATAGTGAGACAACTTCATCAAGTACTCCAAATTACTCAATTACAGGTTCTCAAGAAGTACTTTTCTTTTCTAACACAACACATTGTTGGATCAAGTTTTTTTTCCTTTTTTTGTTGCTCTTTTCAACACTAGATTAATAAAAATGCAAACTTTTTTTACTGGTACAACTATTTTTATCAACTTCTAAAAGTTTAACTCTCTGTTT
This sequence comes from Solanum okadae, assembly GCA_036553675.1. NCBI lineage: Eukaryota > Viridiplantae > Streptophyta > Magnoliopsida > Solanales > Solanaceae > Solanum > Solanum okadae. Next base: position 29,081,146 of record CM071689.1, read on the forward strand.
CAAGGATGCTCATGCACAATCAAAAAACATTAGTGGTTGACGTTACATTCAAAGGGACCTATCATATGAGAAACATATATGTTCCCTTCATTTATTTAGTTCACGAACAAAACTAAAGGGAGATATTTCGATTCTCTCATCATCCTTACTCTCACAGAACTAGCTACAAACCAAATCCTACCCGCCATCCTCACATCAATCCCAATACTCCCACTTTAAGCCCTCATTCTACAACAATCAACCTTCAGTATAATTAGTACAAAATATTATTACTTCCAAACATAAAAAAAGAAGAAAAAGGGCAAATCTATTCAGATTGACAACTCTCGTCATCCCCCGTTTATGAGACTTCAGCCTTTCAGAGAGAAATTTAGAAGAGTTAATTTTTAGAAATTTACATGCTTTGGGAGAAAATTTTTACATACAGAGGATAGGGTTTCAGTTTGGGGGAAATATTGAAGAGAAAGAGCAAACGAGCCTCAATGGGATTAAAAAGTGAGTAGAATATTTTATATCACTCCCGCTAAGCTTAAGCTTTTAGGACGAAGTATTAAGTTATATTTTGGCCCTTTATTAATTTAGAAAATAAAAATGATAATTATGGACCGAAAGAAAATATTGTCCCTATAAGTGTACATTTAGGGACGAGATTTGTACCTTGTCGTTAAATGTTGGTCCCTAGTAAGTCTTTTTTCTTGTAGTACAGCAGAGGAACTTGGAGGGTCAGCAGGAGTGGTAGATATACATGAAGGCCCAGGGGCCAGAGTAGGCAAAGATGCCTCTGCAGGTATAGACCCAGTGGCCACATATTCCTTCTGCTTCTTTTTCGCTTGGTCCTTAAGATATTCGGCTTCTATCTTTCAGATATTGGTGGAGGCTGTGGGCATCACTTCCACATCCTTCTTAGCATCTCGAGGCACCCGAGCTCTTTTGCACAATGCGTTGATTAATTCTGGGAAATAGAGAGATAATTGGTTTTGCTTTGCACTCATATGGATCTCAGAAGCAATGATCATCCCTAGATTTATCCTAGTTTTTTCCATGATGCATCCAAGACAAGCTGCCTTCGCAAGGCGAATGATTGATTCATTATGTGCTGGCATAATTATGCTGTTGATGAACCTGAACTAGTATCTTGCAGCTACGTTCAGATCTTTCTTTTCAATTGAAACTCCTTCTTCTAACCATTTCGGACCATTATCACTGAGATTAGCGGGGCTAACCACTTTTTCATCTCATCCAGCTTCTCTGTTTTGATCAAGTGCTAGGAGTGATCATTAATCTTATTGGACATACCCAAGGCTGTGTTGATAGCCTCACTGTCATAGGTTACCTTCATTCCTCTGAAAACCACGTAGTCAACTGCTTTGAAAGACGATACTAGCCTCTTTCGTTAAGGTACCAATGCACTGTATGCATTGTAAAATTCTCTGACCCAGCATGGTATGTAAGAGCCACAGGGCTTTGTGAAGATTTGAAATTTGTGAAATTTCAGGAACTCCATTATCTCGGGATACCTATCGATCACCCCATTTATGGACAACCATTTTTCCTCAATGATCGTTCTCAGCCCCTCAGACTTTAATCTATTCGTTGATTTAGGTAGGGGGACGTTGTATTGTAAGTGCTAGTACTATTGCCTGCTCTAGAACTGGAGGAGTTGGAGTGGTGGATTGAGGATTTTTTATCCTAGATGGATCGTTCAGCTGTTTAGATCATAACTCATTCCTCCATGCCTCCATCAGTTCATCTTCATTAGAATCCATATTCTCACAATCATATGTTATTAGTGTTCTTTAAGCTACTGAGAAGAGTTGTTGGGCTTGAGGATCCCTTGTATAGATTTTGTGGGAGTAGTATAAGGGACATAGTAGAGGCTATTGGGATCACATGGTGCACGAAAAATGTTGCTAATGAATTGTTAGCATTGAATGATGCTTTTATGTTTGTTCGTGAGGATGTAGTTGCTGATTTATCCCGCGAGTTAGAATTATGGGATAAGTTGATTCTATGGGGTTAGCACTGATGAGCATTGTGAATGAATTCACTGAGTATATGTGTTTGGTGAGGGCATTGTTGAAACAACCTTTCGATTCTAAAAGTGGTGAAACAATGTATGAGAGAGTACATTGAAAGCTTGTGTCATATATTCTCTAACTTGCATATCATTTTATATGATTTTCTAGATAAAACAGAGCGATGCTTAAGGAAATTGGAAGATAAGTTGTTGATGAAGTCATGCTTATCGTATCACGGTGGTTTCAGTATTTGTAATAGTGAAAGAGTTAAACAACATTTCTAAGTTGTTTAACAACTCGGAGGTCTTTTGGCAGAAGTTGAGTCGACAAAAACATTCAATGTGCTTTCTAATCGGGATATATGCAGAGAGTTTTGATGATTATCGGTGGATCATTGAGCACAAGAAGGTAACGAATTTCAAAGTACGGATACATTTCATAATGAGGATGCTTGAAGAAGATAGAGGTGGAAAGAAGGAGGAGTCATATGGGATGTTGATCGATAGGTCTGATTTGTTGGAGGTATCTTTTGAATATACTGTTGATAAGGATCCTGCATTGTTGCGAGGCGATTTGTTATTTCAATTCAAACATGAAGAAGCTACTAGGCCTGGAGTGTTGAAATAGTGGTTCTTCTTAGCTCAAAAACCTGAAAATCAAGGTATTAACATAAGTTTATAGCATAAATTACGCATTTGAGGACACTAAAACTATCAAAACAAAGCCCTAAATGAGTCCAAATATCGAACTCATCAACACCCCCAACTTGAACGTTTACTGGTCCTTAAGTAAAACTCAAGATCAACACTTCAATAAGGATGTTTTAAATATTGCTGCATAAGACTCAACATGAATGCACACAACAACATTCAAAATACTCATACAATGATCAGTTGTGCACTCAAAGATTCAAAATGTGACTTACCATTATCAAAGATGCTTAAGTTCACAATACTTGCTTCAAATGCAAGTTCAAGATCAACAAAGATATTCAAATGCCCTTGATTAAGAACATTTCAAAGACACTTCATCCAATTCAAAGCGTCAACGATCGTTAATTAGTATATAACCCAACTAAATGAGTTGGGGTTGAAACCCATAGGGAGCGGTACGTGTTTGAGATTTAATAGCAAAGTATGAACATCGTCAAATCAGTCATAGGAATAGATATTATCGAATAAAACCATAATTCAAATCAGGGGGTGATACGAATGTCAAATAACAAGAGGGTTTTTGTTTTAAACTATCAACTACAACAACAACAAATAATAAGAAATACAATAATGAGATGGGTTCTTGGGATGTGATTCGATTATAGGCTAATATAGACAAATGGGTAATTGCAACGAATAAGAAATAGCTGAATATTAGTGAGTAAGCTAGTCTATAGAGGAGGTAAACTTTTTCTTGAACAATTTACCCCTAATCAAGTCAATTTCTCTCGAACATCGACAAGCATGCAAAATAAGACCAGCCCAAACTTAAGTCCATTCACTCTCTCGAGCTGAATGTGTGGAATTGGGTTTAGGATTCACTCTCTCGAGCTGAACCCATGACAACCCAATATCCACTGACCATCAATCAATAAGTTTGGTTTTAAAACTTCTCTCTCGAGCAAGCGAAAAACACGAAGGTAGAACTGTATTTGCCACTATAATTCTTAAATTAATACCACAATTATTGATTGAACTCACTTCTAAACAGTATTTAAACTAACAATTAGCAATATCGATAAACTGAATCAGTCCATAATCACACCCAAGAATTGGGGTTTCAGCTAGACATCATAAAAGGATAAAAATTGTTACCAAATTGAGTCTCCATCAAGTTGCTAAGATTGATTTCGTTCTTACAATATTCCAATTCGAAGAATCTCAAAGACCCACTTTCAATTTCTCAGAAGTGAAAAATTTTTGTTCTCCAAAGCTTAGGAAAAACTAGAGAAATCTTATAAGGTCAGGACGCACTTTCGACTGACGACATGACCTACGGGTTGTGGGTTGACCGACGATCCGTAGGTCACCTCCGTGGTTCAGGTAGTGGAACCTCTAATTCTCTGATCTCATTGACGGATGTGCAGGATGGGTCGTCTCTCAACCTACGGTCTGTCAATGCTTCCGTGGTTCCACACTTGGTCAGATTTCCTTGAGCTTCATCTACAACACCTCACTTACAGCCCATCACAGGGCGTACGGTCTGTGGTTGGCTCCGTCATTGGCCACATCTGCAAATAAATTCAGCTCTTTTTTCAATCAACCGCATCGAAACTCATTCCCTGCAAAGAAGACAGAAAACTATTATTTGTAATAACAATACGGCCCAAGACACACACAAACATCAAGTGAAATGTATCAAAAATAGCGTAAACTCACGATATTTCAACACCCTCAACTTAAACTTGTTGATTGTCTTCAAGTGATACACTAAACTCAAAACGACACTTAGGTAGAAGCAAACATACAAACTCAAGCAATCACAGGGCTTTCTCAATAAGTTCCACCACTTAGTGCAAATATTTTCATCTAAACTCAACAAGATAACTCATGTGGATCAAAAAATGACATAGGCCGACCAATAGACATCACCACATACACTTATAACAATCACCAATGTACCAACTCTACAATAATGTAACTAGTGCCCTCACATCAAAGAAATGCTCATTCACACAACAAATATGATTTTTAAGTTCAAGGATTCAGTCAACACTCATGATCACAAGTGAATTCAAATACAATTAGTGCTCAATACCATAGGCTTGGCCATATTTTCAATGCACAGACTTTCCAAACTAATCACTAGGATCACCATAGGACTTTCTTAGCTTGTAACGTATACTCAGGGTCAGGTAGGGTACATTTGGATACTTTTAGTGACTTTTCTACCCTCCTTGACATTACATAGGATTTTTACCTCTTTTTCCAACCAATTCTTGACATATTTTTATTTTCTACTCTAGTACTTGACTCTCTTCAACACATATGTGACTTTGACTTTATCTCTCTTCTTTTTCTTTTACTTTTGATTTCTTTGTTTCTCATCATCATTTGTCATTCTTTTTGTGTCTTTTGACTTCAGTCACATCTTTTTCTATCTTTTTCTTTCTTCTACACACAACTCTTTTCATACCTTTTTCTCAAGGTTTCCATTTTCCTAGCAACCCTCAACTTATGTAAGTTGCATGAGTTGAGGTGCACAATATCCGATGTCGGACCAGAGCCAAGATTAAGGTAACTTTTTGAATTAGCCACTCTCAACTTAGGCTTTTGACCTAAGTTAAGGTGCACATGTCCAAGGAGGGACTAGGGCCAAAACACTCTTTTAGGGAAGGTTAGTTAGGTGTACTGAAAGAACTGTTCTACATTAGGCTTAAACATTTGGATCGAAGGGAGCATTTATTTCTTTTGGTTGGATCTTTCTAGGTTTAAGGGGACTTGTTAGAACAAGGGCCTGTGATCATTTCCCAATTCCTAGCCTAGATTATCTTCACAGGACCAACAGGGAAAGTTCTAGATTGGCACATACAGTATGAATATACAAAATCCAATCATACACACTTGGCATACTGTTTCATTATCGGATTATTAAATTACCCAGTTCAAGTTTTAGCTTAAGTCATGCTATCATACCGGTTCCTTATCATGTCATATGAAGATCCAACACATTCAACTCATTAAAACTATAGATCTAGCACATTTCACAATTTTGGACAAGGACAAATTTCATGCTTCTCATGCCATCATGCTTATCATTCTTCTACTTACTTTTACACATACACTCCTAAATATGCCGGTTAAACTTAAAAGTAAATCAGCCCCTTGGGGGAAAATAACACACACAAGAAAACCCCAAGGGAGAATAATCCCTTCATCACAAACACCAAATAAGTAAGGCTCATCCCAAAATAGCTTCTTCACATTAGACATAAACTTGTTCGTTTGGTGAAATGACAAATACGATGGAACCAAATCGCTTGCCCAGTAGTTAGCAAAATTTGCAAACCAATAGATAAGATCATAAGAAGAAGACAATACTTGTTCATCAGGGAACACATCATTAATCTCAACTCCATCCTCTAGCTTGATCATAGCTTCCTCCTCTAGTCTGGATAAGTGATCAGCAACCTGATATTATGTTCCCTTTCTATCTTTTACCTCAAAATCGAACTCTTGCAGTAGGAGCACCCATCTAATCAACCTTGGTTTTGCATCCTTTTTAGCCATCAGATACCTCAATAGAAAATGGTCATTATGCATTATGACCTTAGTACCAAACAAGTAGGATCTAAATTTCTCAAATGTGAAAACCACAGCAAAGAGTTACTATTTAGTCACAGTATAGTTTTTTTAAGACACATTCAGAGCTTTACTGGCATAATAAATTGGATGAAGAAACTTATATTGCCTATGTCCTAATACTACACAAAGCGCCACCCCACTCGCATCACACATCACTTCAAACGATTGTTTCCAATTCTGTGAAATAATGATAGGTGTCGAAGTTAACTTTCTTTCAACTCTCCAAATGCTCTCATACAGGCATAATATAAATCAAACTTATACTCCTTTTCGAGTAGCTTGCACAATGGGTGTGCAATTTTTGAGAAATCTTTTATGAACCTCCGCTAGAAACCTGCATGCACAAGAAAACTTTGAATACCTTTTACAGAGATGGGTGGTGGAAGCTTTTCAATTACCTCAACTTTGTCTCTATCAACCTCAACACCTTTCTGCGAAATTCGATAACCTAGAACTATACCCTCTTTCACTATGAAGTGGCACTTTTCTAAGTTGACCACAACATTGCACTCTTCACACCCTTTTAGTACTTTAGCCAAATCCACCAAACAATCATCACACGAGTCACCTACCATAGAGAAGTCATCCATAAATACCTCTGTCATTTCCTCCACCATATCTCAAACTATCGACATCATACATCGCTGAGATGTCGATGGAGCATTACATAACCTAAATGGCATTCTTTTGAAGGAGAAAGTCCCATATGGACAAGTGAATGTGGTCTTATCTTGGTCTTCTGGAGCTATGGAAATTTGATTTTAGCCTGAATACCTATCTAGAAAAAAATACCAACCCTTACTAGCAAGACGATCCACCATTTGGTTTATAAAAGGTATCAGAAAGTGATCTTTATCCATCCATGCAGTTTGCTTGCGGTAGTCCATACACACTCTCCACCCAGTCACTGGCCTCATCATGACAAGCTCATTTTTCACATTGTCAAACCATAGTGATTCCTCCATTCTTTGGTACACACTGAACAGGGCATACCCTAACTACTATCTGCAATTGGATATATGACTCCAACATCTAGCCAATACTTGGATTGTTGTCCGGCATGTGTTGAATTTTGTGAGAACAAATTCCAGGAGGAATCCCAATAATGTTCGCAATAGTCCATCCAATAGCCCTCTTAAATCGCATCAATACCGATACTAAGGCCTTTATTTTCCCTTCACTAAAGTTAGCAAGAATGATCACCGGCAAAGTACCATTTTGTCCCAGGAATACAACCGCAAGTGGTATGGAAGAACCTTAAGTTCTAGTTTTGGAGGCTCATCAACTAACAGTTTTGTAGGTGGTGTGTCACGATTCTTCATATCTAATTCCAACAATTTTTGTTTGGAACAAAGCTTGAACCTATCAAGTGCAGCAACTAGCTCATCGTACTCATCAATACCATCACTATTTAAATTCATCTTCACCGCTACTAGCATATCAACACCTAACCTTTCCTCAATGGACACCTCAAATTCTTGCCTCAAAATGTGATTCACCATATATACCGATTTGTGAACACTTTCATGTTTCATAGACCTACAGATGTTCTAAGTTACCTACTTATTATTTAATCGGAACTTCATCTGCGCTCACTCCATATCGACCAATGTCTGCCTAGGTGCAAGAAATGGTTTCCCTAAGATGAGGGGAACCTTAAAATCAACCTCACAGCCTAAGATCACAAAGTCCTCCGGAATGATGAATGACTCTACTTTTACAAAGACATCTTGCAACACTCCAATGGGCCTCTTCACAGTACTATCAGCCATAAGTAAACGCATCGTAGTAGGTTTTGGAGCTCCTAGACCCAATTTCTTATAAATTAATAATGGCATTAAATTAATGTTGGCACCCAAATCACACATGGCCTTCAAAAAGTGCAACATACCAATGGTACAAGGAATTCTGAAAGGTCCAGGATCCTCTTTCTTTTGCACAAGTGACCTAGTAAAAATAGCACTACAATGTTGCAAACTCCTATCATTCTCAAAACTGACTTCCCTCTTTATGGTCACTAAGTCGTTCATGAATTTTGCATACCCAAACATTTGCTCCAAAGATTCTACCAATGCAACATTAATGGAAAGATGTTTTAACATTGCTATAAACATGTAGTATTTTCCTTCAATAATCTTTTTCATCAACCTCTGTGGAAACGGAGGTGAAGGTCTAGGCATGTGAACAACTTTTTAGGTCACCTCAATTTTCTTTTCTGTGGCATCATTCGAACCTCAAGTAACCTCTCTCATCTGCATATTTTTCTACCATTTTTCAACCTCAGATGGCATGTGGGGATCAATAGTCTATTTTTCCTCCTCAAGTAGTGACTGCCATACAATGCCCATCATTTTTTGGATTCTCGATGATGTTGATAGGAACTGTGCAATGCTGGTGTGGGTTTACAATAGTGGACAACTGACTAAACGGCTACTCAAGTTGCTTTATTGACACTGCATGGGTATGTACCTTCTGACCAATCCTAGATAAATCATTACACATGTCTTTCACATTTTCATTTGTCGCATCAAACCACTTCATCATCTTTAGAATAATATCCTCAATGCTAATCATAGTGTTAACACCCTCTCTATTACCAGATTCTCTATTACTAGGTGGAACATAGGGCCCAACTCTCTCATTCATATTACCATAGTTTTTCCGGTTGTAGTTGTTATCACGATTGAAGTTCCCATCACAGACATAGTTTTCCTCTTGGTTGTAGTTTCCATAGTTTCGACCTTGGTTTCCTTGACCTTGGCACATATTTTCCGAATTGGAACCTTGGACGTTGGCTCGAATACCCCCATCTCATCATTCACCAAATTTGCATCCTCCTCATAGTAACATTCCTCAACTGGCGGTGTGATGTGCCATGAGATCTTAGCACATTTTATGCTCAAAACTAAGGATTATTGTGAGAGTCGAGTGTATTTATGTAGATATAATGTGTTTGGTGATGTTTGTACAGATAAAAAAGGTGGATGTGAAAGAGAAAAAGAATGCTGGAATTTGGGATTCAGATGTCCAAGTGAAGACCACAGAGCCCTAGATGTGTCGTGGTCCTCCAAATGAGCCGTGAAGAAACCCGTGAAGAGGAAGCAGTAAATTGAAGGTTGATGCGGCTGATGACATAATTCTCAAAGTCAAGACCATGGGAGCTATGACGGTCCGTAGTCCTTGTCACGGATCGTGATGTTGCCCGTGGAGATGAGTAAGTATGAAGACTTCAAGGAGCTATATTAGGTATGTGGGATTTCACTTGTGTATTCATTTCACCCATTAGGTCCCTAGTTGTAATTCAGATTCTTGATTCCCTTATTATTATATAGACTTAGGTCTTCTGGAATAATTAGAATTGTTGGGATTCCAGCTGTTAGAATTATCCTAATCTTATTATATCATTCTAGTATTGTTTTGACTAGATTGATGCGTAAATTCAGAACCCTAGCTATGTAGGTCTTTTAGTTCATGAATCACATATGCTAGGTTAGTAAATTCAGTTATATATAAACATGCCTCAGATTTTGGATGCATTATCATAGGTATATTAACGTGCATTCTCAGTTTTCATGTCAGTTTTGGGCTATTCAGTACTACTGTAATACATTCATAAAATGTTAATTACTTAATCATATGGGAAGCTTAATACCGAGTGGACTAGTATCAGTAACCCTCAAGTCCCACAACTACATACCCTGTAGGTTGTAAGTCCCCTATGTGCGCATCATTTTAGTGATCACACTAGTAAGCCTCTAAACCTGTGGCAGGGTATATTGGGTCCTCTCGATGGGGCGTATACATCGGACTACACATTTAGCTCATGTGGTTTTATGTCAGCTATTAGTAGCTCCCTTACAATTCAATCAAACTTTATTGCATTGACCATGTTATCAGTATAGTTCAGTATTCAGTCTCCGTATGTTATAAACTTGGTCATTGCATTCAGTATTTCATGTTTAGTATTCCCTGATGTACCATGCTTATCTCATGTCATTGCTAAGATATATGTTTATTTTCAGTTATGTTATTATTCAGATGTACTCTATCCTAAATGTTCTGTAGCCTTCAAGTGCTGCTAACACATACTTTGCGCTATATCTTCTTGTTATGTAGGTTCAGGTCCTCAGCAGTCAGATCACACATAGATCGGTTCTCGATCTTCATTTCAGCAGCATCAATGGTGAGTCCTTATTCTTCTAGGACTAGTGACATGATTATCTTTATCACTTTTAGCTTTAGTTTAAGTTTTGATAGATCTAGCTGGGGCAAGTCCCATCATTTCTAGTCAGTAGACGCTTTACTTCAGACATAGTTACTTTCAGCTTTAGTGTTAGAGATTGACTTTTCTATTGTATTTCAAACTCTCAGTTACCTTTATTTAGATTTAGTATATGGGTATTGCCCATCATTGTAGTTAATTATGATTTAGCTTCCGCATAATTTTAGTGCTCAGTTTATCTTTAATATGGTCATGATTATGCCAGCAGGGTTAGATTAGGGCCATTCGTGATCCTAGGTCTCGTGTTGCATCCAGGGGTAGCCTCCGGGTGTGACAAACTTGGTAGCAAAGCACTAGGTTTAAGAGTCTTAAGATGACTAAAAATCCACACTAAGTAGAGTCTTTTCCATAGGTGTGAAGTGCACCACATCTGATGAGAAGGAAGCTAGAAAGTGTTTTGGGAAAAAACATCCATTTCGTTGTTACTCTTATCATGCGTAAGGTATGATCTAATTCCTTGTTCTGACTTGTCTTTTTGCATTTCCGATCATGCCTCCTCGTAGAGCTTGCGCAACGAATGTGAATGCCACGAATGCAAACGCAGCTCCTCCAGTCCTAGGAAGTTTCGAATGCTGAATTCTGCAATGCTATCCAGTTGTTGGCTTAGACTGTGAACAACTAGAACAATCAGCAGGCTCCAGTTTTGGCAAATGCTAATGTTGGGTCAGCTGCAAGTAGAGTTCATGATTTCATTAGGATGAATCCACCTAAGTTCTTAGGATCACAGACTGGTGAGTATCCCCAAATCTTTATTGATGATATCAAGAAGATCTTTGGAATGATGCAGGTACACGGAATGATCAGGTTGAGTTGGCGTCTTACTAGCTTAAGGATATAGCTCATATCTGGTATACTTAATGGAAGGAGAACAGGATTACAGACACAACTCCTATCACTTGGGATTGCGTAAGTGAGAATTTTCTGGACAGGTTCTTCCCAAGAGAGTTGAGGGAGGCAAAAGCTTGGGAGTTTATGAATTTGAGGCAGGGTTCTATGATAGTCCAAGAGTAAGGACTCAAGTTCAGCCAACTCTCCAAGTATGCTCCTCATATGGTTGCTAATTCTAGGGCTCAAATTAATAAGTTCATGTATAGGGTATCCGATCTTGTGAAAACAGAGTGTAGGAATGCCATGTTGCTTAAAGATATGAACATCTCTAGGTTCATGACTCATGCTCAACATGTTGAGGGTCATAAGATTAGCGAACAGGCCAGTGACAATAAGAAACCAAGGACAAGCAACTATGACTATTCTCAACAAAAATCGAGTGGTGGAAATCCCTCGCAGTATCAACAAAAATCATCAACTCCAACACCTTCATCAGCCAGTGTTCCATCCCCCAAGTTCCTTAATGATCAGAAAGGTAGGGAATCAGGCTCTACGACTCAAGGTAGTGTTTCAGTCCCCAAAACCTACCCAACTTGTCCTAAGTGTGGTAAGAACCATCCGGGCGAGTGCCTTGCAGGAAAGGAATGATGCTTTGGGTCTGGTCAGTCTATTCATAGGTTGAAGCATTATCCTTTTAAACAGGGTCAAGGAGGTAACAATGGTAGAGCTCAGTCTACAACTTCAACATCACCAGCAGGCCGCCCGACTCAGTAGGGTAACTCATCTGGTACAGGTGGCGGTCAGCACCAAAATAAGTTGTATAATCTTCAGGCTCGCCAAGATCAGGAAGATTCTCCTAATGTAGTCACTAGTACTTTACGAGTCATTGACCCTGATGTTCATGCATTGTTATATCCAGGGGCTACTTTGTCTTTTGTAATTCCTTATATAGCAGTCAACTTCAATGTTAGTCCAGAAACTCTCTCAGAACTCTTCTAAGTCTCTACTCCGGTCGGTGACCCAGTTATATTTAGACAGGTATACAGAAATTGCCCTGTCACAGTCTCCCAGAAAGTTACCTTAGCAGATCTTGTATAGTTAGAAATGGTGGATTTCGATATTATTTTAGGCATTGATTGGTTACATTCGTGTTATGCCTCAGTCGATTATAAAACTAGTATTGTTCATTTTGAGTTTCTAGACGAACCAATCTTAGAATGGGAGCGTAGTAGTCTAGCGTTTATGGGTCGATTAATTTCTTACCTTAAAGCTAGAAAGATGAATTATAAGGGGTATCTCTATCATCTAGTTCGGGTTAAGGATTCAAGCTCAGAAACCACAACTCTTGAGTCAGTTCCCATAGTCAATGAGTTCCCGAAGTGTTCCTAGAAGATCTTCCTGGAGTTCCTCCCGAAAGGGAAATTGACTTTGGAATTGATCTCCTTCTATATACCCATCCTATCTCTATTCCTCCTTACATAATGGCTCTAGCTGAGCTTAACGAATTGAAAGAGTAGTTGAAAGACATTCTAGATAAGGGTTTCATCAGACCTGGTATTTCGTTGTGGGTGCGCCAATGTTGTTCATGAATAAGAAACATGGTTCTTTCAGAATGTGCATTGACTATAGGCAGTTGAACAAGGTCAAAATCAAGAATAAGTATCCCATCCCCATGATTGATGACTTGTTTGACCAACTTCATGGTGCTAGTCATTTCTCAATGATAGACCTCAGATCGGGTTATCATCAGCTCAAAGGCCTAGATAGTGACATTCCAAAGATATGCTTTAGAACTTGGTATGGTCATTATGAATTTGTTGTTATGTCATTTGGACTGAGCAATGCTCCTTCAGCTTCCATGGATTTGATGAACAGAGTGTTCAATCAGTATTTGGACTTGTTTGTTATCGTCTTGATTGATGAAATCCTCATTTACTCCAGGAATGAGGAAGAACATGTGAACCATTTGAGGGTTGTTCTGCACACTCTGAAGGATTGCCAGTTATTCGCTAAGTTTAGCAAATGTGAGTTTTGATTGCAATATGTCGCTTTCCTTGGGCATATTGTGTCTACTGAAGGGATCTGAGTGGATTCTCAGAAGATAGAAGTTGTGAAACAATGGCCCAGACCTACCTTTCCTGCAGATATCATGAGTTTCTTGGGTCTAGTGGGATATTACTAAAGGTTCGTGGAAGGGTTTTCATCAAAACACTCTCTATTCACTAAGTTGACTTAGAAGAAAGTGAAGATTTAGTGGTCAGATGATTTTGAGAAAAGCTTCACAGAATTGAAAACTAGGTTGACTACAACTACAATTTTGACTCTACCAGAGGGTTCAGACGGTTATGTTTTCTATTGTGATGCATCCAAAGTCGGCCTTGGTTGTGTGTTGATACATCGAGGTAAGGTTATAGCTTATGCTTCTAAACAACTTAAGGTACATTAGATGAACTATCCAACTCATGACCTTGAGCTTGTAGCAGTGGTGTTTACACTTAAGATTTGGAGACATTACTTGTATGGTGTTCACGTGGATTTGTTCACACACCATAAGAACTTTCAGTATGTGTTCACCCAGAAAGAGTTGAATCTTCACTAGAGGGGATGACTTGAGTTCCTCAAAGATTATGATATTAGTGTGCATTACCATCCTAGTAAGGCCAATGTAGTAGAAAATGCTCTTAGCAGACTATCTACGAGTAGTGTGGCACCTGTTGAAGAAGAAAGAAAGGAACTAGCAAAAGATGTTCATAGACTTTCTCAATTACGAGTTCGTCTTATGAGCATATCGGATGGCAGGGTAATAATTCAGAATGGGTCAGAATCTTCTTTGCTAGTGGAAGTGAAGGAAAAGTAAGATATTGATCCGTTATTTCTTCAACTTAAGGGTGCAGTCCATCAGCAAAGAGCTAAGGTTTTCTCCCAAGGGGGAGATGGTGTGCTTCAATATCAGGGTCGACATGTGTTCCTCAGGTGGGTGAGTTGAAATAACAGATTCTTGCAGAATCCCATAACTCCAAATATTTTATTCATCCAGGCCACTAAGATGTATCGTGATCTACCAGAAGTCTTTTGGTGGAATGGCATGAAAAAAGACATAGTAGATTTTGTTGCTAAGTACCCCAATTGCCAGCAAGTCAAGGTATAACATCAGAAACTAGGAGGTATGACTCAGGATATTGATAATCCTACTTGGAAGAGGAAAATGATCAACATGGACTTCATCACCGATTTACCTCGTACTCGGAGACAACATGACTCTATTTGGGTGATAGTTGATATAATTACTAATCTTCATGCTTTTTGGTGGTCAAACCTACAGATTCGGCGAAGGACTACGCGAAGCTTCACTTTAATGAAATAGTTAGGTTGAAGTTCATTTGTCTATCATTTCAGATAGAGGTCCTGAGTTTACCTCTCATTTTTTAAGTCGTTTCAGAAAGGTCTTGGTACTCAGGTTAACCTTAGAACAACATTTCATCCACAGACGGATGGTCAGGCAGAGCGTACCATTCCGACCTTAGAGGACATATTGAGAGCTTGTGTGATCGATTTCAAGGGTAGTTGGGATGATCAACTTCCTCTTACAGAGTTCGCGTACAATAACAGTTACAATTCCATCATTCACATGGCCCCTTATAAGGCGTTGTATAGGCGTACATGTAGATCTTATGTTGGTTGGTTTGAAGTGGGTGAAGCAACCTTGATAGGAACAGATTCAGTTGATGATGCTATGGAGAAAGTGCAGCTTATGAGAGATAGACTTAAGACAGCCCAGAGTCGCCATAAATCCTATGCAGATGTAAGGAGAAGGGAACTAGAGTTCCAAGATGATGATTGAGTTTTCTTGAAAGTGTCGCCTATGAAAGGGGTAATGAGATTTGGCAAGAAAGGGAAGCTCAGCACTAGATATGTAGGCCCTTACAAGATCTTGAAGAGAGATAGTAAGGTGGCTTATGATTTAGAATTGCCAACAGAACTAGCAGCGCAATCAGTCTTCCACATTTCATTGTTAAAGAAGTGTATGAGTGATCCAGCTTCTACAGTACCTTTAGAAAGTGTGGCTGTGAAGGATAGTCTCACTTATGAGGATGTGCCAATTGAGATTCTTGATCGTCAGGTTCGAAGGTTGATAAATAAAGAAGTCGCTTCAGTTTAGATTTTATGGAGGAGTCAGTCCGTAGAGGGAGCTACTTGGGAAGTAGAAGCAACCATGAAGGCCAAGTATCCTCACCTCTTTCCTTTTGATTCCATTCCAACTTGAGGTAATAGTTTTTCTTTAGTTTTTTCAGTTATTCATGTGTTGTTTGAGTCTTAGCATCATATTCCTTCAGTTGCATTTGCACTTTTAGCGTATTGGCTTGTTTATTGAACTTAGTTCAGTCAGAAATTAGTTTCCAGTGTGTAGTACGTGGTAGGGGTTGCAGCTCTCTCCCTCCACTTCAGCAAGTTTATTATTTATTCGAGGACGAATGTTCCCAAGGGGGAGATAATGTAACACCCCGTACACAGAAACAGACCTTAAAATAGATTTCCAGAAGTTGTAGGTGCAACTCACGGTTGCCACCCAAAGACTGTAGGTTGACCGACGGCCTGTGCTGGTTGTCCATGGTTCACATCTGCAATTACCCCCCCCCCCCCAAAAAAAACTCAGCCCAAAAATTTGGCTAAGTATTGACCCACAGCCGAACCCAGGGATCGTAGGTCAGGTCTCAGACCGTGGTCCGTGTTCATGGATCAGACCCCCAAGAACAAGCCTCCAGTCATGAATGACGATTGACCAGAACGGACCGCAAGTTGATCGATGATCCATCTGTCCTGTCCATAGGTGACCCCAATAACTTTTAAGTCAGCGGTCTTTTGGTCTTTTCCCTATGTGATGGACCCTTAAACTACGCCGTTTAACCGCTAAACTATGTGGTTTTGGTCATTTTAGCCTAGAAACATAACTAGAACTTACCTAAGCCAAATCTTTCTTCAAAACATAGAAACTTAGAGCGTAGAGAGAAGAAAGAGGCGACCAAACCCTAGTTTAAGAACACAACAAGGTTCCATCAGTACCAGCCCCGAAATCGAAAGATTTCTCAGTGGAATTTTTCACCAGGTATGTTGGATTTAACTTGTGGGTTCATTTCACTCACTAGGTCCCTAGTTTTCAGTCAGATTCTTGATTCCCTAATTATTATCTAGACTTAGGGTTTCCTGAATAATTAGAATTGTTGGGTTTCCAACTTTTAGAATTTTCCAAATCATATTATATCGTTATAGTATTGTTTTGCCCAGATTCATACATAAACTTAGAACCCTAGATATGTTGTTCTTTTAGTTCATGAACCACACATGTTAGGTCAGTAAATTCAGTTATATATAAACATGCCTCAGATCTCAAATGCATTATCATAAGTATATTAACGTGCATTCTCAGGTTGC
The DNA here is from genome assembly GCA_036553675.1 of Solanum okadae. Classification (NCBI taxonomy): domain Eukaryota; kingdom Viridiplantae; phylum Streptophyta; class Magnoliopsida; order Solanales; family Solanaceae; genus Solanum; species Solanum okadae. The sequence continues at coordinate 29,098,002 of CM071689.1, forward strand.
ATGTCAGTTTTTTGTTATCCAGTACTACAATATTACAGTCATAAAATGTTAATTACTTAATCATATGGGAACCTTAATACCGAGTGGACTAAGGTCAGTAACACTCAAGTCCCAGAACTACGTGCCCCATAGGTTGTAAGTCCCCTATGTGGGCATCCTTTTAGTGATCACACCAGTATGCCTCTATACCTGTGGCAGGGTATATTGGGTCCTCTGGATGTGGCGTATACATCGGACTCCACATTTAGCTCATGTGGTTTTATGTCGATTATTAGTTCAGTCAGACTCTATTGCATTGACAATGTTATCAGTATAGTTCAGTATTCAGTCTCAGTATGTTATAAACTTGGTCATTGCATTCAATATTTCATGTTCGATATTCCAGTTGTATCATGCTTATCTCATGTCATTGATCAGATATATGTTTATTTTTAGTTATGTTATTTTTCAGCTGTACTCTATACTGCATGCTTAGTACCTTTCTTGTACTGACACATACTATGCGCTACATCTTTCATGATGTAGGTTCAGTTCCTCAACAGTCAACTCACGCATAGATCGGTTCTCGATCTTCAGTCCAGCAACATCAGTGGTGAGTCCTCATTCTTCAAGGACAACTGACATGATTATCTTTATCGCTTTTAGCTTTAGTGTCAGTTTTTTAGATCTAGTTGGGGCATGTTCCAGCATTTCTAGTTAGTAGAGGCTTTATTTTAGACATAATTAGTTTTAGCTTTAGTGTTATAGTTTGACTTTTCTATTGTATTTCAAACTCTCAGTTACCTTTATTCAAATTTATTATATGGGTATTCCCCATCATTTCAGTAAATTATGATTTAGCTTCCGCACAGATTTATTGCTCAGTTTATCTTTAGTATGCTCATGATTATGCCATCAGGGTTAGCTTAAGGTCACTCATGATCCTAGGTCCCGTGTTGCATCTAGAGGGTTGCCTCGCGGCGTGACATTTAGTAATCTAAGAAAGGGAGATGGTGTTTTGACAAGCTATGTTACTATAGTCATGCACCTAGTAAGTTTCTAATGAAGAGTTTTCCCTTATGGATAGACTAAGAAGTGATGTGTTGTGATGATTCCATCATCGGAGGTAGAGCGTGTTGTAGCTATAAAGAAGTTTGTGATGAAATATCATTGTGTAGGTAATAACGAAGTGTAAGTGTTTAATAAAAGATCAGGAGTATTCATGAGGTGATAAATCTAAGCTAGGCTTATGAATTTTGAAGGGGGAAAGCCCATGGTATTCAGAGGATGATTGAACTATTTGAGGGATGATGCACAGTAAATTAGTAAAATAGTACTACAGTTGTGAAATAAAATGTGATAGTAATTTGTATGGATGAAGACTAAAAGTTAAGGATTGACTACTTTTCATGAAGTTTTTAGTGGGAGAGCGATTATTAAATTAGTATTTAGTAGTTGAGTTAGTATAGTAAGTGAGCAATCATATTAATATTCGAGTTTAATAATAAACATTAATCTTGAATTTGAGATTAGTGTCATGATCAAAAGAATGGCAACATGCGGGTGATGATGTTAGTCTTGTGATTTCATCTAGAAGACTTGACATAGAGTGGGTGAGAAATTGAGGTGATTATCTGTAATAGATATGAGTGGTACAAGTGAGAAACCCTAACCTTTAGATAAGGGCAATGACGTGTGGCTGTCACAAGAGTAACAAGAGCATTAAGAGGTGTATCGAGAGGGTATGCAATCAGAAGAGGTTAAGAGAAACACCTTAGAAAAAGGTCTTAGTACCTGCTTATGGAGAGTTCGGTAGTCATGAGATAAGCTTCTCCCGAATGTTAGAGTAAAAGAGGATGTAGACCAGTTAGAAATGATGGAATAAGTCCATAGCTTTCAAGATTCAGCTTTAGACCTAAAGGGGAGATGAAAATATGAAAAAATCAAGTCAAGTGTTCGAGAATAAGATAGTAATGTGTTCCAAAGTGTATAGGAGATATCTTTTCAGAGGTCCTTTTAGTAATGGAGTGATGTTAGAAAGAGAAGGTTAATGATCCTATCGTGATAATGTTGTTGTGATAATTCTGTCTAAGGTTATAAATAATGAGGAAGAGGAGGATAAGGTTTTATTATGAGAAATAGCTAAATGAGAGCCCCTAGTTAGTTCTGAATAGTAATATGGGAAATTCTAGTTGGTATGGCAGAGATAATGAGAGTAACCCCGTTCCATACCCAGTCCAGCCATCATTCGAGGACGAATGATCCCAAGGGAGAGATATTGTAACATCCTAGAAATTTTTTGACCTAAGACTTAAACCATCCTTTGTTGTGAGTAGGATTTTACCGAGGAATTTAAAATTTCCTTGGGTGTTAAGGTCACTACATGTAGCACCTTGAGTTCCAAAAAGAACTAAAGAAAATTCATTCAAGTTATTCGTAAGTTCTTTAAGTTTTGGGTCAACTTCAAATCACCATAACTTTTAGTACATGATAAGTTAGGTGTCCCATAAGATATCAAATGAAAAGTCTTTAAATTATCTTTCCAACGCCACCGGGTTACTCAGTTTCGAGTTTGGATGAGTGAGATATGCCCTTTTATAGTTAGGTTATCCAGTTAAGGAAAGTTACCCAAATATATGAGGGTATTTTGGTCTTTTCATTACCCGGTCAGATTTAATTCGTTTTAAGTAAGGTTTTAGGGATTTAAACTGATTTGGTTCAGTTTTATAATCCTAATATACGCTTAGGGTTTTAGTTGGGAGTTCAAGAACAGAAAAGGAGAGAAAAGAGGATTTTCGCCATGGGTTTTATTCCTAAGAGGTATGTAAGTTTTCATAGTGTTGGGTTCGTTCACCCACACGCTAATCATGAGTTTCTTTTACGAATTTTATCCATAAGTTTGAGTATGTTGATTTCTTGATGACTTCTTGATAAGTGTTCTTGAAGTTCATTCTAAATCTTGTTTTGTTGGGGTAATGATTAATTCTTGAGGTGAAAGTTAGTGATTTGAAGGTTGTTTCGAGTGGATTAGTGTGTACTCAGGTTGGGTATTCGAATCTAAGTTATTGGGGAAGAAACCATTCGATTATAGTTGAATTAAGGTCAGAAAACGAGTAGAAATATTCGTTGGAATTGTCTGGGGGAATGGTGGTGCGACGCACCACGGATCCGCTAGCAGGGCTTGCATGGCGCGCAAGCAATGCACCAAGATACTGCCACTGAACATTAGGGGCTAGGGCCCTATGCCATTAATGCGCCTGGGTCACCTTGCCCCACTCTTTTTCCGCTAGTTGTCCTGTTTGAGTCCTTTTAAACTGTACTTTCACTACCTTTTGATTCTAACCACTCTAAACTACTTCTAAACACCTAGAAATCATTCAAAAATAAATCATAACCTTGAATTTATAATTCAAATTGAAGGTAGAGTTTAGAGTTAAGCCTTGAGAGTTCTTTCAAACATTTTGAGAAAGCCCCTTTGAGTCCTTTTGAGGAGTCTTCTACAAATTCAAATAACTTGTTTCAAGACTCAAGCAAGTGAGTATAAGAATGAGTAAAATGTATTCATGAGTCTACATTATCATCACAAGATCCTTCATATCATAAATCATAACTCTTGAATTCATAATTCAAATTGAAGAGAGAGTTAAGAATAATGTTCAAGAAAGTCTTTGAGTTGAATTATGAGTTCTTTGAGATCAACTATCGATTTGAACTATGTTTTGAGGAAGTAAGTACGAGAATGAGAAGAGTCCAACACATGAGTTCCATATTGTTATGTAGACCCTTGAGTCGAGTCGTTCATGCCCATATATTCCGCATGAACCCTGTGAGTTTAACAATCTTGAGATGAGTAGTATCATGAATTCCTTGAGTTGAGTCGTTCATGCCTATAATTCTGCATGAACCATCTGAGTTGAGCATTCTTGAAATGAGTAGTATCACTAGAGTTATTGAGTTCCAAGTATTGAATTCTATGCATAGTTTTTGAATATCTTCAATTGAGTCGTTTACGTCCATAATTCTACATGAACCCTATTTTAAGAAGATTTTTTTACAAATTGTTTGAAAACTTGTTTTAAAGACTTCAGCAGTTGAGTTTGAGGAAGAGTAGAGTTGAGTTCAATTTCTTTAAAATACTATATATAGGAACTAAGTATTCCCAAGAATAAATGTTTTCAAATTACCAATAGGAGGGAATTGAGATTTCCAAAAGAGTTTTGAGCAGTTGAGTACTATTGTAACACCCCATATGCTAGGAAGACTAGATTGCAGAAATTTCAAAAGTTGCATGTGCCACCTACGGATCGTAATGTGACCCACGGACCATAAGTGGGGTCCGTGGTTGACCACCTGTAGCCCCTCCCCATAAAGCCATAAAATCTCAGCTAAGGGTCGACCCATGCCAGGACCTACGGACCATAGGTGGGACCACGGTATGTGGTCCAGGTCCGTGGTTCAGACCCCTCAGCAGCTTCTCTCTAAAGCTAGTCGATGACTGACCAGGATGGATCGTAGGTCAGTCGACCGTCTGTCGGTTAGGCCCGTTGATTGGCCTCGACACTTTTTAAGTCAGGGTCATTTGGTCTTTACCATATGCATTGGATACCTAAACTACGTCGTGTAACCCCTAAACTACATTGTTTTGGTCAGTTCTAGCCTAATAACTTAATCGGAACTTACCCTAATCAATTCATTCTCAAATAAATCGATCCAACCAAGCAAAAGAAGAAAGAAAGCATCAACCAAACCCTCTCTAAGAAAGCAACAAGTTTCCCTTAGCTCCAGCCCCGAAATTGAAAGATTTCTCCGTAAAATACATCACCATGTATGTGGGATTTCAGTGGTGGATTCCTTTCATCTACTAGGTCCCTAGATTTCAATTAGAATCTTGATTCCCTAAATATTGCTTAGACCTAGGGTTTCTAGAACATCAGATATTTGTTGTGATTTAGGTATTAGAACATTCCGAATAAGATTGTCATGATTTCGTAACAATGTTGGGTAGTTTCTTGCATGAAATTCAGAACCCTAGATGTATAGATTTATTTAGTTAATGAATTACACTTTCTAGGTCAGTTTATACTGATATACATGCATCAATTTTCAAATGTTTCATTATCAGTGGTGAGTCCTAATTCCTTGAGGACGATTGACATGTCTTTTATTCAATCTTTCCTTTATAGTTTCAGATTTTCTAAAGTTAGCCTGGGACATGTCCCAGCATCTCTAGATAGTTAGAGGCTTAATTTAGACATAGTTAGATTCAGTTTTTGCTTGGAGTTTGCTTTTTCAATTGTCATTAAACGCACAGTTGATATATTCAGATGGTATTTGCTATTTCCATTTCAGTTTATATCATGTTTTAAGCTTCCGCATAATATTTCTCATCTTAGTTTATCTTAGTATGCTCATGATATGCCAGCAAGGTTATCTTGGGGTCACTCATGATCCTAAGTCTCGTATTTACGTGAAGGGGGCAGCCTCGGTGTGTGACAAACTTGGTATCAGAGCATTAGGTTTAAGAGTCCCAAGTTGTCTGAAAAGCCGCACTAAGTAGAGTCCCTTTCATGAATGTGAAGCGCGCCACACTTATGAGGGGGAGGATACGAAGTGTTTGAGAAAAAAACTTCACCTTCTTGATATTTTTATCGTGCGTGGGTATGATCTTCTTTTTCTTACTCGACGTTATGCATTTTCAGATCATGCCTCCTTGTAGAACTTACGCAATGAATCCTAATGCCCACAATGCTAACGGAGTTCCTCCAGTTCCCAGATCATAAGGTTTCGAACGTAGAGTTTCAGAATGCTATACAACTTTTGGTTCAGAGTGTCGCCAACCAGAACAACCAAGGTTCCAGTTCCTACAAATGCTAGTGGTGGATCAGTGGCAGCAAGAGTCTATGATTTTGTTAGGATGAATCCACCTGAGTTTCTAGGGTCACATTTTGGTGAAGACTCCCAGAACTTTATTGATGAGGTCAAAAAGATCTTTGGAGTGATGCAACTGATTGGAAATGATAGGGTAGAGTTGGCATCCTATCAACTCAAAGATGTAGCTCACATTTGGTTCACTCAATGGAAGGAAAATAGGGGTGAGAATATAGCTCCTGTGACTTGGGAGTGTTTTACCGGAGTTTTTCTGAACATGTTCTTTCCAAGGGAGTTGAGAGAGGCAAAGGCGTAGGAATTCATGAATTTAAGACAAGGTTCAATGTCAGTCGAAGAGTACAGACTTAAGTTCACCCAACTCTCTAGGAATGCCCCACATATGGTTGCCTATCCCAGAGGACAAATGAGTAACTTCCTATTTGGGGTATCTGACTTGTTAACGATAGACTGCAAAAAAGCTATGTTGTTAGAGAATATGAGTATCTCTAGGCTCATGACTAATGCTCAACAGGTCGAGGGAGATAAGCTTAAGGAACGGGCTAAGGACAACAATAAGAATAGAACAGGGAATTATGATTACTCTTATTAGAAATCTGGTGGTGGAAATCGCTCGCACATTAAGCAAAAGTATTCAGCACCAACACTTTCATCAGCTAGTGCTCCATTCCCCAGGTTTCGACAGGATCAAAAAGGTAGGGCATTAGGCTCTAAGTATCAAGGGAGTGATTCAGGTACTAGAACCTACCCAACTTGTCCAAACTGTGGTAAGAACCATCCGGGCGAGTGTATTGCAGGAAAGGATGGATGTTTTTAGTGTGGTCAGACTGGTCACAGGTTGAGAAATTTTCCTTCTTATAAATAAGGACAACGAGGTCTATAGCTTTAGTAGCACTAGCAGGTCGCTCGACTCAGTAGGGTACTACATCTGGTACAGGTGGCGGTTAGCACCAGAACAGGTTATATTCTCTCCAAGCTCGCCAGTACAATGTAGATTCTCCTGATGTGGTTACTGGTACATTACGAGTCTTTCACTTAGATGTTTATGCTTTGTTAGATCCAGGGGCTACTTTTTCCTTTGTAACTCTTTATATAGCAGTAAACTTTGATTGTAGAACCTACCCTGTCATAGTCTCTCATAAAGTCACCTCAGCAGATCTTGTAGAGTTACAAATGGTAGACTTTGATATCATTTTAGTCATGGATTGGTTACAACCTTGCTATGCCTTAGTCGATTGTAGAACTAGGATCATTCCCTTTCAGTTTCTCACCGAACCAGTCTTAGATTTAAAGGGCAGTAGCTCAGTGCCTATGGGTGGATTCATTTCCTACCTTAAGGCCATAAAGATGATCTCTAAAGGGTATCTCTATCACCTAGTTTGGGTAAAGAATTCAAGCTCTGAAACCCCATATCTTGAGTCAGTTCCAGTAGTTGATGAGTTCCCATAAGTGTTTTTATAAGATCTTCCCAAATTTCTTCCCGGAAGGGAATTCGACGTTGTAATTAATCTCCTTCCGGATACCTAGCCTATTTATATTCTTCCTTACAGAATGACTCCAGCTAAACTTAAGGAATTGAAATAGTAGTTGAAAGACTTTCTAGATAAGGGCTTTATCATAATGGTATTTCCCCATGGGGCACATCAGTGTTGTTTGAGAAAAAGAAAGATGGTTCTCTCCGGATGTGCATTGACTATCGGTAGTTGAACAAAGTCACAATAAAAAATAAGTACCGTATCCCTAGGATTGATGACTTGTTTGACCAACTTCAGGGTGCTAGTCATTTTTTGAAAATAGACCTCAGATCCGGTTATCATCAACTCAGAGTTTGAGATAATGACATCCCGAAAACACCTTCAGAAATAGGTATGGTCATCATGAATTGGTAGTTATGTCATTTGGACTAATGATGTTTGTGTAATCAAGAAACAACTTCTGATGCAAGTGTTTACGATCGTACAATAGGTTAGTAACCCAACCAAGGGTTGGGATCGTTCCCAAAGGAGTGGTTTTGAGAATTCATAGAAGAATAAAATTTAGTTCTAACTAGTCGTAGCTAGGACATTAACGATTAAAAACATTGTAAATTAAAGGGGATACAAGAGTGTCAATTAACAATTGGGGGTTTTGTCATAAGTAAGGTAAATACAACAAATTAAGCAAGGATTTCTAAATAATGAGAGGGAATCCTTGGGATGTGACGGGAATACGGGTTAAGCTAGATTATTAGGTACATGCTTTCGATAGAAGATTCATAGAATAATTGTGACTAGGCTAAACTTTAAGGGGGATAAGCTCTCTCTCGAGCAACTTACCCCATTTTGAATGTGCTCCTCTCGAACATCCACTTGCCGCATGAAGATCAGCCTACGCCTTAACCCACTCACTCTCTAGAGCTGAGTGTGTGGGAATGAGACTAGGATTACCTCATGTCGACTCACTCCCACCGGCCATCAATTTAGTAGTTTTAGTTTTACGGCTTCTCTGTCGAGCAAGCCGAAAACACATAAATAAACTGGTATTTGCAACTACAAATTCATTAAATTCATCCACAACTACTAAACAAAATCATAATTAAACTATGATTAAACTGTCAGCAAGAAAGACCTAACAATTATCTTAACCCATATTCGCTAAATCACACCCCAAAAATTGGGGTTTTTAGCCACGCATGTATAAGAGATAGAAATTTATAACAAATTAAGCATGCATTCAACTCGGTATGAAGATTTAAGTCTTGATACAAGTCAAAATTGAAGAATCCAGGAGACCCAAATTCAAATCTTGAATATGAAACCCTTTGGATCTTCAAAACCATCTCAAACTTAGAGCAAAAATATCAAAAAAATATTATTCTATATGAAAATTATAATAATTGTTCGACTCTTAAAACTACAACTCTCGCTAGTATTTATAGTTTTCACAGATTTGTGCTGCAGCGGATCAGTCGGCATCGTTAGTCGGAATCACCGATCAACTCGATTATTTGCCCTTTGGTGTAGTTCATCGCCATCTTGCCCCAGCCTTCAACATCGTCGTGCTCTGGGTCATTGGGCGACATGGCATTACTTTGTGAAAGTTCTTGGTGATTCGCCGAATTCTCCCTTTTTCTGCCGTTTTGATCCTTTCCTTCAGGGCTCAACACATTGGAACAAAAGGCGAAGTAAGACCCTTCGGCGATTCGCCAAGTGGACTCGGCGATCCTCAGGCCTTCATTTCTTCGTTCTTTTCAGTCTTTTCGTTCCTCTTTGCGACGTAGTGTCCATGCTTTCCTTCGAACTTCAAATACCTGAAAGTTAAGGGTTTTCATCATATATTGAGATAAAATAAGCATTTGAGGACACAATTTCTATTAAAATATAACCCTAAATGAGTCCAATTTGTGGACTCATCAACACCCCAACTTAAACTTTTGTTTGTCCTCAAGTGAAACTCAAATTCAACAGTTCAACAAGGATTTCTCAAATAGTGCTACACAAGACTCAATTTACCTATGCAAGGATCAATTGTGTACTCAAAGAATCGGGTGGTGACACTCCATTACAAAAGATTCTCAAGCTCGAAATACTTACTTCAAATGCAAGGTCAAGCTCAACAAAAGCCTTTGAATTCCCTTACACAAATGATGATTCATTTTCACATGCAAAGGTATAATCAATTTAAAGTTCAGGAATCGGATACAACGCTCACACTCACAAAGATTAATACAATGCATTCTTTCACCCATAGGTTTGCCTGTATTCTCCAATCAACATTTGTTTCGATGTTCTCAAGATCACAAAGGTCTTAACAACGCTTGTAATAGGGCTGAGTGTAAAGGTATGGCCATTTAGGCTCAGTGACTTTTATCCTCATGAAATGTGGTGCTCTCAACACCTCCTTTCTTTTTCTTTCATAATTTTCATTAGTGCATCATAGGTCATCCTATTATTCGCTTCCCATGGATTGTTCGGAACCTTATTTCTTTGGTACTTTATTCCACAACTTTCTACTTTTTTTTCTTTTCTTCTCTTTTTCTCTTTCTTTTTTTTTTATATATGGACGGGTTCCATTTTTCTCAACACCATGGGTTAAAGGAGACTTTCCTCGCACTTCTTGACTTTCCCTTTTCTTTTTCACCACACCCCCAACTTAGGCTTTTGGCCTAAGTTGGCTATTCAATTAACCACAATTCAAGAGGATTATAGGTAATGGATTAAGAAATGTCTACTTTTTATCAAGTTTCTTCCAAAAAAGGGTAAGGCTCAAAGGGTGTTCAAGAGTGAATCACACTCTCACAAGGTAGGTCACAAAAGAGCTATATGTCAAATTGGTTCACACTCTTCAAAGTTTCCTAAGATCATATTAAGAGACAGTCTTACTTAGTCAACAGGACCAACAGGGCTAATTCTAGGTGTTGTCATGCATGGTTCCAGGTAAGCTTATCACACAAGGCATCGACACTTAAGTCAAACAAGACTCCACACTTTTGCTAGAGTGCAACGGTCATCACAAGAGAATCGATTTGATAAATGCCTAATCCCAACGAGATGCAAAGAGTTCACATATTGTCTATGCAACTTCAATTTGGCCTCATCGTAGCCGTACATTCATGCTCGTTCGATTGTAACCACTATTCAAGACATCGGTATTGATCAAAACTGAGACTCGAATTTGCCAAGGAACAGCCACATTCAACACACGAGTATATAAAGGGTGGCGAAAATGTGTGAAAAATTCAAAAAAATTCAAAAGGGTCAAAATCATTTCGCAATTTAAAATAAAAGAAGCCACAATCTTAAACTTCCATAGAACCAATATATAATGACATTTCATGCATAACGACCCAAATGTATCAACAAAATATCAAACAATATTAGTCTCACACGGTGGACCTCACCCCACCACAAATAAAAACATTTGTCCTAAAATGCATATAACAAAATATCCAGAATGAAAATTAAAGGAAGACAGAGAGGGAGGTAAAGAAGGGATCCTGTTTAAGTAGTCGCTCCATTTGTTTGGGTATCGGTGCCCGATGTGTCACTCTGGATTTTGATAATGGTCCCCGGAGCCTCTTCAGATGATTCAGCAGCAGCTGACTTACCAAGACTATCCAAATCATGAGCCGCCCGAAAGGAGTGGATAGCTATGAGGAATCCATGTCTCCATGACGGAATAGTGGGGTCTCGGTGATTTGTTTTCTTGCTTGCACTGGGTTTCTTGCCCTGATTATCTGTTTTAAGAGGATCTATCACGTTTGTGTTTTCCTAAAAAATTTCGCTCTTGTTTGTCGGGGTGGCATATCTTTTCCAGCTACTTTCGGTCTAGCCATTTCTACAAAGCTTCGGGATAAAGTTATAAAGTATTCAGACAAAAGCAAGGTCATTTGATTTCAGAATTACTATGCCGAACCATTTCGCGAAGCGCTCAGCTACTTAGGTGGTGCGACGAGTGTAGCGCACAGAGATTATTTTGGGTGCAGACAAAGTGTGAACAAGTAGTCTTTCGGTGAGGCACCGAATGCGTTTGGTGACAGTGTCCGTCTCACCAAAAGTTACAGAATTTAACATTACATGTAACTTTAAAATAACTGCAAAATGGGGATGTTAGGCGAACAACCGAGCAGTGTGGCGAGCTCGACTTAACTCGCCAAATGGCTCAACGTGCCTAGTTTCAACCAATCTTCTTGAATCTTACCCTGCAAATCCTGAAAACAAAATTATAGCTTTCCCAACTCAAATGAAATTCATACCTAGTGATTTTCATGCACAATCCCTCAAAATTTCATTCACGTTAAGGAACAATCTTCATAAATCAACTATTAATCTTAGCCAGGACAAGATTATGGAATCAACATGGGCAAACCAAAATTCCAACTCTACCAGAGAGGCCCAACACATACCAACAAGTTAGTATCATTACATTGAGTACAAAATTGATAGAAAGAATTTAGAGTTTGGGATCCAACCTTTCCCGCTAACTAAAATGGAATTGAATTGCTAGGCCGCAATGTAATCCAAGTTCCGAGTACAAATCAACATCTAAAATACTCAAAAAGTGCACTTTATATAGAGACCAGAGTGCAGGTATTAATTTGGACAGATAAAAAGTTACGAAAAGTGAATGAAGTTGAAACTTTTTAGCCTTTGCCTTGCAAAAACTGTCCAGTTTTTGCCTACTCAGCGATGTTAGTCAATCTCGCTTACTCACTCGGCAGAACGCCGACCGTTTAGTTTTTTCACCAAAATTTATAGGACCTCTGGTTTACGGGTGGTTCAAATGGAGGTTTCCATCGTGATCGCCGACATGGTCGATGATTCGCCAATAATTTCCAATGCTCACCGAGTTTTACAGACCTCAATGTTGACTATTTCTTCAGTCAAACGACAAATAAGGTCGGATTTGCCGAACCCTTCAGCGACTCGCTGACTTGATCTATTGCTCTCCATCCTTCACTTTTTCGAACACTTCTCATACTTTAACCTATACAAACAATACACCATTATTTTCCCAAGAAATAAAAAGCAATTAAACGGGTTTTGGGTTGCCTCCCAAACAGAGCCTTAGTTAACGTTGTGGCACGACACAACAGCCCCTTCATGTATATTCCTAACACACCACTTCAACCAAAGAAATCTCTTGACAATGCCCAAAATATAATTTAAGACGTTGACTGTTCAATTTAAATGAAGGTCCTTCCTGATCTTCAACTTCTATGGCACCATTGGTGAACACTCGCGTTACTCTAAAAGGTCCAGACCATTTGGATTTGATCTTTATAATGCTTATCGTGACCAACGACATTAACATATGGTATGAGTGTCTACGATCATCGATAGTATAGTAACCCAACTAAAGGTTGGGGTCGTGTCCCAAGGGAGTGGTTTTGAGAATTGATAGATAAATAAAATTGCGTTCTAACTAGTCGTAGCTAAATATATTGACTAAGAAAAACATAGTAAATTAAAGTGGGTGACACGAAAGTGTCAAATACCAAATGGGGGTTTTGTCACAAGTACTAAAAACAGAAAAAATTAAGAAGAAAATCAAGTATGGGGAGAAGTTTTAGGGTGTGACCGCAATACAACTTGAGATAAATAGTTGGGTACAGATTTTTGACAAGAAATTTGTAAGATAATAGTGACTTGTCTAAGCTTTAAATGGAAATAAGTTCCTTCTCGGGCAACTTAACCCGTTTCAAATGCGTTCCTCCCGGACACCCATTTGTCGCACGAAATCAAGCCTATGCCTTACCCCACTCACTCTCTCGAGTTGAGTGTTAGGATATGGGACTAGGGCTCACCCTCTCGGGCTGAACCTCAGGTCGACCCACTCCTTAGGCCATCAGTCTAGTGGTCTTGATTTCGTGACCTCCCTCTCGGGCAAGCCGAAAACACATAGGTGGCATTGTATTAGCAACTACAAACCCTTTAGATTAAACCACAACCACAAGGTGAAATCACCCTTAAACTACATCTAACCTATGAGCAGACAAGACCCAACAATAATATCAACACATATTTGCTAAATCACACCCTAAGAATGGGGGTTTTAAGCCACACATCAAGAAATAACAAAACACACAGAAAATGATAGTAAAATCAAATGGGTATAAGAAATTAAACCTTAATTTAAGCAAAGGAAGAAGAATAGAGATGACCCACTTCCAACTTGGAAAAGATAAACTCATTTCTTCAAGTTCCCAAAAACCCTCTCCAAACTTGAGAGAAAATATCTAAAAAGTACTATTCTATTGTGAACAGTAGAAAATGGTTCGCGACCCCTGAAATTTATAAAGAGTTCAGTATTTATAGACTTCAGAAAATAGTGTTGGCGGATCTTTCGGCGAAGTTAGTCGATGTCGTGGAATGACTCGACGACTCGTCCATCTTCTATTTCATCGTCGTTTCATGCTTGCCTTCAACATCTTCACGTTCTGGATCATTGGGCGGTATAGTACTGCTTCGCAGAACTATTGGGCGAAGCGCTGACTGCTCCTTTCATCGCCGTTTTAATCCTCTTCTTTCAGGGCTTCGCATACTAGAACAAAGGGCGGAGTCTGTCCTTTCGGCGAATTGCCAAAGGTTCTTGGTGATGCTCATGGTTTAGCTTCTTCGTTCTTTTCATCCTTTTTGTTCCTTTTTGTGCCTAAGTGTCCATGCTTCCACTAAAACTTCAAATACCTGAAACTTAAGAGTTTTCATCAGATATTGAGACAAAATAAGCATTCGAGGACACTATTTATATAAAAATAATTCCCTAAATTAGTCAAAATTGTGAACTCATCAACACCCCCAACTTAAACTTCTGCTTGTCATCAAGCAAACTCAACTTCAGCTGTTCAAAAAGGGTTTCTCAAACAATGCTACACAAGACTCAATCATGAACATACACAACAAGATTCAAATTACTTATTCAAAGATTAACTATGTACTCAAAGATTCAAGTATTGCCACACCATTACCAAAGATTCTCATGCTCGCAATACCTGCTACTTTTGCAAGTTCAAGTTCAACAAAGTATCTAAATGCCCTAACATAAAGAATGATTCCATATTCACACACAGAGGTTAATTAATTCAAGATCAGGAATCAGATGTAACGCTCACACCCAAAAAGAGGAACACAATGCATGTTTTCACCCATAGATTTGACCTTATTTTCCAATCGACTTTCGATTCGGCGTACTCAAGATCAAAAAGCTCTTTCTAAGGCTTGTAATGGGGTTTAGTGCAAAGGTATGGTCATTTAGGCTCAATGACTTTGTTCTCGTAAGATATGTTACTCTCAAGGCATATCCTTCTTTTCTTCTATCAATTCTTTTTCTAGTGCTTCTAAGTCACCTTTTTATTCACCTTCATGGTTTGCTTGGAACCCGATCTCCTTCGTAAGATTTTTTTTTATATATTTTTTATATTTTTTTGAATTGAATTGAAAGGGTTCCATTTCCATGCAATACCATGGGTTAGGGGGGCTTTTCTTGCACTCTTTGACTCCTCCTTTTCCTTTTCACCACACCCATTGGCTATTCGCTAAACCACAAATCAAGAGGATTATAGGTAGTGGGTCAAGTAAGGTCTAGGGTTCACCAAGTTTCTTCAAAAGAAAGGTAAGGCTCAAAGGATGTTCAAAAGAGTTTCACGCACTCATCGGTAGGACACAAAAGAGGTATATGTCAAATTTGGCTCACACTTTTTAAAGTTGCCTAAAATCAGTTCAGGAGGACACCTTTCGAAATCAATCCGACTAACAGGGCAAATTCTAGGTTTATTCATGCGTGGTTCAAAGCAAGATAATCACACAAGGCATCGACTCTTAAGTCAAACAAGACTACACACTTTCGCTAGTGTGCAACGGTCATAACAAGAGAATCAATTTGATAAATGGCTAATCACAATGAGATGCAAAGAGTTCAGATATTGTCTATGCAACTTCATTTGGCCTCATCGTAGCCATACATTCATGTTTGTTCAATTGAGAGCACTATTCAAGTCATTGGTATTCATCGAAACTGGACTTAAATTTTTGCAAAAGAACAGGCACATTCATCCTACGAGGGGTGGTAAAAATGTGTGAAAAATTTAAATTTTTTCAGAATTTCGAAAGGGTCAAAATCATTTTTAGTTAAAAACAAAAGAGAGCCCTGAGCTCAAACATCCACAAAATGCAATGTAAATACAATTTAAAACAGAACAAAACATGAATGTCAACACAAAAGGTGTGGGCCTCACCCCCATCACAAAAAAAGGTGTTTGTCCTCAAATGCGAACAGTAACAATATCGAAGGCTAAAGAAAGATAAGACAACGAAAAGGGATAAAGAAGGGTCCTTTCTATGCATTCTCCCTATCTGCCGAGATATCAGTGCCCGATACATCTTCCTGAAGTAAAGCAATGGTCCCTAGAGCATTGTTATTTTGGTCCTTATTGTTTATTTTCGCCATACCCTCTGCAGCAAGATTTTCTGCAATCATCTGATCTATCTCATTAGCTGCTCTGAAGGCATATATTGCATTGACTAAACTTCGATCACATGGGCGCACATTAAGATCGAAGGGAATTCGTCACTTTTTCCTAGCTTCCTTGGTGTACTTCCTTTCTCTGGCTAGCTCTACTCTATTTTCATTGTGTCTAAATTTCTTTGCTCTTATGTGCCTAGGTGGATCGTCTCTCCCTGCGACCTTTGGTCTGACCTTTCTGCAAAAAAGTTTGAGGATAAGTTAAATAGTAATTCAACTAAGAGAAAAAGGGTGTTTCTGAGTGTAGAATTTCTCAGCTAAGCTGTTAGGCTAATCGTTGAAATTGATGTACAAATGATATGAGGGCGCAAACAAAGGGTGAAGAAAGGCTCTTTCGGTGAGTCGCCGAGTGTATTATGCGAACCAAACTGACCGCCTAGAGTGACAGGCCAATTAGTACATAAAATGTGCAGTTCAGAGAGAAGTGGGGCCATTAGGTGAACCGTTGAGCAGTTCGGCGGAATTTGTTCACCTCGCCTATTAGCTCAGCCTATCCATTATCACCCCATTCTTTCGAATCTCACCCAACAACCCCAGATAATGTAGCATACGCGCATATGACTCAATTTCAACTAAGACACATAGAAACTTTTATTCCCACCACGTAACAATTCAACTCAAAGCATAGCTAAGTGGGGACTTCTTGAATAATGCACTAGGTACCAAATCATAATCGAAAATATATGTAATCCCAGTAACTCAGACCCTCAGCAGAGGTTTAACATTTTCATCATTATGCAAATGAGTACAATTTTAATAATTCTTAACGCAAGGTTTAGACTACCAACCTTTGATGGTGAATAGATGTTAATGAACTGTTAGGCAACAATGCAATTCAAATCCGTGCACAAATCAATGAACCACCATTTTCCAAAAGTGCAAGAAATATAAAACTAGAGTGCAGGTGTGAGTTTGGTAGGACGAAGAAATGAGAGAAAATGAATGAAATAAGACTTTTAAACCTGTGGCCTGCAAAAACCGTCTAGTTCCCGCCCGTTCAGCGTTGTGAGTCAAGGTCTCCCATTCATTCGGCGAAGCGCCAAATGTCACAGGATCTGCAGCTCTTGTGAAGATTCCAACGGCGGCCTACATCGCAATCGCCGACATGGTCAGCGATGCACCACTAACTTCTCTAGAACGCCAAGGTATATAAGGTTTAGGCTAATAATGCCTTTTGTTAGCCAACAGACAGAATCGTGTTTGCTAATCTTTTCAGCGATCCGCCAACTGAACTTGCTGCTTGCCTCCATATCCTATTTCAATCACCCCCTTCATTTCAACCTATACAAATAACACACCATTATTTTCTTAAAACAAAATAAAGCAATAAAAGGTTTTGGGTTGCCTCCCAAACAACACCTTAGTTAACATCGTGGCACGACGCAAGTCAACCTTCAAACCTCACTCTTGGGGTTAGCCGTAGTATCACTAGGCAAACCCCCATGTTGTCTTCGGTTGAGATGAGATGATATATGACCCATTTGGGTCCCTAACTACTTGACTGAGACTGAATGAGAGATGACAGTCTGAGTGAGGGTAGACACATCTTCTTTCATGCCTTTTAGCATTTTTTCTGACCCTTCAACTTTGTTTAGGATTCATGAGAGAATATCCTCGGATCTACCACCTTTCAAATCCTTGGGTTTTTGTCGCTCGTGTTGAGGCACATATCTATCTTTTTTGCCATCCTTCCAATTTGGATTTTGATCCCTCCATTCACGGTCTCGATCATTCCATCCTTCGTCCTGATGTCCCACCTAGCTCCCGTTACTACCATTAACACTCATGCGTTCCAAAATGTTTACACAATCAAAAAGTCAAAACCAAAAATTAATTTAGTAAGCTATAACTAAGAAGAACAAAAATTCTACTAATCTAAAAATTGTCAAGTAACACCACTCCCCGACAGTGGCGTCATTTTGATGCTTATCATGACCAACGACACTAACCTACGGTATGAGTGTCTACGATCGTCTATAGTATAGTAACCAAACTAAAGGTTGAGGTCGTGTCCCAAGGGAGTGGTTTTGAGAATTGATAGACAAATAAAATTACGTTCTAACTAGTCGTAGCTAAAGGTATTTATGAAAAAAAACCTAGTAAATTAAAAGGGGGTGACACGAATGTGTCAAATATCAAATGGGGTTTTTTTCACAAGTAGTTAAAACAATAAAAATTAACAAGAAAATAAAGTATGGGGAGAAGTCCTTGGGGTGTGACCGCAAGACAAGTTGAGATAAATAGTTGGGTATATGCTTTTGACAAGAAATTTGTAAGATAATAGTGACTAGGCTAAGCTTTAAATGGAAATAACTTCCCTCTCGGGCAACTTACCCCATTACAAATTCATTCCTCTCGGACACCCATTTGTCGCATGAAGCCCAGCCTACGCCTTACCCCATTCATTCTCTCGAGCTGAGTGTTAGGATATGAGACTAGGGCTCACCCTCTCGGGTTTGAACCTCATGTCAAGCCACTCCTTAGTCCATCAGTCTAATGGTCTTGGTTTTGCGACCTCCTTCTCGGGGAAGCCGAAAACACATGGTTGGCTTTGTATTTGCAACTACAACCTCTTTAGATTAAACCACAACCACTAGGTGAAATCACCATTACATTACATATAACCTATCAGTAAGCAAGACCCAACAATAATATCAACACATATTTGCTAAATCACACCCCAAGAATGGGTTTTTTAGCCACACATCATGAAATAAAAAAAATACACCAAAAATGATAGTACAATCAAATGGGTATAAGAAATTAAACCTTAATCTAACCAAAGGAAGAAGAATAGAGAAGTCCCACTTCCAACTTGGGGAAGATGAACTCCTTTCTTCAAGTTCCCAAAAACCCTTTCCAAACTTGAGAGAAAAATATCTAAAAAGTACTATTCTATTGTGAAAAATAATAAAATGGTACGGGACCCCTAAAATTAATAAAGAGGTCAATATTTATAGACTTCAGAAAATACTGTTGGCGGATCTTTCGACGAAGTTAGTCGATGTCGCCAAATGACTCGGCGACTCGACTTCCTTCTGTTTCATTGTCGTTTCATAGTTGCCTTCAGCATCTTCACATTTTGGACCATTGGGCGGTATAGTACTACTTGGCGAAACTATTCGCTGAAGCGCCGACTGCTCCTTTTATTGCCTTTTGATCCTCTTCCTTCAGGGCTTCACATACTGGAACAAAGGGCGGAGTCTATCCTTTCAAAGAATCGCCAAAGGTGCTTGGCGATACTCATGCTTCAGCGTCTTCGTTCTTTTCATCCATTTTGTTCCTTTTTGTGCCTATGTGTCCATGCTTCCACTAAAACTTCAAATACCTGAAACTTAAGAGTTTTCATTAGATATTAAGACAAAATAAGCATTCGAGGACACTATTTCTATCAAAATAAAGTCCTAAATGAGTCCATATTGTGGCCTCATCACTTTCCGGGAAAGAGTCCAAGTCGAGAGTTGTATAACAAAACCCCATCTCCTACCTTGAAGTCCCGCTTGAGTATCCGCGCATCATACCATTCTTCATATTCTCTTTGTAGATGGTTGAACTTTCATACGATCTTAGTCTAAATTCATCCAGTTCATTCAACTGCTCTACCCTCTCCCTTGATGTTTTTGACCAGTCCAAATTTAAAGCTTTCAATGCCAACAATGCTTTGTGTTTTAACTCGACGGGCAAATGACAAGTCTTACCATTAACCAACTGATATGGAGACATACTAATAGGTGTTTTGTAAGCGGTTGATATGCCCATAGTGCATCATCATGTTTCCTTGACCAGTCAGTTCTGTTTGCATTTACTATCTTTGCCAGGATGCTTTTGATTTCCCGATTTGACACTTCGACTTGGCCACTTGTTTGGGGATGATATGGGGCTTCTACCTTGTCTTTCACCCCATACATGCTCAGTGCCATTGAAAACCAACTATTGCAAAAGTGGGACCCTCCATCGCTAATGATTGCCCTAGGAGTGCCAAATCTTGCGAAGATATAATGTTTCAGAAATTGGACAACATTTTTTCCTTCGTTGTTTGGAAGTGTGATGGCTTCCACCTATTTGGAAACATAATCTACAGCGACCAAGATATATTTATTTCCAAATGAGCTCACAAATGGGCCCATGAAATCGATCTGTCATACATAGAGTAACTCGATTTCCAAAATAGGAGTGAGATGAAATTGGTGCCTTTTAGACACTCCACCTTGGTGCTACGATTGAGAGCATTTCTTTGCAAATTCATGTGCATCCTTGTATAGGGATGGCCAATAATAACCACTTCGGAGAACTTTAGCAGCAGTGCGAATACCACTATGGTGACCTCCCACTGGAGATGCATGGCAAGCATGGAGAATTTCTACTGCTTGTTCTGCCGGAACACACCACCTATTAACATGGTCAACATATTCTAGAAACAAGTATGGCTCATCCCAAAAGTACTTTTTAATGTCCAACATGAATCTCTTTTGTTGGTAAAAGGTCAGCTCATCCGGCATCAATCCACTCACAATGTAATTTGCCAAATCTGTATACCATGGTGTAGGTTTGAGAGATATAACAAACACATGTTCATTGGGGAAGGATTCGTCTATGTCAACCTCACGCTTGGCATCTTCCCTTCCTTCCAATCTCGATAAGTGGTTGGCCACTTGATTTTAGCACCCTTTTCGATCTTTTACCTCAAAATCAAACTCTTGTAATTGTAGCACCCACTTTATCAATCTTGGTGTTGCATATTTCTTCGCCATCAAGTAGCGGAGTACAGCATGATCAGTGTGTACTATTACTTTGGTGCCTAGCAAGTATGCCCAAAACTTTTAAAATGCATAGACCACTACGAGCAACTCTTTTTCAGTGACCGTATATTTTCGCTGGGCACTATTTAGAGTTTTGCTTGCGTAATAAATTGGGTGAAATAGTTTGTTGTGCTTTTGCCCCAACACTAACCCCAATGCCATAACACTAGAATCACACATTACTTTGAAAGATTCGAACCAATCAGGACTGACGATACTCGGGGTGGATAGTAATTTTTCTTTCAAACACTTAAATGCGGCCATAGAAGCATCATCAAAATAGAACTTCACTTCCTTCTCTAAGAGTTTGTATAGTGGGTGTGCAATCTTTGAGAAGTCTTTAATGAACATTCGGTAGAAACCTGCATGCCCGAAGAAGCAGCGAATATCCTTTACTGAAATTGGCAGGGGTAGTTTCTCAATTACCTCAATTTTTGCCTTATCAACTTCTGGCCCTTGTTGCAACACCTTGTGTCCTAGAACAATACCTTCCTTCACCATGAAATGACATTTCCCCTAATTTAGGTCCAGGTTCGTTTCCATGCATCTTTGAAGCACTTTCCCTAAGTGCATTAAGCACTCTGCAAACGTATCCCCTACGACTGAAAAGTTTTCCATAAATACTTCCATAGAGTTTTTGACCATATCCGTAAAGATAGACAACATGCAACGTTGAAATGTGGCTAGGACATTACATAGTTCGAATGGCATTCTTTTGAATGCATAAGTTTCATAAGGGAAAGTGAAAGTTGTTTTTTCTTGGTCTTCCGGCGCAATAGGGATTTGATTGTAACCGGAGTACCCATCCAAAAAACAATACCACTCTCTTTTTGATAATCGGTCAAGCATCTGGTTCATAAAAGGCATTGTAAATGGTCTTTCTCGGTCCATGAGTTCAGCTTTCGATAGTCCATGCATACTCTCCACCCAGTCACTGGTCTTGTCGGCACAAGTTCTCCTTTTGCATTTGGGACTACAGTTATACCTCCTTTTTTCGGTACACATTACAACGAACTTACCCACTTACCATCTGCAATAGGGTAGATCACTCCCGCATTTAGCCATTTGATGATCTCCTTTTTCACCACCTCTTGCATTGGAGCGTTTAATTTATGTTGATGCTCCACACTAGGTTTACATTTACTGTCTCGCCGAATCTTGTGAGTACAAATGCCAGGAGGAATTCCTACTATATCGACTATTGTCCATCCAATAGCTTTTATATGCTTTCGCAGTACTTCAATGAGAAAATTCACCTGCCTTTCAAGAAAATTGGCTGCGATAATCACTGGTAAAGTATTATTGGCTCCTAATAAAGCATATTTGAGATGAAAGGGTAGGGCTTATAACTCCAGAAATTAAAGGCTGTGAAACAATGACCCAGACCTTCTCCTATATATATCAGAAGTTTCTTGGGTTTAGCCGGTTAATACAGAAGGTTCGCGGAAGGATTTTCAATCATAGCCTCTCCATTGACTAAGTTGACTTAGAAAAAGGTCAAGTTTCAGTGGTCAGATGATTGTGAGAAGAGTTTCTTAGAACTGAAACTAGGTTGACTACAGATGCTGTTTTGACTCTACCAGAGGGTTCAGACGGTTATGTGATCTATTGGGATGCATCCAGGGTTGGCCTAGGTTGCATGTTGATGCAGCGAGGTAAGGTTATAGCTTATGCTTTTAGACAGCTTAAGGTGCATGAGAAGACCAAACCGACTCATGACTTCGAGCTTGCAGTAGTATTTTTTTCCCTAAAGATTTGGAGACATTACTTGTATGGTGTTCACATATATGTGTTCACGGATCATAAGAGCCTTCACTATGTGTTCACCCAGAAAGAGTTGAATCCTCTCTAGAGGAGATGGCTTGAATCCCTCAAGGATTATGATATGAATGTGGTTTACCATCCTGGTAAGGCCAATGTAGTAGATGATTCTCTTAGCAAACTCTATTTGGGTAGTGTAACACATGTTGAGGAAGAAAGGAAAGAACTAGCAAAAGATGTTCACCGCCTTGCTCGCTTAGGAGTTCGCCTTATGAGCATATCATATGGTGGGGTAACAATACAAAATGGGACAGAATCTTCATTCGTAGCGGAGGTTAAGGAAAAACAAGACAATGACCCTATATTGCTTCAATTGAAGGGGGGAGTTCATCAACAGAAAGTTGAGGTTTTCTCCCAAGAGAGAGATGGTGTGCTTCGCTACAAGGGTATTTTATGTGTTCCTAAGGTGGGTGATTTGAGACAACAAATTCTTACAGAAGCCCATAACTCCTTGTATTCTATTCATCTAGGTGCCAGTGAGATGTACCGTGATCTGCTAGATATCTTTTGGTGGAATGGCATGAAAAGGGATATAGAAGATTTTGTGGCTAAAAGCCCTATTTGACATATCAGAAACCATAAGGTATGACACAAGAGATCAACATTCCTACATGGAAGTGGGAAGTGATGAACATGGACTTCATTACAGGTTTGCCTTGTACTCGCAAATAGCATGACTCCATTTGGTTGATAGTAGACAGAGTTACTAAGTCCGCTCACTTTTTGGCTATGAAGACTACAGATTTGGAGAAGGACTACGCCAAGTTTTACATTAATTATATAGTCAGGTTGCATGAGGTTCCTTTGCCAATTATCTCAGATAGAGGTCCTCAGTTTACCTCTCATTTCTGGAAGTCATTTCAGAAAGGTCTTGGTACTCAGGTTAACTTCAGCAGAGCATTTCATCCACAAACGGATGGTTAAGCAGAGCATACCATTCAGACCTTAGAGGAAATGTTGAGAGCTTGCATGATCGAATTCAAGGGTAGTTGGGATAATCACCTACCTCTTATAGAGTTCGCCTACACTAATAGCTACTATTCCAAATGACCCTTTATGAGGTATTCCAGTTGGTTGGTTTGAAGTAGGTGAAACAGCCTTGATAGGACCAGATTCCGTTGATGATGCTATGGAAAAAGTTCAGCTCATCAGAGATAGACTTAAGATAGCCAAGAGTCGCCAGAAATCCTATGCAGATGTAAGGAGAATGGACTTGGAGTTCCAAACTGTTGATTGGGTTTTCTTGAAAGTGTCACCGATGAAGGGGGTGATTAGATTTGGCAAGAAACGGAAGCTCAGTCCAAGATATGTGGGTCCTTACAGGATCTTGAAAAGAGTTGGAAAAATGGCTTATGAGTTGGAGTTACCAGCAGAACTAACAGTGGTGCATCCGATCTTTCACATTTCATTGTTGAAGAATTGTGTGGGTGATCCAGCATCTATAGTAACTTTAGAGAGTGTGGCTGTGAATGATAGTCTCACTTATGAGGAGGTTCCAGTATAATTCTTGATCGTTAGGTTTGAAGGTTGAGAAACAGAGAAGTCGCTTCAGTTAAGGTTTTGTGGAGGAGTAAGTCCATAGAGGAAGCTACTTGGGAAGCGGAAGCAGCCATGAAGGCCAAGCTCTTTCCTTCTGATTCCATTCCAGCTTAAGGTAATAGTTCCTCTCTAGTGTTTTAGTTACGCATGCATAAATTTAGTCTTAGTATTTTGTTCATTCAGTAATACTTGCATTTTCAACGTATTTGCATGTTCTTGGAACATATTTCATTCAGATTTCAGTTTCCAATACTTAGTTGTTGCATTTGCAGCTCCTTCCCTCCATATTCAACTAGTTTCATCTTCATTCGAGGATGAATGTTCCCATGGGGGAGGTAATGTAACAGCCTGTATGATGGGAAGACTAGAATGCAGAAATTTCAGAAGTTGCAGGTGCCACCAACGGGGCCACCTACGGACTGTAGGGTGACTTATGGACGGTAGATGAGGTCAATGGTTGGCCACCTGTAACCCTCCCTAGAAACCCAATAAATCTCAACTAGGGGCCGACTCATGCCAAGACTTACGGACCATAGGTGGGACCACGGTCTGTGGTCCAGGTCCATGGTACAGACTCCTCAATAACCCTTCTCGAAAACCAGTCGACAACTGACCAGGATGGACCGTAGGTCAGTCGATGGTCCATCGGTCAGGCCCATCGATTGGCCGGACATCTTTTAAGTCAGGGGTCGTTTGGTCTTTTCCCTCTACGTCGGACACCTAAACTACGTTGTTTAATCCCTAATTTACATCATTTGGAGCCTACTAACTTAATCAAAACTTACCCTAACAAATTCATTCTAAAAGAATTCGATCAACCCAAACAAACGAAGAGGGAAAACATTGACCAAACCCTCTCCAAGAACGCAATAAGTTTCCCTTCATAACCAGGTATGTGGGATTTCACTGGTTGATTCCTTTCATCCACAAGGTCCCTACATTTTAGTCAGAATCTTGATTCCTTAAACATTGCTTAGATCTAGGGTTTCTAGAACTTCATATAATTGTTGTGATTTAGCTGTTAGAATATTCCAAATCAGATTATCATGATTTCGTAACAATATTGCTTAGTTTCTTGCATGAAATTCAGAACCCTAGTTGTGTAGATTCGTTTAGTTCATGCATTACACTTGCTAGGTCAGTTTATACACATATACATGCATCAGTTTTGAAATGTTTCATTATTAGTACTAAATATTGCATTTTCAGTTAGCATGTCAGAATCTCGAGCTGTCCTGTTTATTGCCATTATGTTGTATTGTATACATTCTATTAAGAGTAGGCTTAATACCAAGTTAGACTAGGGTCAGTAACCCTAATAGTCCCAGAACTACATGCCCCCGTAGGTTAAGTCTCCTTTATAGGCATCATATTTAGTGATCATGCCAGTTATGCAATTATACACCTTGTAACTTATATTGGGTCCTCTCGATGGGGTGTATACATCGAACTCCACGTTTAGCTCACGTGATTTTATGTTGGTTATTAGTAGTTCCCACAGTCAGATTCTAGTGCATTCACCATGTTAGCAGTTACAGTTCAGTATTCAGTTTCAGCATGTTATGAACTTAGTCATTACATTCACTTTAGTTCATATTCAGCATGTTTAGTATATTGTTCATTTTCATTTTATATCATTGATCACTATGCTTTATTTCAGTTATGTATAAGTTGTTAAGCTTTATCCTATCCTGCATGCTCAGCAACTTTCAAGTACTGACGCATACTCTGCGCTACATCTTCTCGTCATGTAGGTTCAGGTCCTTAGCATTCAGATCACGTGTAGATCGGTTCCTGATCCGTATTCAACATCATCAGTGGTGAGTCGTCATTCTTCGAGGACGATTAACATGTTTTCTATTCAATCTTTCCTTTTTAGTTTTAATTTTTTGAGAGTTAGTTGGGGACATGTCCTACCATCTCTAGTAAGTTAGAGGCTTATTTCACACATAGTTAGGTTCAGATTTATCTTGGAGTTTATCTTTCAGTTGTCATTAAAATCACAGTTTATATATTCATATGGTATTGGGTATTCATTATTTCAGTTTATATCATGTTTTAATCTTTTGTACAGTATTTATCATCGTAGTTTATCTTAGTATGCTCATGATATGCCAGCAAGGTTAACTTGGGGCAACTCGTGATCCTAAATCTCATGTTTATGTCAGAGGGTAGCCTCAGGGTGTGACAACCCATCTCTTTTTAGATAAATATTTTTGAGTAATAATCTCAAACCACATAAAGAGTTATGTTTTTAAACTTATGAGCTAGTTATATTCTTGCAGTAGTATTGAGCACCGATATATATGAGAGTTCAGACAACTCACAGCCCCTATAAACCATGTAGCCAACGTGGGTCATACTTTTAAGATGATTCCTTAATGCTTTTTAGCATAGACTAGTGGATCCACTTAGTTGAGGAGTTCTATACCCCGACAAGGTATACGACAGCTCTAGCAGCATGGGCTAGACGATGTATCATCACATAGCTTATAGTGATGGTTGTCGGCTAGAGAATCTCCCAAACAGAGTTTATATTGTATTTTTACATTCTACTGAGATATTATTGTATTCTTCAATACCTTGAGTCGTTATCTACTGTTTTAAATGCTTTATACAAACTGTATCTTTATTGTTATTTTATTTCTGCCGAAGTGAGTATGTTTCCTTTTTATCAGTTGAGTAGAGCTGAGGTAAGTATGTTTCCTTTTTATCAGTTCAAGCTTACAGGTTATGTTCAGTGTTCCCCTTACATGCTCGTACATTCAATGTACTGATGTCATTTGGCCTACATCATTTCATGATGCAAATACAGGTAACTAGGGTCATCAACATGAGTTTTGTTGATACCACATGGAGTTCGAGTTAGCTTTGTTGAGCCTCCTTGTTTCCGGAGGATTCTATTTACTTTTCTATTTTGTCAGGCTATCGTGGGTCTTGTCCTGACTTCCATCTTTTTAATTTAGAGGCTTTATAGATAGACAGTAGAGTTTGAGAAGTGTGTTTTCATTTATTTTGTTATATGTTTTAAACACTTGAGTTTCCTATTTTTGGCAAGTTGAATATACTATTTTATTCAGAGTACTTTTGAGTTAAAGATTTTTTAATTTAGTTCAATGAATTTTATTCAGTTTTAAGTTTTGTATGCTTTAGTTAGTCTTCAGCTTGTAGTCAGCCAAGATGAGGGTTCGCTTGGTGACTAGCAATATTTCTCAAGTGTCGGCCACGTGAAGGGTGTAGGCTCGGGTCGTGGCAGATACGCTAACCCCCGTGGCTATGTTTTTGTGGCCAAGGTTTGTTAGCCACAGTTGTAGTACCCTTTAGCCATGGTTTTACCCATGGCTAACTCGCGTGTTTTTTTTACCGCTTCCCCAAAACTTATAATTTTTCTGCATCGAAAAGACTATATGTCTAGTGGTTTGAATGACTTACTTATAAATTTATGATTCAAAAACTTAGAAGTAAACATTTACAAAGATTTCAAAATGTGTTGATAAACAATTATTTTTAAACGCATTGCATATGGTTTTGCTCTGCATAAATATATTTAAATGCATTGTACAAATGCTTCAAATATTTTCAAATGCACTGCACAAATGCTTCAAAATATTTTCAAGTGCACCGCACAAATTCTTTCAGATGTTAAAACATAAATATTTTCAAAAATATTTACAAGCGCACTGCACAAATGCACCACACCGTTGCTTCATATGTTTTGCATAAATGCATATTTTCAAATGCATTACACAAATGCTTACAAGTATTTGAAAAAAAAAATATACACAGCTTTCGATTACTTTCTAATGTAATGCACAAATGTTTTACTAGAATGCATTCCTTTCAAAGACTTCCTTTTCATAAATCACCAGGCTTAAAAGGCCTCATTCTTAAATCATTTGGCTAAAAGCCTCATATCCATAATTTATTTGGTTAAGGCCTCATTTTCATTAATCATCACTGAAAAGCACCATTGATCATGAATAATCGGCCTAAAACCCTTTTTCCATAAATTTTGTAAGATTTAATAAAATCATTTCAACTTGCAAGACCGCATTTTCACCCATGAGGTGTTATTTCCATGTGTTTATTGCACCTTGCGTTATATTTGTCTTGTCAAGTTCGAGTTATGCAGAAGCTTTTGCAGAACGTGGAACTATTTCTAAGCATTGAACTGGAACAATTTGTTGGAGAGTCAAACTCACCAACAAAGGTTAAGGGTCTACCTCAAATACTATCCTCGTTACCAAGTTACATCCCAATTCAATTGCGTACCCTTGTTTCCAAAATCCTTTGCCTCATAATTTATCTAGTACCCATATCTTTTTTCTCCTCCGATGTCGTATTTTTTAGTAGAGACAAAATTGGCTAATACGTCAACTTTTTTGCCCAAAGACTCTTACGCCATCTCTGGTCTAAGATGGAGAAGCTGTTGACACCCAATTTTGACCATCGTTTCAGCTTTTTTTGCTTGTTTCGAGCTTCTAATTTAATAACGTATCAAATTATCCTTTTTCACAACTACCTTTTACTACTACGACTATTTACCGCTACTATTGTTATTATTGATTTAATGTTTCTATAATTACTATTTAAACTATATGTTTTATTATCGAAATTACTATTATCACTTATATACCTCTTTTTCTTAAACAATGAATTCATCGTCACTTTATTTCATGTTTTTTATATGTATGTAATTAACTATAAATCCATACTTTTGTATCTATCCTATATTAGCGTAGAGTCGTAATAGTGATATTTTGATTTTATAAATTATTAATTTTTATCTTAAAGTATTGGCTATTAAGTTACAAGCCCAAAAACAATTTGAAAGAAGAAAGGAAAAGCCCAATATATTCACACCAAGTAATCAGCCTATCTTTCTTATAAAATTTGTCTAAAATTGAGCCTTTGAATGGCCCATTTTCGCCCATTACAATAGCCCACTCTCCTTTCAAATAAACCTAATATCATTAGATAATAGGTTCTAGTGGCGCTGCTGTTCCTTTTTCTCTTCAGGCAAAATTTTCAAATGCTTTCTCCATTTTACAAATGCTTAAGACACCATTTTTGTGCAAATTTTGGAAGATGCATCTTCATCCCCCTTTTCCCATTTTATGTTTCAACGATGTCCAATATCAAAGGAACAGTAAAAGCTTTCCTATTTCACGTATAGTCTGAATCATGTGTGTTCTTCTCTTTTCAAATCACATGAAGGCTCACAGTTCGTCCAATCTTTTCAACGTTCAGATTAAATGTGTGGAAGAAGTTTTAAAAAATCAAAAATCCCACCCAAATCTTATCTTGTTTTCATATATAAATACACATTTGTATCTCTATCTTTAACCAAGCTTTTGAGACCCTCGAAATACCCCATCTACTCATGTTCATCTAATTAAGTTTTTAAGTTAGAAGTCTCATTTCACTATCTATGGAGGAGTCGCAGATTGGAGACGTTCAAGCTCCAGTCACTGCACCTTAGAAGGTAATACCTCCTACATCATTTACGTTGTATTTTGATTCCAAATGTTATGTGTTGAACCTATTTTCGGTTGGATTTCCTCGGCTTCATTCTCGTTTTCTTCTCTATTTTAACTTCAATACTTTTGATTGAAAGTTTGTTTGGTTTGAAGATGAGTTTTTCAAGTTTATTTCTTTCACTGTTTGAACCTCTAACTAATCATCATGTTATTTGTTTCATCGCCTTTACCAAATGTATGGATTTGGATTGGTAACTATTTAAGCTCGGCTTTCATTTGTTCGTCTTTCTTTAATTCTCATGCCTAATATGGCAAAAAGCATCAGCGAAATTCCTTTGATATTATATGTTGGTCGTTAGATTCTTCAGCTCAATTTTATATCCATGAGTCTATATAAATCTCTGATCTTCTTTTTTGGAAATGGTCTAAGGTTCATCTTGTCTCAATTGTGAGTGTGTCGGTTGTGTCGGTTGGATTGTTCGCTTTTTGGTTAGCTTTCATCAAATGATATGAAAGTGGTCGCAGCCTTGGTTGTTAGCCTTTTTTCTCTGTCATTGTTACAGATTCTGTCAATATTAGTTTGAACTTGCCTAATAGATATGTCTGCATTCTCTTCTCGTTTAGTCGAAATAGTGTTTGTGACTCTTTGGATTTCCACTCATGGAAGAATGGTTATAACTCTAGCACTGTAAGATGTTGATTGAACAAAGGGTGCTCCTGTTCAAAAACTAACATGAACTTAACTTTTGCCGGTCGTTAGTTCTAGTTGTTTCTTCTTATTTTTAAACTTTAATGTGTCATCCGTTTAATGAATTCAAATTAGCACGCCTGCCTGTTTTAGTACAAAAATTCCTCTTTGCACCTTTAAATTTAGTTTATATCATTTAGTCGACTATGCTCTTATTCAAATTAGGACGCCTGCCTATTTTTTTGCTTTAGTTTCGATAGGTTGAAAGCATGTGAAACTATGAATGTCCATCCATCCTTTTGGCTTTTATTTTTCTTCAACTTCAACATGTTTTCCACAGTTTCTAGGAATAACTAGTCTCGATATTTGCCCTCTGTAATATCTTTATATGTTGCATTAATGGAGGTTAAAACATGCTTCTAATCCTTAGGAAATCAATAACTTTATTGAAGGTCCTTCTTCCTTTAATGCCTTAAAACAATTTTTTTAATGAAAGTCATAACATGCTTCTATTATATATATTTCTTTTTTTGCTATTTCTTTTTATTTCACTAACTCGTTTTCCTTTATTTAGATTCATCGTTTTATTGTGTTTATCTTTATGTGCTTGGCAGATTTGGGTACAGTTTTAGGTTCTTATAATAAATAACTCTTAAGATGTTACTTAATGTTATTTAGGATTAACCCTTTTTATTTAAAATTTTTTGTTTGGAAGATTTCTAGAATCAAAATAGGTAGACTAATTAATTCTCTTTTGGTTCTTGGTTAATTTCATTAAAACAAAAATTTGGTAAAGTTTTGAACGCTGATGAGATTTAACTATCTTTAACTTTTCTTTTCTTAAAAAGGGAAATGATCATTTTTTTTTAGAAAATTGAATTATTTTGATATTTCAAATATACAAAACTATTCGCTTTTGTTTCAAATAATAGTTGAACCAATTTCTTTGAATCAATCACCACATTAAGTTAAAGCTTGTAAAATGGTTTTTCTTAAACTAAAAATGATGTTAAAAGTGGTACCATTTTCTTATACAAAGACTTTTATTGGCAGTCCCTTGTGCCATTTTACTAAATATTTCCTATCTTTTGAAAACAACTTCTATTTTTCTTTAAAATATCAACTTAATGCTAGTCTTTCCTAAAATTGTCTATCTTATTTTTATGCAATTATATCATACATATTTCTAACATTAACTTATTTTGCTTATAAAATTTTCAAACTTTTTTTACCTTAAGGACCTTAATTATCTAACCTAGGTTTGACTGGTAATCGTGTTTAATGAATCTTAAAGAATGCTTAACCCCTTCCCTTTAGGATAATTAGAACCCTTACTTAGAATCACATAAGTTAAGTAGACCGTTAATTGGAGTTTAATTTAGCATTACCTTAGTTAGGTATTTAGGTTTCCTAAATAACCTTTTAAAATTATTAGGTGGCAACTCCTTAAGTTATTTATTTAGGAATCACCAATATGTTGTACACTATTTGACGCGAGTTAAAATGGGGTACAAGAAGGATAGATATATGGTTAATACAAGAAAAAGTTGAGGAGTCTCAATTATTAAAACTGTTGCTACTTGTAACCTCTCTTTATTCTCCTAATTACTTGTAATTACTTTTATTTCCTATATTTTTTCCATGTTGGTGCCCTCTAGAATAAGAAACACGTGACTTCGTTTGTTCATAATTATTTAGTTGTTCTTTTTAATAAAAAATAATGTATTTCAAAATATTTTCATGTTTTTAAAATGATTAAAAAAAGTTTTTAAAAACACAATGAGATCTTTCGATGATTTACTAGATCTATTAATGAGTTGCATCGTAGTCAAGATGAGAAAGTTATAATGAGGTATGTACAAATATTAACTCATCATGATGTTGAGTCTAAACACAATGACTTCAATGTCAAGTGGCTTAGAAGTAGACAAATCATCAGCAAAATTTGGTGTTGCAGCCAGTGATGACATCCATATTTCATATGCTAAAAGTTCTATTGAATTGACAACTGGAACATCAAATGATGGTCAAGAAAAGGCCAATGAAAGATGCTCCAAAAAATAATCCACAGTACATGACTGTTTTTGTTGGCAAATGTTGACCTCCATCGTCATTTTCATGAACTTGGGACT
The DNA here is from genome assembly GCA_036553675.1 of Solanum okadae. NCBI lineage: Eukaryota > Viridiplantae > Streptophyta > Magnoliopsida > Solanales > Solanaceae > Solanum > Solanum okadae. The sequence continues at coordinate 29,130,325 of CM071689.1, forward strand.
GGTGTCATTGCAGAATATGTTTTTTATTCAGGAGAGACAAATGTTTAGGTTTTGTAAGATACACAGCAGTCATGCTGAAGCTGCTCGAGCAATTCCGTTGGGGAATGCCTGAACCTTTTTTGGTTTTGGTTTACCAAAAAGGATCTGGCCATTTCTCAACTAAATAGCTTGAGCTACTTCAACATGACTGTTGTATCTTACAAAAACAAAAACCTTTGTCTCGCTGAACATGGCCATATTCTTCAATGACACCAGCCCCAAGTTCATGAAAATGAGGAAGGAGGTCAACTGTTGCTAACACAATATGTCGTGTATTGGGGATTATTTTCTAGAGGATCTGCATTGGCCTTATCTTGACCATCATCTGATCTTCCAGTTGTCAATTCTACGGCACTTTTAGCATCTCAACTCTGGATTTCATCACCACCTCCAGCACCTAATTTTGCTGAGGATTTGTCTTCTTCTAAGCCACTTGCCATTCAAGTCATCATGTTTAGACGCAACAACCTGATGAGTTGTTATTTTGACATACCTCATTATAACTTTTCAACTTGACGACGATGCAAAGTCCTTCCTCTTTTCACCGGAAATGGGTCAATTGTTGACTTTGAATAATTTTGAGGAATCTTCAAATTTGCGAGGATAGACTTTCTAGATTGTCTAATACATGAATTTCCCTTAAGAGAATATTTGTTGAATCGTCATCACTCATATTAGTTATTCCAACACCAGATCAATAATGAGTTTGTGAGTTACTCATTGTTCAAAAACAATGTTTTAAAAGACAAATTAAATAAAAACAACGTTGAGAATTTTATTGAGTTTTTGTAAGGGACACAAGCAACAGAAATAGTGTATAATAAGTTTGAGTGACATTGAACTATTTATAAACATGACCTACCATATATCATAATTCATTTGGACAAATAACAAATTGCATTCCTAGTTTATTTTGGAAAAATAATAAATTGTATTTATAAATTATTTTGAAAAACAAATATATTGACAATATGAAATATCCATAGATATGGACTACCATATTTCCTAGTTCATTGAGAAACTAATTAGTTGCATTCTTAACTTGTATTGGAATCAGATTTAATGACAATATTAAATATATAGAGATGACCTACCATATTTCAAATATTTCATTTGGATACATAATAACTTTTATTCCAAATTTTCTTTGGAATCAGATTTATTGATATAGTTCTTATTTACTTACCTAAATGAGTTTAATCCTTATAATTAAACCTTTTTTAGGGAAAATAATTATGGAAGGAAGTATAATGAAATATCGTAAAAGCCAATTCCTTATATAAATTATATTAGATCACTAGAAAATTAATCAAATTTGTCATAGAAATATATAGTTCTTTTTGTCAAGACCCGAGCCTATACCCTGGACTTGGCCAGCACTTGAAGACCATTGTTGGTCATCAAGCGAACCCTCATCCTAGCTGACTACAAGCGGAAAACTGACTCAAGCATACAATGCTTAAAAACTAAAATAAAAAGTTCATAAAACTTATATTAAAACTTTAACTCAAATGATAACTCTAGATAATAAAATATATTCAACTCGCCCCAAAATTGGCAACTTAAGTCTTTGAAATATTTAATAAAATAAATAAATAATACATACTTCTCAACTATACTGACTATATATGAAGCCTCTAACTGATAAACATGGAAGTCGGGACAAGACCCACGACATCCTGACTAAACTGAAAGGTAAATGAAATCCTCGTAAAATGAGGAGGCTCACCATAGCTAACTCGAACTCCCGGATGTGTCAACGAATCTCCTGTTGATGATCCTGAATACCTGTGTCCGCATAATGAGGAAATGCAGGCTAAATGGCTCAGTACGTGGAATGTACGAACATGTAAGGGAAATTCTAAAGCATAAACATAAGCTTGAAACTTGATAAAAAGGAAACATACTTACCTCTTCTCAAACTTACTCAACTCATGGAATACTCAAGGATATTTAAAACTACTCAACTTACTCAACTCAGAAGTTCTCAAGGATAAGATACTCAACTCCGAGATTAGATACTCAACTCAATGATAGATACTGAACTCAAAGATACTCAACTCAAAATACTCAATTCTGGATACTCAACTCAATGTATAGCAACAATAAGAGATGCAATATATAGAAAACTTTACAAAACAGTAAAAACAACTTAGTTCGTTAAAGAAAGTGCGATAACAAACTCTACTTTCTCATAGCATAAAAAGACATAGCATGCTCCCTCTCAAAGCCTACTTGTGCAATGTATGAATGAAGTCCCATACCCCCATTCATACTAAGAAGAACCCCTTGAGGAACCATGCAATTATTACTGTGGGAGTTTCTCTAACCGACAACCGCCACTATGAGCCTAAGTGGTGATACAACGTCTTGCCCACGCTGCTAGAACTGTCATATACTTTGCCATCATATAGAACGCATAACTAAGTGGATCCACTAGTCTATGCTAAAAGCATTCTTAAGGAGTCATCTAAAAATTATGATCCTTTACTACCCATGATGGCTACATGGTTTATGGAGCCTTGAGTTATCTGAACTCGCATCCCCATATCGGTGCTCAATACTACTCCTAAAATATGCTTAGCTTATATGTTTGTAAAAACAAAACTCTTTCTTTGGTTTCAGATAATTACTCAAAACTTGGCTTAAAAGCTCTCTTTAGTTTCCTCTTTACTGAAAAACTAGCTCAAAGGCTCTTTTGAAATCTCAGTTTCCTTTCTTGTTTAAATGTGAAAAATTTACTCTTTGGGAATACATAGTCCTGATATACTCTTTTGAAGAAATGAACACAACTATTTACTCTTTACTCTTTGCTTAACTCAAAACTTAAGTCTTAAAATAAAGTTAAAACGTTCGTAAAAGACTTCTAAAAATATGGTTCACACCGAATTATGGACGTGAACGACTCAATGCAAGGTTTTCAATAACAATAGATAGAACTCAACACTTGGAACTCAAGAACTTCAATAATACTACTCACTTCAAGAATGCTCAACTTAAAGGGTTCATGTGGAATTATGAGCATAAACTACTCAAATCAAGGACTCAAAGATACTTCTTATCTCAAGATTGTTCGACTTATAATGTTCATGCGGAATTATAGGCGTGAACAACTCAACTCATGGATTTCATGGGTAATAGGTAATAATCCCATGATTAGGAATGGAATCTCAAATGAGTTAGAAACTCAATACTTAAGACTTAGGATCTGAAGGTATTTCTCCTCTCATAGATACTTAACTTCTGGAGTTCGTGGGGAATTTAATGGCATGACCGACTTGACTCGTAGGTCTACATAACATTATGGAACTCATGATACAACTCTTCTCATTCTCTGAATTACTTCCTTAAAACATAGTTCAAATCGATAGTTGATCTCAAAGGATTCACAATTGAACTCAAAGGCTTTCTTGAACTTTACTCTTAACTCTCTCTTGAATGTGAATTATGAATTCAAGAATTTTGGTTCATGATATGAAAGATCTCATGATGACAAAGTAGATTCATGAATACATTCTCCTCAGCCTCATACTCACTTGCTCGAGTCTTGAAACAAGTTACTAATAAATGTAGAAGACTCCTCAAAAGGACTCCAAGGAACCGTATCAAAAGGTTTGAAAGAACTCTCAAACTTGACTTTGAACTCGACCTTGAATTTGATTTATGAATTCAAGGTTATGATCATATTAGGAATGGTTTTAGGTGTTTAGAAGTAGCTTAGAGTAGTTATAATCGAAAAGGAGTGAAGGTGCACTTTAAACGAACTCAGACGGGGCAACCGACGACAAACTGGATAGGGCAGGCGACCCTAGCGCTATGGGTGGCGCGGGGCACAAACCCCTAAACTTTAGAGGTGGGTTTGGGGTGCTCTGGCAGGCGAATCGCGCCAGGCCCCAACCCAGAAAATTCAGCAAGTTTCTTTTCTCGTTTTCTCACCCTATTTCGCCTAGAATCGAATGGTTTCTTCCCCAATCACTTAGAATTGATTTCTTAACATAAGTACACTATAATCTACTCAATAAATCCCTTAAAAAAATCACTTTGATCTCAAGAAATCTTCCAAAACTCCAACCCAACAAGATTTAGAATGAACTTCAAGAACACCAATCAAGAACTCATTAAGAACTGAAATCTTTCAACTTCAAGAATGAAATTTGCGCTGAAAATAAAATGTTTGGCGTGTGGATGAACAAACCCAACACTATGGAAGCTTACATACCTCTTAGAGATCAAACCCATGGCGACAATCCGCAACAACTCTCAAGAACGTCGACGAACGCCTTCATCCTTTCCTTTTTTCTCCTCTTCTCTCTTCTTGAACTCTCAATTATAACCATAGGCTAATTTTAGGATTATAAAACTGAACCTAATAGGATTAGACCTTAAAATATTACTGAAAACAAATTAAATCTGATTGGGTAAGGAAAAGACCAAAATACCCCTCTCTATTTTCGGCTAACTTTCCTTAACTGGGCAGCCTATCTTCAAAAGGCCATATCTCACTCATCCGACCTCGAAACTTAGCAAACTCGGGGGCATTGGAAAGATAATTCAAAGATATTTCCTACGGTATCTGGTAGAACACCTAACTCTCCTGAGATATGAGTTATGATTGTTTGAAGTCGATCCAAAACTCATACTTAGCTTAACTTGCAAAATTTCAGATTTTGCTATTTCCAATTTAATTCTTTTTGGAACTCAAGGTGATACATCTAGTGACCTTAACACTTAAGAAATTTTAATTCCTCGGTAAAATCCCACCCACAACGAAGGATGGTTCAAGTCTTAGTTCGAAAAAATTTCTGGGGTATTACACTTTTGTCAAATGATAATCAAAGGAATGATGATTAGTGAATTAGTTTAATATAGAATGTCAATTTAGAACTAGTTTGACCAAACTTTGAAAAGAATTTATGGGTCATATATACCCCCCCCCCTCCTCCAAATTTGTGTCTTAAGTTGATATATTCCTCGTTAAAAAGGTGATTCATAGATACCACTATTGTTACATAAATGTCCTAGATTTACCCTTTTTGTCTAATCGGAGTGAAACAATAGATTTAATTTTTTTTTTTTATATTTTATTTAAATAAACATTCCATATGAATAAGGTTATATTGGATCCTTTTCACATGTGAAATTTTTGTACTTATTTGATTCAACGACTAATTTTGATTTGTTATTTTGATGGTCAAATTTATTTTTCACTCGTTTTTTTTTGTAAAAATTTTTTGTGAGAAGAATCAACATTCCCTTGACCTTTACTAGAAAGATCATATATTCCTCTACATGTTTTTTTAAGAAACTCAAATAGTTTAAAAAAATAAAAAATTATTTTTTTCACTTATGTTAGATGAAAAGGGTATATGGAAGAGACTTTTATAATAATCGGGGTATAGGTGAGTCATTTTTGTAGGGGTATATGTGACTCACTTTTATAATGATTATCTTAGCTCGAAAGTACAAAGTTGAGGGGTATATCATGCCATTTTTCATGTTCTTAATTTTGGGCGTGGAGTTTCACCTAATTTTTCTTCGCCTAATTAACTTTTCCTTTTCCTAAAAGAATAATATAAAGTTTTCATATTTTGCTAGTTTTTTTCTTTTAGGAAAGGTTTATGACTATATAAATAGATGTTCATTCCTTCTAACATGACATCATCCACAATGTAATCCTAAGAGTTGTAAGAGTTTTGTTTATGGGGAGAATTTGTGAGATACAAACATTACGTTGTCACTTGTATGAATCTATTTTATATGTCAACATAGACAGAAATATTTATTGTGGCTAAGGTAATTGACCTCATCCATAAGAGGAGATGAGGTTAAAAATTAGTGCATGTGTTGGCGTGTTCAGTTATAGCCGTAAAAAAAATGAAATTTTTTCATAGCGTTACACTAGTTGGAGACATAGATTTAATGGGGGAGAGTTAAGTTGAAAATCTTGAAAACCATTTTGAGATTTGGCTCTAGGGAGAAAACTAGCCCTAGATAAAGAGCCACCATACCTTAGTTGATGAATTCCCAAAGAAATTTGATGAAGAAATCTTTGAATCCAAACCCTAGTTCCCACTTCTTCTTCTTACTTGAGTTGAGAGAGAAATATTGAGAGAGAAGAACTTCGGAGGTTTTGATTTGGGTATTTGAGAATAATGAGTTAAAGGAAGGTTTTAAGACTTAAAACTATTTATATTTAATATATAAACCACAAAAAATTAACCCCACTTAATAAAAACTTAAAACGAAATTACTCAATTACCCTTAAATGAGGCAGCCACATCAGGGACCACGCCCACTTGGACGGGTTGTGAAGGGCACCCCGGCTCGTGGTGGTGCCCGTTGTCCCTTGACCAGTGGGACTCTTGACCATGTCAAGACCTCAAGGGCCCAAAGCATCTTCACGGAGGCTCCCACGATCCGTGGTGCATACCACTAGTCGTGACAGAGCTCGTGAAGATGAGGTAGCACCTAGGTAAAGTTGCCTTGCCTCCCTCAAGACCAAGTGATCTTCACACTCAAGTATACAGACCGTCTAGGACACCACTGGTCATGGTGGTGCCCGTGGTCTTTGGGCAGTGAGCAGCCAACTTGGGACAGCCTTGGCTTTTTGGCTAAGGCTTGCCCCTTTTGGATTGGCTCTTTGTCTAGCACCCTCAACCAAAACCTAGAGTAGGTCTCATAGCATGGAGTCTAACACGTGCCTTGACGTTGACTCACAAAACTCTTTCAACCAAGGCTAGGAACTACCATACACCACTTAGAAGACATAAACTCACAAGACTAGTTCCCGAAAGTCATGGTCGTCCCTTGACGTTCAACCTCAAAACTCTTCCAACTAGACTTTAAAGGTCAAAACTCAACATCTAAACAAGTAACTAACTTCTAAAACACATGAGAAGCTCTAGTTCCTCCTATTTCATTTTTAGGGTTGTTACATTATCCCCACTTGGGAACATTCGTCCTCGAATGACACTTAAAACACATAAAGGGGTAACAACTCAAGACTTGCAGCCCACGATCATGCATACAACATTATAAATCATATTCAAAGCTAGGAGGAACATCAACTCCACATGAAAAGGCGTGAAAGCACAACAAGAAGGTCTACAAACTCATTATGCACATCAACATCACCATTCTCATTTCATTGGAGGAACCTCCTTCCCCAACGATCATCATTAAGCACATTATGCAAATTTCTCATAAAGCACAATTATACAACAATTTCGAGAATACCCTTTTAAACGTGCTCACAAGTTAACTCATACAACATTTAAGCAACTCATTATAGATGTACATCAACATGAGGAACATTTTTTTATGAAACTCATTGTCTCATTAAACACGAATCTAACCAAAACATGCATAACATAAGGAGAACATGGAAACTCATTTTTCACAAAAGACTCCAAAATATGCCTCATGCTACTATAAACTCTAAGTCTCAAACTTGAATAGAATAGAAGGAAAGAGACAAGGACATCAACACTCTCACAACCTTACTATTCAACAAACCATCCCCCACTTAGAAGAAACCCAACTAGACTATCATGAACAACACATAAGGACCTCATCACAAAAGCAAGGACTATAACTTACCGACTCCTCCATCCGGATTTGCTCCTTTGTCATTGTTGGCTTGGAGCGCATAGAAACGAGTCTTCTTTTGATCATCAACTTTAGGACCACTAAAAGAAGCTTGTCTAGTATCCCTTCCTCTAGCCGCAACAGTAGGACAATCCCTCACCTTGTAATCATTCTTTCCACAACCATAGCACCCATTAGTATCGGCTAGACACTTCCCAAAATGCTTATTCCCACAAGTGTGACAAGCAGGCTTAACAAATTGAGAACCACCACCTCTCTCTTGATTAACCTTAGGAGCACTTCCGGAATCTTGGTTAGGAGCCCTCTTCTTAAACCTAGGTTGACCTTGCTCGTCGGATCTACCCCTCTTCAAATCTCTACCCAACCTCTTAAGCTTAGACTCCTTAATGGATTGAGCATACACAATGAGTCTAGAAATATCCATGTCCTTACGGAGCATGGTCGTACGACACTCTTCCTTGACTAAGTCAGTTACACCGGTCACAACCTACTCATCTCCTCTCTAGGGTTAGACACCAAAGATGGAGCGTATTTAGACAACAAGGTAAACTTGAAACAATACTCATCCACATTTATGTTACCTTGCTTAAGATTTATGAACTCCTAAATCTTACACTCCCTCTTCTCCCAGAGAATGTACCTTTCTAAGAATGCTTCCTTAAACTCTTCCCACTCTGTAGGACCCAATTCAACCGACCTATTGGCTTTCCACTGTGTGAACCACACTTGGGCCACTTCCTTCAATTGGTAGGAAGCCAACTCTGCCTTCTCCCTAGAAGAAACTCCCATAGCCTTGACTATCTTATAGATTTCATCCAAGAATTCTTGGGGATCGTTTCCCACTCTAGAGCCAACAAAGATAGGAGGATTCATCCTTACAAAGTCTCTCAACCTTGAGGCCACGGTACTCTCATTAGAATTCACCATAGGCCCCACATCTTGGTTAGCTTGAGCCGTCAAGGTTTGAGCTAAAGTTAGAAAAGCCGCCCTAATCTCTTCTTTAGTCATGGTTGGGGGAACCACCAGAACCTCATTCTCTTGATTGCCTATGGGGACTTGGTCACCTTGAAGACCTTGGGGAGGAACTCCCCCATCCACATTCTCCTCTTTCGCTCTCCTAGAATTAGCCCTTGTATTCATATCATATAAACACAAGAGAAAGAATTAGAAAAAGGGACACTTATAGAACCACACTCTAAGGCACGTCTTCAAGAATATGAAAGAAGGGTAACTTATATCGTCCTATAGCCTCTCGCCCATAGATGTGTCGCAAGTCACACCGATGAACAAGACTCTACTAGACGTAGCTTGTGAGACTTTGAACCTAAAACCATTCCCAAAACCTTATGCTCTGATACCAAGTTTGTCACGACCCGAGATCAACCCCAAGTCGCGACACGACATATTTGACCTCGAAGAGGTCCTATACAAGCCCTTAGCCTTCATTTATCACATAGGCAATAAAAATAGTACAGAATTAAAACCTTTTAAAACAAACTCATAAGACTTGAAAGTCAACAACATTTTAAAGAAGTCTTTATACACAAGAGGAATACTAGTCTCACGTGGCCAACTTAAACCCAAACCTACAAGAAACGTACTAGGGGCACGGCCCTTTACATTTGAAAGAAACTACAAGTCTATTACAAATGTCTTAATAAAAGAAACTAGAATATAGAATCCTTGTCCTCGACATATGAGGACATACCAAAGTCTTGAGAGAAACTCTAGTCCCAAGCTTCACTATGGAAAGCACCTCACTTGCCAACACCTACACTTGTAGTAAAACATGGAAAAGAATGAAGTTAGCACAATTAAGTACCAAGTATGATGACTATGCAAACACATGCAAAAAGGGACATTTATTTGAGGTATATGCTTTTCATGCTATTTTTTATAAAACTTCATAATACAAGTATAAGAGACATATTACAAGTCACCATCTAGATATAAGATAATACTCACATAATAAACATGCTCAACTAATACTAAACTACAAGACATAACCATATTTATCAAGCAAGCCATTTCATCATCTAAGACCCTCCATCTAAGGTTATCCCACGACCCACCTAAGTAAGACATGAAGGGGGCCCCCATACAACTCCTTCACGCACACCTAAGGGTTCCTCCAGACTACCAAAGATAAGGACCTTTCCCTTTCAACATAAACCAATAAGTCAACATTAATTATTAGAGACATTTAAGGAGACATTCATGCATATAAGGGAGACTCCACATAATAGTCATTAAGGACTTAGGTAACTCACTTTAGTACCTTCAAGGCCGACGCGTGCCATGTGTAGATAGCATCCCATACTACTACCTACACGTTATAGAAACTATCGAGTAACTAGAGTGCACATCCCACATGATGGGAATAGGCATTAACCGACAAAGACTACACTAGCTAGGCATGGAATCCCATGTTATAAGACCCCACACCATGGAAGGTGTTCTACTTACAAAGGGTAGAACTAGTAATCAACCCATGTAGGCACATGGTTTAAGGGATATCCAAAGATGTTCATTGTACTCTTGCCTCCTACTCAGGGAGAGCTACCATCGTAACCATATCCACTCGGTGCTTAGCCTTAGTTCCTAAAGGATAATTTCATTCACATAAGTGTACTAGAGAGGGCACCATCATTAGGTCTACCGACCCACAACACATCTACCAAGAAGGGCACCACAAGGATATACCGATCAAGGTTCATTAAGGATAGCTTATTGACTTTCTCAGAGAGGGTTTTCTACCGTTCCGGTCCACCAACTCTAAGTCTATCATTTGACAAAAGAAGGAGGTTACCACCATTAGGTCTACTGCTTCGAGGTTTTACATTTCCATAGGGTCCTAGACTCATCATAAAGGGATACCATGCTCAGGTCTACCGGCTAAAGAATAGCCTAGAATGCCTCATTAGTCATTTATAGAAGGGCACCAACTTAGGTCTACTGATCCTAGACATTCATTCATTCATTCATTTAAGAAGAGGTTACCTATCTAGGCCTACCAATTCATGCAAAATTAGACACTTAAGTCAATATACATTCATTACTCAAGAGAAGGATGCCTAAGCCAACCAAGTCAAGAGATCACATTCAATAGCTTTCATGTATCAAGAAAAGACACCTAAGTCTACTACTTCAAAATACAACATATAGAAACCCTTCATAGTCTATCATCATCACGTATAAACATTAAGAGATAACATACTTTCAATTACAATACAATTACACTTTATACAAGATCACCTTGTGACCATATGAACACCTTCACATTATACCTTCACATATATATGATAATATAATAATACATGAATTCCACATATATTGCCTTCATGTCCATAATCACAATACAATACTACATATAACCACCTCCACCATAAGTGGATCAACCCATACAATAACAATTCTAATAATACTATGAGATTATGTAAACTTACCCTTCATCCAGAGCCATAACCACCATTTATCAATCCTCCAACAATTCATCATATAATGATATAGGTAACAATAGAAACCAATAATACAAGTCAATCTAAGCACAATTCCATCCATATGCAATCATAATTATCAAACCTACTTCATAAGCCACATTTAGGAATTTAGGGAGATCATGGGTCCATGGAATTTTTCACCTTAAAACATCAATTATACCATAATATAATCATAACAAATCGTTTGAAACCATTCAATGCAAGAACCCGTGAGTTTGAGGAAGACTTGGGGTTTTTCATAACTTTTGAAAACCATTTAGAGATTTGGCTCTAAGGAGAAAACTAGCCCTAGATAAAGAACCACCAAACCTTAGTTGATGAATTCCCAAAGAAATTTGATGAATAAAGCTTTGAATCCAAACCCTAGTTCCCACTTCTTCTTCTTCATTGAGTTGAGAGAGAAGTATTGAAAGGGAAGAACTTTGGAGGTTTTGGTTTGGGTATTTGAAAATAATGAGTTAAAGGAAGGTTTTAAGACTTAAAACTATTTATATTTAATATATAAACCACAAAAAATCAACCCCACTTAATAAAACTTAAAACGAAATTACTCAATTACCCTTATATGAGGCAGCCCCATCAGGGACCACGCCAACTTGGACGGGTTGCGAAGGGCACCACGACTCATGGTGGTGCCCGTGGTCCCTTGACCAGTGGGCCTCTCCACCATGTCAAGACCTCAATGGCCCAAGGCATCTTCACGGAGGCTCCCACGATCCGTGTTGCACACCACTAGTCATGGTGGAGCTCGTGAAGACGAGGTAGCACCTAGGCAAAGTTGCCTAGCCTCCCTCGAGACCAAATAATCTTCACACTCAAGTGTATTGACCATCTAGGGCAGCACTGGTTGTGGTGGTGCCCGTGGTCTTTGGGCAGTGAGCAGCCAACTTGGGACAGCGTTGGCTTTTTGGCTAAGGCTTGCCCCTTTTGGTTTGGCTCCTTGTCTAGAACCCTCAACCAACCTAGAGTAGGTCTCATAGCATGGAGTCTAACACGTGCCTTGACATTGACTCACTAAAATCTTTCAACCAAGGCTAGGAACTGCCATACCCCACTTAGAACACATAAACTCACAAGACTAGTTCCCGAACGTCATGGTCGTCCCTTGACATTCAACCTCAAAACTCATCATTTAAAAAAGTTACTAACTTCTAAAACACATGAGGAGCTCTAGTTCCTCCTATTTCATTTTTAGGGTTGTTACAAGAACTCAAGCCAACAAAATGGAGAATTAAAAGGCAATCAAGGGGTCTTTAGGCGAACTGTCGAACCACTCGGCGAGCTCGACCCAGCTCGCTGAATAGTCTAACCTGCCATATTTTCACCCTGACCTTCAAAATTTGACACACAACCCACGAAAGCAAAAGTAAACTAGTATTCTATATAATTAGGTTCAGACCCATACTACCTATGCCTACGGGGTACTCAGACTTCCCCCGATTTGGCCAAAATTGGCCAATAGACGTCTTTTGCCCTTAAGAATGACGTCAACCGCTTTATCATTAGGCAGAATCCGACAATTGGCACTATTCTGGGTTACTGAGACCTCACCCAAAATAGACCCACAATGAATTCAACACAAACCATACAATTAAACATTCTCAGACTCGGGATTTCATGATTTAAGGCCAATTAACACAATTAAAACTAAATATGGGCAGTCACGTCAATGCTCGGCATATCAACATCCTTGGCTACACTGGTGCCTACCATAGAATCGTCCCTCAAAGAGGCATGCACAACTGTATCTACCATGGCCTCCTCTAAGTCTGCCCAATCATCGTACACAGCCTCCTCTTTGACACCCAGTTGATCCTTTGTCTCAGCCTTGAACTCAGCAATTGCATCATTAGCCCTAGTATTATCTCCGGTCGTAGTAGCTAGAGGATCCTCAAAACTGGCCGAAACATCAATACTCGACACCTTAGGAATCTCCACTGTCCCAAATAGCATTAATAAATTAGTGGACTTCAGCTCGTCCACATCTTTGCGTAGCCTGACAACATCGGCCTTCAAGGTCGTCACAACAATAGTAGCCCCTGACTCTGCTCACACTCCTCAACCCTCATAGTAAGGGCATCCAACGCTAGCTTGTGGCCATCAATCATCGATCCATGCTCTCTCAACTCGGCCCTAATAGGATCTAGGGCGGAAGCAATAGCCCGCTCTATCAACCTAGGCACGACAGCCTCTACCCGAGAGGCATCCATATTAGCGAATTGAGTTAGATGGCCCATCTTGTAAAGCATGGCCTGTGTGATAGGGGGTCTGGAGACGGGAGCAGCAGCAGAACTAGTAGGAGAGGGTGCATCAGAACTACTAGGAGTCTCAAAGACAAAGGGTCCAAAATTACTTGAGGGCCCACTAGCCTGAGGGGGCATGATTGCCTCAGTAGGAAACATATCAAAGTCGACCTCCGGGATGTATTCACCGGTGGTTCCCTACTCATGTCAGCCTCATCCCGATGTACTCGGCCACAATACACCAGATGTTAGTAAAAGAGGTGGGTGTCACCTCCACAGCTGTCTTCTCGTCTCTCAAAACATGGGTTCGTTGGCACAACTCAATAATCAACATGGGAAACAGAGTGAGGTCTAACTCTGCTTGACCCTCATGGCCATCTCCAACTCGATAAGCAACCCCAATTTCAACCTCTTCCTAGCTAGAATGGATCCAAGACAAGCTGCCTTCAGGTGGCGGAGGATGGAATCATTTTGGGATGGCATAGTGCTGCTAATGAACCCGAACCAGTACCTAGCAGCAATGTCCAGCTCCTTTTTTTGATAGGTGCACCTTCTTCAATCTACCTCATGGTGACATCGGAGAGGAGGGGTGCCAGCCAATCCTAAAGATCCTCTAAAATATTCTTCTACACTAGATCGATCAAGTCATGCATAAAGTTCGTAAAGCACCCAAGTACTGCATTTATATCAGAGTATCTACACTTGACCTTCTTTCCCTGAACAACCACAAAGTCAACTAGTTTGAAGGCACTTGCCTTCTGCTTCCCCTTCGCCACCAGTTCTCCGTAGTTCGAACAAAACTCTCGGACACAAGTAGGAATGTATGGACCTCGGGGTATTTTGAAAACCTCAAACGTGTGGAACCGTAGAGTGTTCCACACATCTGGATGTTTGTCCACCACACCATCAGTAGACAATCTGTTCTGTTCTAGTATGGTCCTCAAACCCTTGGCCTTTAGTCGGTTGAGTGACCAGGGAGGAGGACCCTGAACTGGTGGTGTTGGGACCACAGTATGTGGTGGAGGTGGAGTTGTAGCGTTGGGAGGAGAAAGATGTGTTGGGATCCTACACGGATCATTCATCGATTTGGAGCGTAGCTCCGCTCTCCTGGCATGTAACAATTGGTAATCTTCCAGCTCGGAGATAGAAGCCGGAGAACCCTCATCTAACTAACTCTCACTGCCGGAGGTAGTGAGGTAAGTGGAGTAGACCCCTTCACTATCGGAGCTTTACTCCACATGTGTAACTTCAACGGGCGCCTTGCCCTTGCCTTTACTTCCTTTCAGAGGAAGTTTCGTAGCCCTTGCCCAGGAAACAGCTACTTGCTCATTGATTTTAATCCCACGGGCCCGCTTTCGAGGCAATATGTCTCTACCTGCGACTTTTGGTCTAGTAATTCCTGCAAAAAATGTAGAAAACATTAGAAAAAGTCAAGAAAATTTTTAGAAAAAGAGCTACGAAAAGCTCATCGAACCGATCGGCGAGTCGTCGAACCGATCTTTGGCAAGCCAGGTCTGGCTCACCAAAAGTTCCAGAACAAAAATGCTCAACAATCAAAGCTGGTCGGTGAAGTCCAGGGAAATTTGGTGGATCACCAACACCTTACGGTGAACTAGAAGTATATCGCCGAAAATGGGGCGCAGAAGGGCTATCAGGAAGTACTTTTGGCGAGAGGCCGAGTGAACTCGGCGAGCCCAGGCGTATCGCAGAAATTTACATAACTCAAACTCATAATTTAGGGAATTAATGGGCGATCTAGGGAATATTTGGCGAACCGCTGAACCATTCGGCGAGCTCAACCCACCTCACCAAATGGCCCAATGTGGCAAATTTTTGCCCCGTACTTCAAAATCAAGTCCGTATCCCATGAAAATGAAATTAAACACTCATGTTATGAAATTAAAGCAAGACTCATAAGACGCATGCCCTCGGGGTACTCAGACATCCCCCGATTTGGTCAAAATTGGCCAATTGACGTCTTTGGCCCTTAAGAATGACGTCAATCGCTCTATCATCAGGAAAAATTCAACCACTACCACAATCTGGGGTTATTCAAACTTCACCCTGATGGACCAAAAACATAATCAAGGCAACCCAATAATTTTATCAGTTAACAACACGGGAATGAACCATTTACGACCAATTAATTATGATTTCACTTTAGAGCAAGCAAACAAACTACCACACGATCAACCCAACAACAATTAAGCACAAAGATACATCACTAAAAGCACTTGCATTCGATTTCAACCAACTATTTTAAAAAAACACGGGGTTTTGAAAATCAACCTTGTACGCCGAAATTTGTAATGCTAGGAAGTAATCCCTGAGCAAAAACGAGAACAAAAATACAGAAAGTGAAAAGCATAATATCGGTTGTGAGTGTACGAAAGTTGAAAAGTAAGAATTTTGAATTTTAAACGGTTGGCCTCTTAAAAACTCTTCAGTTCGCATGCTAGTCGGCAAAATAAGTCGCGTCCGCCCACTCACTCGATGATGCACAAAGTAGTAATTTCAGTTCACCGAGTTTTACAGAACTTCCAAGCAATTTAGGGGTTCGAACGGCAGTCCAAGTCGGGCTCATCGACCTGTCAGGTGAGTCGCCGACTGAGCTTTTGTCCCGCCGAGTTTTACAAACCCTCATCAAGTTGGGTGGTTCAAACAGCGGTCCAAATCGGGCACGCCGACCTATTTGACGTGTCACCGATTGGACTTTTAACTTGCCTAATACTCCTTTTCAACACTTTCAACCTTCCAAATCAACACCCGTTATTCAAAAGCAAAATTTAAAAACATCAAAAACTTGGGTTGCCTCCCAAGAAGCGTCATATTTAACGTCGTGGCAGGACGGAGATACCAATTCAATTTTCATTTTTAGGATTGGTTATTGTGTCACTAGGAAACCTTCATTTTGGCCTTGGATTCAAATGAGTCGAGATTTTACCCATTTGTGCGAAAATTCTCCGGGTCAACCTTTTGATCTTTGGGCTTTCGATGCTCATGGGGAGGTACATATCTCTCATTGTCCCCATCTCTCTCCTTCCAACCTACATTGCAATCACGCCATTCCCTTTCACGGTCTCTCCAACCATCATCACGATCTTTGTTTCAACCTTGGTTCCCACCTGGCCTTGGATAGCTCGAACGGAAACCTCCACCTTGATTTGCAAGGAAGCTCACTTCCTCATTGTACAAGGCATTAAAATGCGCATCCTCGAGGGTCACCCCACTAGCAACAACATCATTCACCGCTCTAGTACCACTACCCATAACATTATTCGATAAGAAATCGAATTGGGTCATCATTTTAGGCATGTTTTGATCCCTCTCTTGATCTTTTTCAATCTATTCTTTCATCATCCTAAATGTCAAGGGCGATACATGATCCTCTCTTGTATACCAAGATCAGTTGATCTTGGTCATGTAATCAAGAAACACAGAAGTAATCTCAAACGGTTGTTGCATAATACCACATTGGACAAGTTGATCAGCCACTCGCTTGTTCACCAAATCTAAACTCCGATAGAAATACTGTATCAAGACGTTGTTTGGGAGCCCATGAGTCGGGCATTGAATTAGTAATTTCTGAAACTAGAGCCAAGTCTCGTGGATTGTCTCACTATCCAAGCGTTTAAAACCTTGGATATTATCTCTCAAAGACACTATCCTCGAAGTAGAAAAGAATCTTGTGTAGAATGCTTCTGTCAATTCATCCCAAGTCATGATTGAGTTTCTTGGGAGATAGGCTAACCATTTGGTAGCCTCTCCCATCAATGAATATGGAAACAACCTGATTCTAGCCGACTCTTGGGATATATTCTTGAACGAGAAAGGGCCACAAATGTCAACAAAGTTTCTAATGTAGTTGTGGGGGTTTTCATGCGCTAAACCACCAAATAGCCCCTTCATTTCCAAGAGTTGCAGCACTATGCTCGTTCATGGAACACTACATTCCCCACGACCGGTGGTAGCCTGATTGCTCCAACACCACCCAAGTGTATGTCATTCATGTTGGCCTCATTCACATCATTCAGATTGCCAATATCATCATTATGGCCCAGCTGGCTGGCATTGCTACCGTTTACGCTCATTTCGTCACTTGTGCAAAGGTACCAAATAACAACAACACTAAGTGGGTTCAACTATAACACAATAAAATCGCAAAGTAACTTTAATAAAAAAATCAAATAACAGAACTACCTCACAGCGGCTCCATTTTTTATAAACGCTCAACTACACCTCATCCAATACTAGGTGTAGGAAATCGTAATCTAGTATATAACCCAACGAAAGGTTGGGGTCGAACCCACATAGAGAGGTACCGTATTTAATTCTATTAGGAAGTACAGATGTGATTCTAATTGATTATAAAAGTAGACATTGTCGAAATCAAACAAAATAAGTCAAAGGTTTGACAACGAATGTCAGATGGGGGGTTTTAAGATATCAATTAACAACTACAACAATCACTCAAATAGGGGATTATACAAGTAGGATGGAATTCTTGGATGTGATCGATTATAAGCTAATTTCACTATATGGGTAATTGAAGTTTATCAATAAAGTGTTGAATCACTGTGGGTTGGCTAGACTGTAGGTGCAATAGTTTTCTCTCGAACTATTATTATGGTTCATGTGAGTTCTCTCGAACCTCGAAAATCTTAACACTACAAAATAGCCCAAAACATTAATTTATCTACTCTCTCGAGCTAGACAGGTAGGAATGAGTCAAGATTCACTCTCTCGAGCTGAACCCATAACAACTCGCACACTAAAATCATCAATCGATAACCTTGGTTTTAAAACCTCTCTCTCGAGCAAGCCCAGAAAACTAAGCTAAAATTGTATTTGCAACTACAATTCATTAATTACTACTCAGCTATCGATCAACCCACATTAAAACAACATTTAAATCATTAAACAACAATACTCATGATCTAATTAAGCAAATAATCACATGATCACACGCCAAGAATAGGGGTTTTAGCGAAGCATCATAAAAAGATAGAAATCAATACCAAAAATATTCTCCATGGTCTGGGTATTGCAATCCAAGTGTTTAAATTTGTCCAAAAATACTAAAAAATCAAAGACCCACTTCAAATCTACTTGCGAAATCCTTCCAAGTTGTTTCAATGGAGGAAAATACTCAAAAAATGCAAGAAAACTAAAAATGGACTTCAATATTAAAAACCAGGACTCTTTTGAACATTTGAAAATTCAATTTATAGTTTCCCCAATTTCAGCTGCAAAGACCATTGGGCGAGGTAAATCGAGTGTCACTGACCAGGTTGGTGACGCGCCAATCACCCTATCTCATCGCCGGCCTTCCTTGGCTTTTAATCCTCAAGGTTCTTTGACTTTAGGTGTAATACCTCGAAAATAAGACTGAGAACTTTCAGTAGAAAACAACAGAAAAAAGGTGAACCACGAAGGGTTTACGGACCATGAAAAGGACCACAGTCCATCACCTCATCGTGCTTCACACCCAGCCTCAGGTGGTGGACCAAGGAGCCCCTCACGGGTCATGGTCCCTGTAACGGGTCCTAGGCTTGCGAGGCAGAAGCTCACCAGGCTCAGGCGTCAGACCACGGAGCACTCCACGGGTCGTGGTCTTGACGCTGGTCGTGGTGGCAGCCATGGTTGACCCCCTCCCTGAACCAGTACACTGGCCAGCACACCACGACCCACTTGACGGGCCGTGGTCCTTGTGATGGTCCATCATAGGGTCCGTGGTCGGCCTCATCAAATTTAAGGTCAGGGGTCGTTTGGTCTTTTCCCCTATGCATTAGACCTTTAAACTACAACGTTTAACCCCTAAACTATGTAGTTTTGGTTAGTTTAACCATAGTAATTTAGTCAGAACTTACCCTAAGCGATTCATTCACCAAAAAATCATCAAACTTAGAGTAAAAGAGGAGAAAGAGCCTACCAAACCGTTCCAACAACGCAGTAAGTTTTCTTCGGTTCCAACCCCGAAATTAAAAGATTTCTCCGTGAATTTCGTCACCAGGTATGTGGGATTTCACTAGTGGATTCGTTTCATCCACTAGGTCCCTAGAATTCAGTCAGACTCTTGATTACATATATCATGTTTAGACCTATGGTTTCTAGAAACTTTATACATTTGTTGTGATTTAGCTGTGATAGTGTTCCTAATCTAATTATCATGTTTTCATGAAATTGTTGCTTAGTTCATTATATGAAACACAGAACCATAGTTGTGTAGTTTCTTTTAATTCATGAAATGCACTTGCTAGGTCAGTAAAACAGATGATCATGCTTCAGTTTTTGAATGTCACATTATCAGTATATAATTGTTACCTTCTCAGATTTTGCATGTCAGTATTTTGAGCTATTCAACATTTCAGTATTTCAGTCATAATGTTTCATTTACATATTTAGTTGTGAGTAGACTTAACACCGAGTTGGACAAGGGTTTCAGCGTACCCTCATAGTCCCAGAACTATGTGCCCCTGTAGGTTTATAAGTCCCCTATGTGGGCATCATATTTAGTGATCACGCCAGTCATGGCTTTATACCCCTGGAAAAGTATATTCGGTCCTCTCGATGGGGCGTATACATCAGATTCAACGTTCAACTCATGTGGTTTTATGTCGGTTAATAGTAGCTCCCACAGTCAGACTCTAGTGCATTTGACCAGGTTTTCAGTTATGCTACAATATTCAGCCTCAGCATGTTATTTTAATAATCAGTACTTGGTTATTTCACTCATTTCAGTTCCTTTCAATTATAATTCAGTATTTACATTATTGTTCAAATTATGTCATTGCTCAGTTATGCTTTGTTTCAGCTTACATATTTATTTAGTTATATTCTATATCCTACATGCTCAGTACATTCCAAGTACTGACGCATACTCTGTGCCACATCCTTTCATGATGTAGGTCCAGGTACTCAGTATCCAGATCACGCGTAGATCGATTTCCGATCCATTTCAGCAACTTCAGTGGTGATTCTTCATTTTTCAAGGACAATAGACATGTTTTCTCCTTTCAGTCTTTTATTTCAATTAAAGTTTTGCTAGAGTTAGTTGGGGGCATGTCCCAGCAACTCTACTTCGTTAAAGGCTTTTTCAGACATAGTTTTAGACTCAGCTTTAGCTTTTGAGTGATTGTTCGATATCACTAAACTCTCAGATATTAGTTATATAATCATATCAGTATTGGGTATTCACACATTCAGTTTTCTATTGTTTTAAGATTCAGCATAGTATCTTCTTTTCAGTTGTTTAAGTATTCTTATGATATGTCATCTCAGGGTTAGCTTGGAGTCACTTGTGATCCTAGGTCCCGTGTTTACATCAAGGGGTTACGCCTCGGGGCATGAAATTAGGCGATCTAGAACGTGTCGCCGATCCATTTGGCGGTCTGCCGAATGTCCAAATCCATCACCAAGTTAGCTTCTCCCTAGGGCTAGCAGCCTGGAACTTTAGGCGAGCTGAAGTGCCACTCGATGAGTCACCGAGTGGCTTTGGCGATTCTCAACATTTTGCTATCTTCAGTCTTTTTCATCTTTCTAGCTTTTTTTATCCCGATATTGTCCTTGCCTTGCTCCATTCTCCTTCCTTGCTACAAATAAACATTTTAACATCAGTTCGGAGCATAAATTAGGCTTTTGAGGATTATAAACTATCAAAACAAAGCCCTAAATGAGTCAAAATATAGGACTCGTCAATAATACCTCCTTGAAAAAGTTGATCAGCCATACCTTTCTTCACCGAGTTTAGAATCCGATAAAAATGTTGTAACAACATGTCATTTGGAAGTCCATGATTCGGGAACTGAAGTAGCAATTTCTGGAATCGTAGCCAAGTGTCATGGATTGGCTCACCATCCAAGCGTTTGAAACTTGGATATTATCTCTCAATGACATCATCTTCGAAGGAGAAAAGAACCTTATGTAGAATTCCTCGGTTAGTTAATTCCAAGTGGTAGGTCAGCTAACCACTTAGTTGCCTCCCCCATTAGTGAAAAAAGGAACAATCGAAGTCGGAAAAAATCTTGTGAGATGTTCTTAATGGAGAATGGACCGCAAATGTCCACAAAATTCCTAATATGGTTATGGGGATCCTCATGAGCTAGCCCTCCGAATAACCTTTCATTTGCAAAAGTTGCAACATTGTGCTAGTCACGCGGAAGACTGTATTTCCCACAACCGGAGGCAACCGAATAGTACCTACGCCACCCACTTGAATGTCATTGACATCATTCAGATTTCCAATGTCATCTTGGTGGCCAAGTTGGCTACCGTTACTTCCATTCACACTCATGTCATCCACTGTTCACAAATATCCAACAACAAACACAAAACAAGTTAAGTTGATTCAACTACAACACAAAAATATCACAATCTAAACTTCAATAACAAAATTCTAAACACCACTCCTTGGCAGTGGCGCCATTTTTGATAAACGCTCAAGTACACCTCATCCAATACTAGGTGTAAGCGATCGTAATCTAGTATAAAACCCAACAAAGAGTTGGGGTTGAACACATAGGGAGCGGTACAAGTTCGAATTCAGTTACGAAGTTATAAATGTGGTCTAATCATTTTATATGAATAGAAATTATCGAATTCATTTAGATAAATCAAAGGGTTTGACACTAATGTCAGATTGGGTATTTAAAAAATTAACAACTACAAAAATTAGGAAAACAGGGGAGTAATCAAGTAGATAAATGATACGTGGGGATGTGACCGATTAAAGGCTAATTTCGCTATATGGGTAATCGTAATTTACTAACAATTGTTGAATCTCAGTGGGTAGGCTAGACTATAGATGCAATAGTTTTCTCTTGAACAACTATTATGGTTCAAGTGAGTTCTCTCGAACGTCGACAAGCATAGCACTATAAGCAGCCCAATACCTCAATTTATCTACTCTCTCGAGCTAGATAGGTAGGATCAAGTTAAGATTAACTCTCTTGAGCTGAACCCACAACAACCCAATCACTACAATCATCAATCGATAACCTTAGTTCTAAAACCTCTTTCTCAAGCAAGCCTAGAACACTAAACTAGAACTGTATTTACAACTACAATTCATGGATTAATACACAACTATCAATTAAACCCACTTCAAATTAGAATGTAAATCAGTAAACAATAATACCCATAAGCTAATTAGCGAAAATAATCACATGATCACACCCTCTAAGAATGTGGCTTTTAGCCACACATCATAAAAAGGAAGAAATCAATATCATTTACGTTCTCCATAATATGGGTATTGCAATCCACGTCTTTGCAATGATCCAAAATGCTTAATATAGAAAACCCAACTCAAAATCTACTAGAAATTTCCTTAAACTAAGTAAAACAAAGTCTCAAACGAAAGCTCTAAGTTCTATAGTGGAGAAATTACTCAGGAAATGACTGGATTCCTTTTTTTGCTGTTTGAAATTCAATTTCTATGTTCTAAAATTTTGGTCTGCAAGATCACTAGGCGAGGTTAGTCGAGCATCATCGACCAAGCCGGCGATGCGCCAATGACTTCATTCTATCACTGATATGCCTTGGCTTTTTAACCTCAGGGGTTCTGTGACTTTAAGCGATCACGATCGATATCGCCGATCCATTCGGCGGTCCGCCAACTATCCATGTCCATCACAAAGTTGGTTCTTCCCCAAGAATGGCACGTTGGAACTTTTGGCAAACTGAAGAGCCACTCGACGGTTTGCCGAGTGGTCTTGGCGATCACCAGGACTGTCTTTCTTCAACTTCTTCAGCTTTTGTCACTCAGTTTTTCCTGATAATGTCCTTGCCTTGTCTTAGCCTTCATTGTTGTAAATCTACACTTTAACATCAGTTTAGAGCACAAATTAGGCATTGAGGACAATAAAACTACGAAAACAAAGCCCTAAATGAGTCGAAATCTCATACTCATCAGGCAATGGAGACATTGTTTTGCCTCTTTTTGTAATAGATTTATTATAGGTGGAGAGATTATGAGCTTAATCTATTTATGTGTATTTGGGGAATGTAATCACTTGTTTCTTTGAAATACTGATAATAGTTGGAAATCTTGTGTGACACGTCGTGGGTTTCCTCCCTTGAGCAAGGAGGTTTCCACGTAAATTTACTTTATATTTTAGTCTTTTCTACTGCTTTCTAGTATAATATCAACCCGTCCCTTATCACGTGGTGGACTAGTACATCTCATCATAATGCCTATTAAGTCTTTCTCTAAAAAGTTACATTTAAGTAAAAATGTTGCACTAGATCAATCACTTCAATCTAAGAAACTCTTTGTTGGTATTGTGAACATAAAGGTTGCTTCTTTCTTGTCGTTGCATACATGAAAAAGGTTATCTCGGAGAATGACTGAGCAGAACTAATTTCACGATACTATCAGTATCTTCATAAGTAGAAACATTCTCCTTGATAGCAACTTACGAACAAAGATCGCAAATATCAGTCATGCTAACAAAATGGATACATAAGGCATCACAACGGAGCTCGTGGGAGTGACAGGATATATATATATATATGGCGCATTTAAGGAAAAATTCTGCACAAGATCAATCAATTCAATTGTTCTATATACTAGCCTAAACGTGTTACTTTTATTAGTATGCTACAATTGTCAGGTTGGAGATGTCTCTAATGCTTTTGGGACAATATGGTACAAATGTCGATGATATGGTAGTGATCTCTTATCAATATAAGACAGGAAACAAATTGGTCTTCTATATATCAAAGTTGTATAGTGTGTTACATCCACAACTTCAGAACACCTAACTATCTTACTGTGTTTAATGTGATGAGATCTACAAAATATACAAACAAATATCGGTCAAAACTTTAGATTACTACAACAAATCTGAATAAAATAATCTTTAAATACTATGAATTTCTATAGTTATCTTTGTTGATGCGAAGGGAAAAACATAAGGTCGACAATGGGATAATCTATTTTAATCATGTGTCGAGCTTCAGTTTTTCCCATCACATTGAAATGCATAGCATTTAGAGATTATTTTATTAATTAGTTGTATTGTATTATTCTAAAATTTTCTTTCTATTATTTTGCAAAAACGATACTAGTTTGTGGACGAATATTTTAAAACTCATCACATTAAACTTGGTAAGATAATAAGTTTTTTTGAAGTTGTAGATGTTTCGCATGGTACTTCTTTGATACACACAAGAACCACTAGAAAAATATAGTATCATCCACATTTAGCTTGTGTAGACACTCTAACATACACATGCAATTGTAGTAATGCGTCACTGATGCTTTAGTTTCTTCTAAGTCTCCCTATTTAGGCTCAAGCGGCATTAGTTTTTGAACGAAAAATACAAATGCAAACAGAAAGGATACACCTACTAAAATGTACCAATCAATTAGTAAGTTCAATAATAATAAAGAAAAAGAAAATGAAGTGATATAAAAGTAATAAAATATATAACTACCTATAGAATGCCATTGAAAGACTCTAACAAGTTACTATAAAATTGTGTTTTCTCATACTCTATTCCTTCCAAAAACTCATAAAAATCCTAAATTCGTTAAATTTTCTAATGCTCTGTTTCTTTCAGAAATTCTGAAGTTGTTTTACTTGTGTTGAACAATGTGTAACTCTCAAGCAACTAGGTAGTCCCCCTATGTTGAGATTTAGGCATGCTCCAAGTGAAGTTCATATTGGTGTGACTAAGAGAACGTTGAGGTATATCAACGGAACTGTTGCTTATTGTATTTTGTTTAAAAGGGAAGAGCAAGGTTAATTAATGGTTTATTTTGATAGTGGTTGGGCGGAAGTATTGATGATATGAAAACACTTCTGGATATGCTTTTACACTTGGTTCATGCATGTTCTCATGAAATTCAAAGAATCAAGATGTGGTAGCTGAATCTTCTGCAGAAGAAGAATACATTGCCACTACTTTATGATAATGAAAAAATCCACATGATCAAGAGAAACATGACATTGAAGCTAATGACATTAAGGTTTGCAACAAGTCAACAATATAAATGGCCAAAATTCCAGTGCAACATGGTCATAGCAAGCATATAAATGTGAAGTTTAACGTTATCAGGCAAGTGAAGAATTATAGCAAAGTTAAACATGTTCATTGCAGTTCAGATCAACAAATTGCAGACATCATACCAAGGCTCTTCCTATGGGAAATTTGAAGTATCCAAAAAAAATCTCAAGGAGCAGTATTAGAAAATGGGATTTTTTTAGTCTCTAGATAGTCTTTAGCGTAATAGTTCTCTTTTTAATATTTTGTTTAGTTTGTAAAGGAATCGTGGTCCTAGCTTTTATGGAATATGTCGTGTAAGAAAAGTACAATAGTTGTTGGATATGTATGGTCCTCTACTAACTTTTGAAAAATGTATATAGGTATATGTGTATGCCTTTCACACTGTGGGTCAATGTATGAAAAAAGCTTCTGTTGAACTTCACCTTTTTGTCTAAAGTATTACATGTACCAATAGAATATAACTGACGACTAATGAGCCCACTATTTCAGGCAAAGTGTTAACAAGAGGTAAAGAGTTACATCACTAAACCAGTTGATGTTACTGTTGTACCAAGTGAGCTGACTGATGCGAGAATATCAGATGAGCCAATTGCGAAGTCAATTGAGAATACTGTCACAAATGAGTCAATTAAGGTTGTTGTACTAAGAAGTCAAAGAGAAAAAAAATCTCCAGGTTATCTTGATGACTTTTTTTGCAATGTTGTGATAGAACAAACGGGAGGTCCACATGTTGAACCAAACTCAGTGAATGAATATTCCACAATCTGACAGGAAGTTCAATTTTTCTTTTCCACCAATTGGAAAATTCTGAATAAGAAAATTATGAAATTCATGGGCAAGCTTAAGAAAGCACATCCCGTTTTTGTTTGTTCTGATTTATATTTGTTCGAAGTCCTTTACATTTGGCTAATTGATGAAATATATCCATTTTTCAATGGAAATAAAAAATGGAGATTCTCAATAAACATGGTTAGATTTAGAAGGTCATATGCAATTATTTTATTTAGATGGAACAATACTATGGTTAGATTTAGTAAGGTCTAATATGAGAAGGTGATATGCAGTTATTTCATTTAGATCAAACGGTATAATGTTGCACATTATTGTAAGTTCCCTTCTGTTATATCAATTGTCTTATTACTAATTAGGCTTAGTTTCCATAAAGTACAGAATCTTTCATGGTTCTTGTGTTTTAATTTTTTTTTATGTTTTTGTTTTTTTTGTAATTATTATTTTTGAAAGACTCATTACGTCAAAGTTTTATTAGCAAAACATAAAGGGATAGTTACAAATATATACAACAAACTAATTAGTTCACAAAAATATATCAAAAGTTGTAGAAAGTATACAATGACTATACATTATACACTCTTTTCTTTTCTTTTATAATTAGAGACGTTGCTAATGACACTTTTTATTGCTAAAACAATGTTTGTATTCCAAAAAGGGAAACTATTTACAAGCGGCTACCGCCTTACTTTCATACCACCCCTTGTTTTAACTATTGATGTGCCTTTTACACTTAATATCATCAAAGTATATATATACTCTGATATTATAAAAGAGGGAAAAACAATGCATCTATGAAAACACTACTCAGTTACTCTTTGATACCATTACAATATATATATATATATATATATATTCCAATGGTATGAAGGATAAAGAGGCAGTGATTTAGTGAATAGAACAAGGGAGAAGTCGAGTAATTTGGGTCGTAGGCCCAATGAGGTTAAGTATAACGGGTTGGGTCCAATTTGGAGAAATATTTTTCCTAGTGGGTCCAATTTGTGTAGCTTTCCCCTTTTTATTCCAAAAAGAATTAAATTCCACAAAGCCAAATCAGGCGAAGCCCATACCCACGGGGTTGGGAAACAAAACAACACAAAAACAAAGCAAAATAAAAAGACAAATAAAACTCTAGAAACAACTAAGAAAGAAGCAAAAGGGAAAAGTTGTGCCCAGAAAATGAACTTCCCATTAGATCTTCACGAGAAAGCTAGTTTCCGTGCAAAATTAAACTCACAGTAAGTGTGAAAATATGTGAATACATATGAATTATTTAAAATTTATCATTACAAAATAAATTTTATATTCAGTAATATAGAATAAACAATTTCATTTTGTCCCTACACTAAATTAAAATCTAATAACTATAAAAAATAAATATAATAACATTAATTAAAATTCTTATTTATTTATGTAAGTATAAAATTTATTCGAAATACAACTATTGCACATTAATTCTTTAGTTATAACATTATAAATTCTATTAGGTATTACTAATTATTGCAAATGTTATTCATACTCTTTAACATTCTTTAGTTATAATATTATGAATTCTCATAGATATTACATTAATTATTTCTATCTTTTATCTTTTCTTACATTAACTTTTGAACAATAATTTTTCATATTTATACCGCCCCTATATAGTGATAACACGATGTTGTTATTTTTCCTTGGACGAATCATGTTTGGTTGAATAAATTGAAAATCGTTTACAAGTATATGAACTATATATTTGTTGTGCGTAAGATAAACTGATGATTATATATATGATTTCACAAATAAAATATAATCTTTAATTTTAATTCTTAGTTTTAGCGGTACAAAAAAGGAAACTTTTCTCAGTTATCTATTGACAATCAGATAACTATCTTTGATTTATGTAACAGTCAATCCAGAAGTCAAATATGAGAGCCAACAAGAAGGAGGTCATCTATTATGTTATAACTTATAAAATAAAAATTAATATACAAAAAATAGTTCTAAAAAGTAATATGTAGTTGTTTTCTTGACATGTTCATATGACATCTAAACAGTTTGACGTGGAATACACGTCCAAAGCACATCTAGTTAAATGACAAAAAAATACACAAAAAAATATCGTCTATAAGGTAATATTACAAAGATACGACTAATTACATGATTGAACGTCATCAAATTGAAATAAATATATGCATTATTGAATTTAACTAATAAAATTTTCCATTGACCATCTTCATAGGTTCGCGTGAATAAGAGATATATATGATGATCCACATTGAACATTCACAAAAGAATCTGCAATATGATTTTATGCAAAGCTTATTATTCAAATTTTTGCTTAAATAACAATACTATTTACTATAATGAAGTGCAACGCACGTGTCGAAAAACTAATATATATATATATATATATAAGTTCAAAGTGCAAAGTTGGATTATCATTTTATCCCTATACTAAATTAAAACATTATAAAATATCTAATTAATTAATTATTAAATAGCCAAAGTTCAAAAGTGGAATGAACAATTCTAAAACAATTCTTATAGTAAAAAGTGGAAAGATTCTAACATCAAAGGGATTACCATTTTTCCCTTTGCCCCTATACTATAGTTAAATATTATATTAATTAAATAATAAGTATTAGTTGTAATTCTTTTTTCTTCCTGTTAATATTAATTAAACAATAAGTATTTGTTGTAATTTTTTTCTGACTGTTATTAATTTTCTGCTCCTTGAATTTTTCATCTGATAATTAGTTGAATTTCTATTTTAATGCTCCCCATATATTCTTACTTTAATTTTCCATTGGATTACTATTTTGTCTCTATAGCAAATCAAAATGTTATAAAATATACGGTTATATATAAAAATGAAATTACCACTACAAATTTTCAGATGAATTAAAATTACAAACCATTTTTTATTTTAATTTCTAGCAATATCTGTACAGTTTCATTTGTAGATTAGTACGCTTCCAGGTTGATGATGCATCATTTACTTTAAATACAATAATGGCTAAATAATGGATTAGGAGAATAATTCAGAGTGTATTTGATTTACTATTGTAGTCTTTTTAAATACTAAGTAATGGCTACACTCTATAAAATATTTAATAATAAATAGTAACATGTAATCACTGTGATAATGGTAAATCACTCTAACTATTTGTCATTGATATGCACTTCAAAACTCAATATATAATTCAATTTACAGATTAATATTTGCATATTTGCCTTCCTAATAAAGCTTCACTAAATATATATTTAACAATTTATCATCCCATTACATCTCCTTCGATTACAGAAATCTGATACTTATAATTCACTTATTTTGATATAATAAAATACGAAAAATGAAGTGTTGTAAAAATAAGGGAAAATTGTATGAAATAGCAAACTATTAATTCAAATTAAATGTTATAGTCATAGTTTATTTTAATTGTAATTCGAAGCAAACATCCCCTTTTTTGCCATCTGATGCGATATACAATTAGCCATTTTTGGTATACAATTAGCCATTTTATACATTTCGGTATAAAATGCGTTTGTGTTTGTATAAAGCGAGAGAAAAGTGTATATACAAATACAAATACATATATTTTCGTCCTATACACTTATAATTATACAAATACAAATCTTATTATACAAATAACAATGTATAAATGAATTTATACAAAACTGAATAATTTGTATAAAATTGGATGTTTGTAGCGAATTATACAAATCGAAAGATCCATAGCAAACATAAAGTTTGCTATGGAGCGCAATTATGCAAATTATAGCTATAACATATAAATATGATTTTTATGTTTGCTATATGTGAAAGTTGCTCAATATAATTAATTCTAATATTAGTAAAAGCTCTTAGATCATTTCTCTATCAGATGCAAAACATTATAAAATAAAATACTACAGAGTTGTTGTAAATATATTATTTAAAAGTGCAAGTCAATAATTTCTAGGTCTAATTTTTATTCATTATGTGTATTAATACTACACCTCCACTATCTCCTCATTAATCTTCCACACTTGTATAATCTTTTCCACATTCTCAAGAAATTAATGTCATGTTTAAAACACTCTTTGGTTTTACTTAATCATATCATATAAATGGTAGCATTGTATACATTATGAAGATACTTTGGCCCACATGGAAGAAACAAAAAAAACATTCATCTCTAATTGTCTCTATACTTCAAAATCGATCATTTTTAGCCAGAAAAATTCATTAACGGATCACCAAAACACATAAATTGAGTAAATAAAATTACATTGACCAAATCAGAGGAATAGATGAGAACAAATTACATCTAAAGTAGTATCAATGTTCTTGGACAATTATGAGGAGATAGAGAATACATGTATTAATTCACATAAATGGTCAAATGCCATAAAGAAGTATGTGTGGAAAATCTGGTCAGTCCAATTCTAAATTCACTACGGTTGGATGAAACGACTTGTCGACTCTAATGACTAGATTAGCTGATTGGTGTCGGGGCATCATTCCTTGCCTTCCAAATGAGCAGATTGTGTCTGCAATCACTACCCAGACAATTGTGTATATTACCTTTAGTTCTTCTTATCTTGTGCCAAGATAACTTCTCCCATACAAGTTTTAGAGAAAGCATACAGCAAGAAAAGATGTTTTGTAGTTTTAGGATAGTCATCATAGAGTAGAAAAGATGTATCATGGGATATTCCTATTTTTATTAATCTTTCCCCTCTTAACATACTTCCAAGCATAACAATCCAACAAATAAAGTTAAGCTTAAGGGCACCCATCCACACAGCCCACATGGCTATTGCGTATCTCGTACACACTATATAAAAAATGATTATTAGTTCTTAATTGCCGCTAAATATGTATTTTTAGCGGCAATTAGTATTCTTTATATATGTCACTAAAGTCTTTAGCGACATTGGTTCTAATGACACTTAACTAATGTCGGTAAAGACTTTAGCACTCTTTATTAATGTCAATATTTATTGTTGCTAAAAGTTGTGTTTGTTGCAGTGACGTAATGTGTTTCAATTGAAAGACAGATCCTGAGTAAGAAGCGGCATCATGCCCCACGGCTCTTTTATATTGGAAGTTATGAGTAGCGACTCTTGGAATTTCTCTTAAACGCTCTAATATAAAACGCTATGATTTAAAATTTTACCTTTCTGTTTAATCTCTTGTTAATTATAATATAGAAGAAATTGCATTATAAAAATAATATACTAATGCTGATTGCAGAATGGTCATAGGTTGAATATTCTCTTTTTAATATGAAAACTTAATAAAACCCTACCTACACTGAATCCAAGCAAATGGCCTCATGGTCTGGTATGAGAATCATAAAGTATCATATTAAAATCTAAAAGAAAGGTTATATCTTCCACTCCAATGCATGTATATAAAGTTCAAGGACTTTCAGTTTCTCTATGAAAAACAACATGGAGTACAGGAAGTCGAAAGACAAAAAAAGTTTTGTTTAGATCAAGAAACAGCATTATATTTACATCAAAATATGCAACAGTATCAGCTATAATTAACTTGAGCCAAAGCTATTCAAAGAAAATCAACTTATGCGACAAATAATCCCTATTCTTTTTCCATATATACCATCTCTTGTTACATTTTTAGTATAAAACTTGAAAATTTTGTGGTTTTGCATTCCGAGTTATCATGTATTTACTTAAAGACCAATATTATTTAGGGATTTGGAAGAAGGGTTCAGAAACACTGTTTCAATATTATTTCTTTTGTAAAAATGGTTTTCATCCAAGACAAACACCAAGAGAGACTGAAGAGTGGGAAGCTAACCAAACAAAAGAAAGTAACTGTTGAGGATATAAAACGAAAAGAAGCGACTGCTTGGAAAAAAGAAAAGAAGTGAATGGTTGCAACCTGGAAAAAAAGAAAGGTTTTTAATAGATAAATAAGAGCTTTTTAAAAAAAGAATAGGAAAAATATAAATAGAAATCCTGCTTTTCATGTGCGCGTTCCTATTTCAGAGGGAAAGGACATTTTTGGAAATTGCAGGGAAAGGGCACTCTTGGAAATATATTAAAAATAAAAGAGTTTCCTGGTTTGTGGGTGGGCATAAGATTTTATATATTTATATATATATGATAGACAACCTCAATAATTAATTTTGTGGTCCCTATCGTGCCATATTTAACTAGAACTCAGAATCTATTCTAAGGAGAAAAGAGAGAAGTACATGTCTTTCTCTATTATAAGAAAAGGGAGAAGTATGCGTTTTTTCTCTATTCTAAGGAAAGGGAGAAGTACATATCTTTTTCTATTCTAAAGAAAGAACGTGTGTTTCTTCTCCTTCTTGGACTAGGAAGAAATCTCTATATATAAGGATTATTCTAACTCTTGAAGAAAGAGACGTTTCATATACGATTGTTGCCCACCCATGTATTGAAAGTCCAGAAATGAATTTGGGATCACTATAGAAAACCGCATAATGTTGGTCTAGTTTGTGGACTAGCTTATGGATTCGTTTGAAGGTTCTATCTTATCGACTAGCTTGTGGATTCGCTTGAAGGTATTTACTCATGCTTCAAGAGGTAAATCTTGAATTAAATTTCATAAAATTTATGTGTTCTAGCATAACCTATGTGTTGTCTATTCTTCTTATAAGTGGTATGATTCTGTTGTACTTATAGTATTTCAACAATTGGTATCAGAGTCATACTTACATCTTTATAGATAACTAAAGTATATATCATGAGAAATTTTTTTCGCAAGAAATGTGAAAAGTTTATGAAGTGTTAATGGCGATTTTGGTTTCAAAATAGCTTTACAAATTCATAAAATTTACGAATTTTGATTGGTATGTTGTTGAAAACAAATACAAAAAGGAAACGGTGGCGGTGACCTATTTTTTCTTAATTTGTTTTCTGTGAAAAGAAAATCAAGTGTCCAATTTCTTGTTCAGGTAAGATGTGGCAGTAAGAAAAAGATTTCCAACTTTTGCTTGAAATCACGTTGTTCAGAGAAGTATTCCTTGATTCTTGGAATCATGTTGGACTTCCACAATTATAAAATAAAAAATAATAAAACAAAAACAATAGTGGGAAAAGTTTATCCTTACTTGGCAGTAAGCAATTGATATGCCTGATGGAGAAGTATAAACTTTCTTGTGGCATACAAGTTTTATTGCTATTGTTAATCTTTTGTCTTGTTAGCGGTATGAAATTATTAGTTTGTCTAATTACCTAGTATGATGCACCAATTATAGCTAATTGAAATTGGCTTGATATTATTCAACAATTTTTTTAATTATATGAGCATATTATTTCTCCTTCTCATGTAAATACATTAACACATATGGATATTAAAAATTTAAATTAATAAATGGTTGTCATTAAATGGTTTATTTATTTGGAATTATTTGTAATTTTTAATATTTATATATGTGAGAATACAATGTATGAATTGAGAATTATGATTAACAGAATTTACGAAAGTGATCTATTTATCTGAGTCATTAGAATATATTCAATGTATCATATATAAATTGTCGCACATAAATGTATACTAGTAAAAGTTTATTTACCCGAAAGGAAATTCGCCTTTACATACTAGTAGCACTTAATTAATTCATGAGAATATATATTACACGTTTTCATTGGTGTGAAGGAGAGAAACGTAACATCTTGAATGCTCAGATGTATTAATAGAAAGGACAATTTGATGTAAGAAGGTGTTGTATGTCTTAGACAAAGGAAAGACATAGTATGTTTTATGCTCATGAGATAATTATTAGAAGAGAATAGAAATGTGAATCAAGTTATTTTATTCTTTAACTATGTCTAAAATGATTATTTTTAAAATTTGGTCATAGTTTAGGTGGTCATAAATTTTATGATCTCTAATTGACTTTATATTTGATGGTTCCATCAAATATTATTTAGATGGGTTTTAGGTAGTTTGTCCAATTAAAAATTAATTAAATATTATAAGGTCATTATTTATGTCAATTATATTTATGTTAAATTAGGAACATGATTACATGTTATGATTTAACATGAATTGATATATGATAATGATATAGATCTGATTATTTTTCCTTAAATCGTTTGAATCTGAATTTGATCAAAGCTTTGGAGATAAATAGTATTTTAAAACTCTAATTGGTCTGAAATTCAGTAGGTTCATCAAAACGGTCAAATTAAAAATATTCACAGTTATGAAGTTATTTGATAATTCGAGGTCGTTTAGATGAAGTTATTTCATTAGATAGTTTTTGTATCTTGAAAATGAATTTAAGTGAAAAATTACTTGACTATAATATAGTGGTTATAGAGTTTGTTCTCTATGCATGGATGACTAAATTCTACTGAAGTATTAAGTTCATGTGTTGGCTAAGACCTTCCTCCATATCGGATGAAATTAATACAAATCACTAGATTTGATCTCTAGTTTTTGTATTGACTCTCTCTGTCAAATTAATATATGATTGGATCAATGAATCTAGGAGTGAGGATATTCACTTGGTTTAAATAAACAATACATTCTTCATCTGAGTTAGCTCTTGTTTTTAATTTATTGGAGTCAATATCTGACACCATATATGTATGTTGTATGAATGGTTATTTTTTCTTCAAAATTTATTGTTCAAGATTCATTAATATATATAAGGTATGTGTCTTTCTATATTCTAAGGAAAGAGAGAAGTCCATGTCTTTTTCTATTCTAAGGAAAGGGAGAAGTACATGTCTTTTTCTATTCTAAGGAAAGGGAGAAGTACATGTATTTTTCTATTCTAAGGAAATATTCTATGTTTCTTCTCCTACTTGGACTACGAAGAAATCTCTATAAGTAGAGATTCTTCTAACCCTTGAAGAAAGAGAAGTTTTATATACGATACTTTCTCAACCATATATTGAGAGTTCGTAAGTGAATTTGGGATCACTGTAAAAGATTGCAGAACTCTGATCCAGTTTGTGGACTAGCTTGTGGATTCGTTTGAAGGTTCTAGCTTATCAACTAGCTTGTTGATTCTCTTGAAGGTATTTGCTCAAGCTTCAAGAGGTAAATTTTCAATTAAATTTCACAAAGTATATGTGTTCTAGCATAAACTATGTGTTGTTTGTTATTCATGTAAGCAATGATTTTGGTATGCTTCCCGATGTGCATATAGTTTTCCAACAATTGGTATCAGAGTCATACTTACATCTTTATAGATAACTAGAGTATATATCATGAAAAAATTTCAGCAAGAAATGTGAAAAATTTATGATGTGTTAGTGGCGATTTTGGTTTCGAAATAGCTTTACAAATTCATAATATTCATGAGTTTTGATTGGTATTGTTGAAAACAAAGGAAAACATCGAACTGTGGCGGTGACCTATTTTTCTTAATTTTTTTCTGTGAAAAAAAAAATCAAATATCCAATTTCTTGTTCATGTAAGATATGTAAGTGAGACAAAAAAATTAAACACTTGATTGAAATCACGTTGTTAGCAGAAGTACTCCTTGATTCTTGGAATTATGTTGGACTTCCACTATTATAAAATAAAAAAATAATAAAACAAAATAAAAATGGAAAAAGTTTATCCCTACTTGGCAGTACCCAATTGACGTGCCTTGTGGGGAAGTATAAAACTTTCTTGTGGCATACAAGTTTTAATTCTATTGTTAATAGCTTGTCTTGTTAGCCATAATATTTTGTGGTCCATTGAAATTATTTGTTTGTTTAATTGCCTAGTATGATGCACAAGTTATAGCTAATAGGAATTGGCTTGATTTTATTCTACAAATTCTTTAATTATATGAGCATATTATTTCTCCTTTGCGTGTAAATAATTAACACATATAGATAAGAATTTTATAATTAATAAATGGTTACCACTAAATGGATTATTTATTTGGAATTATTCGTAATTCATAATATTTTATATATGTGAGATTACAATGTATGAATTAAGAATTATGATTAATAAATAGAATTTACGAAAGTGATCTATTTATCTGAGTCATTAGAATATACTCAATGTATCGTATATAAATTGTCGTGTACAAATGTATACTAGTAAAGATTTGTTCACCCGAAAGGAAATTTACCTTTAGATACTAATAACACTTAATTAATATATGAGAATAGATATTACACGTTTTTATTGGTTTGAAAGAGAGAAACATAATATCTTGAGTTCTCAAATATATTAATAGAAAGGACAATTTGATATAAGAAGGTGTTGTATGTCTTAGACAAAGGAAAAACACACAGTATGTCTTATGCTCATGAGATAATTATTAGAACAAAATAAAAATGTAAATCAAGTTATTTTAATCTTTAACTGTGTATAAAATGATTATTTTTCAAATTTGGTCATAGTTTAGGTGGTCATGAATTTTATGATCTTTAATTGACTTGAAATTTGATTGTTCAATCTAAAATTATTTAGATGGGTTTTAGGTAGTTTATCAGATTAAAATTTGATTTGAATAAGATAAGATCATTATTTATGTCAATTATATTTATGTTAAATTAGGAACATGATTACACGTTATGATTTAACATAAATTATATATGATAATGATATAAATCTGATTATTTTTCCTTAAATCATTTGAATCTGAATTTGACCATAGCTTTGGAGATAAATATTATTTTTAAACTCTAATTGATCTAAAATTCAGTAGGTTCATCAGAAACGATCAAATTAAAAATATTCACAGTTATGAAGTAATTTGATAATTTGAGGTCGTTTAGATGAAGTTATTTCTTTAGATATTTTTTGTATCTTGAAAATGAATTTACATGAATAATTGCTCGACTATGATATAATGGTTATAGAGTTTGTTCTCTATGGATGACTAAATTTTAGTGAAGTATTAAGTTCATGTGTTTTCTTAGACCTTCCGCCTTATCGGATGAAATTAATACAAATCACTAGATTTAATCTCTAGTTTTGATAATATGTATTGACTCTCCCTATCTGAGTAATATATGATTGGATCAATGGATTTAGAGATAAGGATATTTACTTGGTTTATATTAACAGTATATTCTCCATCTGAGTTAGCTCTTGTTCTTAATTTGTTGGAGTGAATATCTGACATCATATATGTATGTTGTATGAGTGGTTATTTTTTCTTCAAAATTTATTTTTCAAGATGCTTTAATATCTGTAAGGTATGTTTTGAATTTTAATATTCAATGTACACATAAATATGCTAATTTTTGGAAAATAGTACTCAAATATTGTAAATAGATTTTAGAATGTTGTTCTTTGTTCTTCATTCGTGTGTCTATTTTACAAATGATAATTGCGATAAGAATTACCGAACAAAAAAATATGAATTCTATTTTTCCCAAACAATGTTTTCAACTAAATTGATTGTGGTTTTGGAATTCAAAAAATGAACTCTGATTGGTCTGAAATTTGGTAGATTCATAAGAACAACCTAGTAAGAAATATATTTTAGATCGTTATATTAGTTTTTGGTCATATTTGGCTATAGGGTCCTTACCTTGATTGCAAAGATTGAATTGTAGTGAATTATTAATTTCATGTGTTGGCATAGTCCTTCCTCCATATCAGATGAAATAAATACAAGTCACTATGTATTTAATCGCTAGTTTTGATAATCTTTATTAACTTTCCCTAACTGAGTAAGATGTGATTGGATCATGTAACTAGGGTGACTTTACCTTGACTTTAACTAATAGTAGACTCTCCATTGAGTTAGGTTTGTATAAGTTTATGGAGCGAATAATCAGTCATTGTACATGTGTATTGCAGGAGTAGTTCTCCAATCTCATCGATTGGCTATTCGAGATGCTATATATATATATATATATATATATATATATATATATATATATATATATATATATATATATATATAAATGAGCTCTGAATTTTATTATTTAGGATTATTAGACATATTATATTCTATTTAATGTATTATATCTCAAATATTTTTGATAAACTTTATAGACCCACTTAGTACTACTTAAGAATTTCTTTCGATAGAGATAAGACATTAATTAAAAGAATGCATTGTACATGTACACTATGTTAGAAGAAATTATTTTTAATATTTAACTAGATAAGAGATGGATACTTAATATATTTTTCTTGTAACTCTCCTATCATTGAGTTTGATTTATCTCTTATTGTATATTGATGCATGAATTTTTATTTTTCTCTCATTAATTGAAAATTAATCTATCTCATAAGAGAAAATATTTTACGAATTGAATGAAACTTTTGTACACTAGCGTCTATGTCATTTATTCTGGATAGAACTTCGATGTTGGTTAAAGAATAGACATAACAGTTTATTGAAAGTGAAGTCACTACCAACATGTGAATCTTGTTTAGAAAGAAAAATGACTAAGAGATGAATCCACTTAAAAAGGAAATAAAGGTAGTGATAAGTTAGAATTAATCTATTTTAATTTATGTGGTAAATGGTCATTCAGGCATGAGGGGAATTTGAGTATTCTGAGATTTTCAGATGTGAATATATATTGATGTTTTTTAAGTCTGAATATCTTGATAAACTCAAAATATTTTAAGACAAATGAAAATAACATCATGAAAAATATGTAAAGTCACTACAATTTGATTGTAGTGATGTATACCTATCTGCAGAGCTGATGCGTCACTTATCTGATAGAATAATTGCATTACAATTTTCTACACCAGACACTCTATTATAGATTCGTGTAAATGAGAAAACAAATAGACTCTTACGAAGATGTTAAGATTAATGATTGACTTATTCACTGTTGTTTTGTTTCTTTTGGGATATGTTCTAAGAACTACATATCACATTTGAATTCAATTCCTTTCAAATTAGGAATGAAATGTGCCTGTTATTTGGATATCCAAAGAGAATGAAAGAAGTTTTATTTTATTGTCCTAAAGAAAATAAGACAATTGTTAAGAAAACTGTCAGATTTCTAGAAAAGGACTATTTAGTAATCCATGTTCCTAGAAGTAAACTAGTTGTACAGGAACTTGACAAAGAAATAACAAATGAGTCAATTGTAAATTCACACGCTCAAGAGCATCTAACTGGTACGTCAGAATTGACGTTCCGTTGCATTTAAGTAGTCGGAGAAACGTTACTAGACATAAGAAAACTACATGAAAAGTTGTCAGTATTTCAATACTGAAAGGTTTTGAGGAAAATATTACAACTCAAGAATATGAAAGTGTGACTATTGTAGTAGTACTTATTCGTAGTGGAGAATCATAACGAACATTGATTGATTTTGTATGTTTAAGAGGACTTTCATGATAGAACTCCGGTAAAGAAGTAAACTTTTGAAGGATTTCATGATAAGGCCTCTGAAGATCTAATACAAAATCGATAGGTTACGACTCAGCACTACTAGACGAAGTTACATAAGAAAACAACTTGGTAAGATCCTTTTGATAAGAAATATAAAAAGAATATCTGTGAAAAGTGTAAATGC
This sequence comes from Solanum okadae, assembly GCA_036553675.1. Taxonomy (NCBI): domain Eukaryota; kingdom Viridiplantae; phylum Streptophyta; class Magnoliopsida; order Solanales; family Solanaceae; genus Solanum; species Solanum okadae. The sequence continues at coordinate 29,169,938 of CM071689.1, forward strand.
ATTGTTAACAGTTTAAGTGAGAGATTGTTAGGGTATATACTATTTATCACGTGTTTAGTAATAGTATTCAAACAATTTTGAAGATTAAATATCTTAGTGGAAGATTGTTAGGGTACTATTAACCATGCATTTAGATATAGTACATTATAACAATCGTGATGGTTAAAAGTCTAAGTGGGAGATTGTTAGGGTATATACTATTAATAATGTGTTTAGAAATAGTACTGTAACAATTTTCAAGATTAAATATCTTAGTGGGAGATTGTTAGGGTGTGTACTATTAACCATGCATTTAGATATAGTACATTATAACAACCGTGATGGTTAAAATTCTACGTGGGAGATTGTTGGGATATGAACTAGGGCTAAGTTAGTCGAATTATGGTTAAGTGATATATGTCGTTGAATACTTCATGGTGATGGTTGTGATTCTTCTTCTTCTTCCTCTTCCTCTTTTTCTTCCTCTTTTTCTTTTTCTTGAGGAAGGTCCATCCGCTTTTGTTTTTGAATAAGACTAAGGTGTGAGCGAGGGTCTCTTTGTGGTGGTCTTTCACCATCTTCCTTTTTTTTGATTGGCCTATATGTTTGAATCCGGTCTATCGCTATTCCCACAGTCCCTTAGTCCCGTACCGGCTGTCGGTCTATCTCATATTCGATGATTGTGTGATGTATGTTTCTCTTTACTTCATTATGATACATATATGTATGTGAATGTGGCATTATTGATCACACTTGTTGTAAATGAGGATATATGACTGATGAATGCCATGAATCATGACTTGATTGTATGATTATGATAATGTACTTTGTGATTGTGATTGTGGCTTGCCGAATGGATTGAGTGTTGCGTTCCGACACACTAACTTGGATCGGTTGCCACGTTCCGGCATAATTATGTTATCGGTTGCCATGTTTCGGCATAAGCACTGGATCGGGTACCACGTTCTGGTATGCTAATTGTTTGGATTTGGGTTCCCTGAGAGGACCAATGATTTGACATAATTGTATATCTTGAGGATTGTGAAAATGTACCTTGTTCGTAATTATAATTGATATTGTATTTTCCTAGAGTTGTTATATGGTTATGAGGACATATGTTTGTTTGTTCTTCTATGTTGAGTAAACTTGATATGTACCTTGATGTTGAATCAACAGGAACGGGCAAACCTAACCAGGATGTGATACGATAGGTGGGGAGTCAACGGTTCAAGAATTGTTAATGTCCGAGTAAAGGGTGTCGTGTGTTGTAAGGGCGAGAAGTGGGGGTAGTGTACGTGGTGTAAATGCTTAGGTGGATTTCACTTTGCAGAAAGGGATGTGTGTTTAGTGGTTAGAAAGCTTGACGTAATGTACTATGTGGTCATGGCTGGGTAATATGAAGAGGAAGTAAGGGTATGACTTGAACGGTTATTTGGAATGCTTGTAGTTGTATTTAGGGACTTTTCTATGGGTTAGAATGGTTAGGCTATGATCAAGAACGTGGTAAGTAGGTTGACCGAGAAGGTGGGTAGTAGTTAGAGTACTGGTGTAATTCAGAGGTATTTCGAGAAAGGGTAAAGGTGGAGAAGCGAGGGGTTTTATTGCATGATCTTACTAGTTGATTTCTTATGTTATGTGGTGGGTGTCGGGTTGACCGATGATGCCTACCAGTACGTGTAGTTTGTACTGATACTACTTTTGCTATGTCTTTTTGACATAGGCCGGATGCAGGTTGGTGATGTTTCATTAGATGAAGACGAAGAATTTCCCTGCAGCTTCTACTTTTCCTTCCGCATGGTGAGAGCCGTGTCTTTTATTTATTTTGTCCAGTTTGTACTCTTAGTAGCTTTTGTACCTGTTTAGACTAGATTGTTGGGGGTGTTAACTACTTTACAAATTTGAACCCGAAATTGTTTAAAAGTTTTATTTATGAAAACCCAATGATTTCTTTTATCTCTATTTTATGTAAATCTTCCGCATGTTTTAACTATTGGGATATGAGGTTCTCCTACTTAGGTGTGAGTGTGTAGGTTCCCACTGATTTCACGTATCAGGTCACCTCTTCTAATACTAAGTGCCAACGATCGTTAGTTAGTAATATAACCCAACTAAGTGAGTTAGGGTCGAGTCCCAAGGCAGTGGTACGCATTTGAGAGTCAATAGAAAAGCATGAATATGGGAAAGTCAATCATAGGTAAAAATATTTACGAATAAAAGCATGGTTCAATTTTGGGTTGACACAAGGGTCAAATATCATGGGGGTTTGTTTGTAATTATCAGCTACAACAGCAAATAACACGAAAATAGCAAATATGGAGATGGGTTCTTGGGATGTGATTGGATTATGGGCTAAGGAAGACAAATGGGTGATTGCAATTAATAGTGAATAGCTGTAAATTAGTGAATAAGCTATACTTTAGTGGTGATAAACTTTCTCTCAAACAATTTATCCCGAATCAAATTAGTTTCTCTCGAACACCAATAATCAACAATTAAGAAGAACTTGTGCTTTAGTCCACTAGCTCTCTCGAGCTGAATGTGTCGAAAAGGGTTTAGGATTCACTCTCTCGAGCTGAACCCATGACAACCTAATACCCACTAACCATCAAATCAGTAATCTTGGTTTTAAAACCTATCTCTCGAGCAAGCCAAAAACACGAAGGTAGAGTTGCATTTGCAACTACAAGCCATTAAATTCAACAACAATTAATGAATGAAATAACTTTTAAACAACATTTACACTATCAATCAACAATACCCAGCAGCTAAATCAACCCATAATCACATAACACACCCCAATAATTAGGGTTTTAGCTAGACATCATAAAAAATAGAAATCGTTATCAAACTGTGTTTCCATCAACTAGGTAAGATTAATATTGTCTTTACAAAGGTCTAAGATGAAGATTCTTCAACACCCACTTCCAATTTTTCAAAAAGGCAAATCTTCAAATCTTCAAAGCTAAGGAAATATTGTCTATAAACTCAGTTCTAAGCTTTCTAACTTGAAAACTGAACAATAATGGAAATTATTGAATGCTAGATACTGAACTAAGAATTTTAAAATGTATTTATTGTCGCCAAAAATGTACTGCGAAGGACCATTTGGCACAGTTAGTTGGGATCGCCGATCCACTCGGTGGTTCGCGCTTTGGTCAATTTCATTGCCTTTTTGCTTTGGCCTTCAACAACTTCAAGTTTTGTAACTTTAGGCGATATAGCACTACATCGCGGAACCGTTCGGCGACTCCCTAACTGCTATTTTCTATCGCTGACTTGATTTTCTCCTTCAGGGCTTGGCACACTAGAACGTTGGGCAAGACCATGGCCATTCGGAGACTCGCTCAATGGTTTAGGCGATCCTCATGCCTTCTTTTCTTCGTTCTTTCAGTTGTCTTGTTCCTTCTTGCTCATTATTGTCCATGTTTTGTTCCTCAATCTAAATACCTGAAAATCAAGGATTTACATCACTTATTAGCACAAAATATACATTTGAGGACACTAAATCTATTAAAATACAACCCTAAATGTGTCCAAATCATGGTCTAATCATAAAGGTATGGTCATTTAGGTTCAGTGACTTCTATCCTCATGAAATGTGGTGTGACCAACACTTTCTTTCCTTTTCTTCATCATTCTCATTCGTGCTCACAAGTCACTATATTATTCATCTTCCATGGGTTGTTGGACACCCCATTTCTTTTTGCATTTTGATGTTTGCGTAATCAAGACAGAACTTCCAATGCAAGTGTCTACGATCATACAATAGTAAAGTAACCCAACCAAGGGTTGGGGTCGAGTCCCAAGGGACTGGGCTTGAGAATTAATAGAAAAATAAAATTAAGTTCTAATTAGTCATAGCTAAAAACATTACCGAATGTAGACATGTTAAATCTAATGGGTGAAGCAAGCGTCAATTATCAATGGGGGTTTGTGACAAATAAGCAAAAACAGCAAAAATGCAAAGAGTACTAATCAAGGATACGGGATTCTTGGGATGTGATAGGAATACAGGTTAGAATAGTCTATTGGGTACTTATTTTGATAGTAAATCCATTGAGTATTTTTGAATAGGCTAGACTATAGTGGGGGTAAATTCTCTCTCGAGCAACTTACCCCGAATCAAATGGGTTCCTTTCAGACACCCACTTGCCGCATGAGGAACAGTCTCCACCTTAGCCCACTCACTCTCTTGAGCTGAGTGTGTGGGAGAAGGACTAGGGTTCACTCTCTCGAGCTGAACCTCATGTCGACCCAATCCCACTGGCCATCAATTTAGTAGTCTTAGTTTTACGACCTCTCTATCGAGCAAGCCGAAAACACAAAGGTGAAATCGTATTTTCAACTACAATTTCATTAAGTTCCACCATAACTACTAAACGAAATCACATTTACACAACAAATAAACCATCAACAAGCAAGACCCAACAGATAATCTAACCCATATTCACAAAATCACACCCCAAGAATTGGGGTTTTAGCTAAACATGTAAAAGAGATAGAAATTTATACCAAAATGAGTTTGCATTCAAATGGGTATGAAGATTCAAGTCTCAAAACAAGCAAAGAATGAAGAATCCACAAGACCCAAGTCCAAATTCTTGGAGTTGCAACCCTTTGAATCTTCAAGTTTTTCAAAACCTTCTCCGAACTTAGAACTCAAAAGTCTGTGTTAAAAATCTGATAATAAGCTACAATTCTAAACGAGTATTTATAGTTTTCAAAAATCTGTGTTGCATAGGATCATTCGGCGTCGTTAGTCTAGATCGCCGATCAACTCAGCTATCCGCCCTTTGGTAGGTTTCATCGCCGTCTTGCTCTATCCTTCAGCAGCATCGTGTTTTGGATCATTCGGCGACATAGTACTGCTTCACGGAACTGCTCGGTGACACGCTGACTTCTCCTTTTCCCTGCCGATTTGATACTTTCTTTCAGGGCTCAGCACATTGGAACAAAAGGCGAGGATAAGACCTTTTGGTGATTCGCCGATTGGGTTCGGCGATTCTCAGATCTTTATTTCTTCATTCTATCTGCTGTCTTTGTTCCTATTTTGCTAAGTAGTATCCATGCTTTCCCTCAAACTCCAAATACCTGAAACTTAAGGGTTTTCATCAGATATTAAGATAAAATATGCATTTGAGGACACTAATTCTATCAAAATATAGCCCTAAATGAGTCCAATTTGTGGACTCATCAACATCCCCAACTTAAACTTTTGCTTGTCCTCAAGCAAACTTACGTTCAGTCATTCAAAAAGGGTATCTCAAACACTGCTACACAAGACTCAATCATGAATGCAAACAACAAGAATCAATTTACTTATGCAAAGATCAAATGTGCACTCAAAGATTCAAGTTGTGACTCACCAATATCAAAGAATCTGATGCTCACAATACTTGCTTCAAATGCAAGTTCAAGCTTAACCAAAGTGTTTAAATTCCCTCACACAAGGAATGATTCCAAATTCACACACAATGGTTCATAATTTAAAGCTTCGAAATCAGATGCAACACTCACACTCACAAAGAAGAACACAATGCATAATTTCACCCATAGGTTTCCCCGTATTTTCCAATCAACATTTGTTTTAGCTCACTCAAGATCAAAAAGGTCTTTTCAAGGCTTGTAATGGGGCCGAGTGCAAAGGTATGGTCATTTAGGCTGAGTGACTTTCATCCTCATGGAATGTGGTGCTCACAATACTTCCTTTCCTTTTCCTTCATCATTTTCTTTAATTCTCATAAGTCATCCTAATATTCACTCTTCATGGATTGTTTAGAAACCCCATTTCTTTGGTCCTTTATTCCACAACTTTCACTTTCATTCTTTTTCTGTTTTATTTTATTTTATATGGAGGGGTTCCATTTTTCTCAAAACCATGGGTAAGAGGAGAGTTTCCTTGATCTTCTTGACTTGCCCTTATCTTTTCACCACACCCCCAACTTAGGCTTTTGGCCTAAGTTGGCTATTCAACTGAATTGCAACTGCATGAGGAATATGGGTAATGGATAAACAAAGGTCATTGTTTTCATCAAGTTTCTTTCACAGAAAGGTAAGGCTCACGGGTGTTCAAAAGAGGTTCACACACACTCACAAGGTAGGCCACAAACGAGGTATATGTCAAATTGGCTCACACTCTTAGAAGTTGCCTAAGATCATAGCAATGGATAGCATCACTTAGTTGACCGAACCAACGGGGAAAATTCTAGGATCCATCATGCATAGTTCACAGGTAAGCTCATCACACTAGGCATTGACACTATAAGTCAAACAAGACTCCACACTTTCTCTAGTGTGCAACTGTCATAACAAGAGAATCAATTTGATCATTGGCTAGTCACAACTAGATGCAAAGAGTTCACATATTGTCTAAGCAACTTCATTTGGCCTCATTGTAGTTGCACATTCATGTTCGTTCGATTGAGAGCACTATTCAAGTCATCGGTATTATCATAACCGAGACTTAAATTTTGCAAAAGAACAACCACATTCAACACATGAGAGGTGGCAAAATTTTTTGGATCGGTCAAAAATCATTTTGCAATTTAAAATAAAAGGAGCCACAAGCTCAAACATCCACAGAAAATAGTGTAAACATAATTTAAACAGAACAACCCAAATATATACATAAAAACATGAGTCACAAATAGCACACAAAAGTGGGCCTCACCCCACCACAACTAAAAAGTATTTGTCCTCAAATGTAAATGACACAAAATCCGAAATGTAAAATAAAGAAAGACAGAGAGGGAGGTAAAGAGGAATCCTGTATATGCAATCTCTCCATCGGTCGGGGCATCAGTGCTTGATGTATAAGCCTGGAATTTGATAATGGTCCCCGGAGCCTCTTTAGAAGATTCATCAGTAGCTGACTTACTGAGATTGTCCAAGTCATGAGCCGCCAGAAAGGAGTGGATAGCTGTGAAGAATCCACGTCTCCACGAGGGAATAGTGAGGTATCGGGGATTTGTTCTATTGCTCGTACGGGTCTTCTTGCCCTCATTATCCGTTTTGGGAGGATCTATTGCCTTTGTATTTTTCCAGAAATTTTTCACTCATGTTTGTCGGGGTGGCATATCTCTTCTAGCTACTTTCGGTCTAGCCATTTCTGCAAAGCTTTGAGAAAAAGTTAGAAAGTATTCAGACAAAAGAAAGGTCGTTCAATTTCAAAATCACTTCATCGAACCAGTTGGTGCGCCGAGTGCAGTGCACAGAGAATACAAGTGTGCAGAAAAAGGGCATACAAGAAGCCTTTCAGCGAGGCGTCGAATGCTTTTGGCGACATCATTCTTCTCGCTGAAAGTTACAGAATTCAACATCACATTTAGCATTGAATTAAAGGTGAGAGGGGACTAGGTGAACCACCGAGTGGTTCGGTGAGCACGACCCAGCTCGCCAAATGACCCAACGTGCCTACTTTCGACCTAGCTTCCCGAATTCAACCCCGCAACCCCCGAAAGCAAAATCAAAACATGCAATAGCCAAATTAGGCTCAGACCCAGCGACACTTAAGCATAACCCACAATTTCCCATCCACTATAGGGCACAATTTTCAGGAATTAACTATTTAACACAATACAGTCATTATTATCGAATCAAAGCAAGTAAACAAAAATTTTAATCCTACCAGAGAGGACCAACACACATCATCAAAGTAATGTCATCGCATTTGAGCATAACTTTTGATAAAAAGGAACTTAGGGCTCGGAAACCAACTTTGGATGCTGATTAAGATGCTACTGAGATGCTAGGCGGCAATGCAATCCAGATCCAAGCACAATTTATTAACCAAAACACAATAGAAATGCAGCGATATTGAGAATAAAACTAGGTGCGATTTTGCAAAGTTTGAAAATGAGGGAGAGCATAGGAAACTGAAACTTTTAAACCTTTGGCTTGAAAAACCGTCCAGTTCTTGCCCACTCGGCAACATTAGTCGTGAGCGCCGAACCATTCGCGTCAAGCCGAGCAATCACCTTCCTCGTCGAGTTTTACAGAATACCCTATTAATGTGGAGATCCAAACGGAAATACAAATCGGGGTCGCCGAGCTGATCGGTGACTCGCCAATCATTTCTTTGGGACTATTGAGTTTTACAGACCCCTAACCCAAGCTGGGTTAGATCAAATGGCGATGTGAGTCGTGTCGCCTAATACTTTGGCGACTCGCCAACCGACATTTCCCTCACCAATATCTTTCTTTCCAAATGCTTCTCACAATTCTTTCTGCACAATTAACACACTATTATTTTATCAAAGCAACATAAAGTAATAAAGGGTTTTGGGTTGCCTCCCAAACAACACCTTAGTTAACATCGTGGCACGACTCAAGTTAATGCCTAGTCCTCATCCTCAGAGTCGGCCATGGTGTAACTAGGCGAATCCTCAGTAAACGGTAGATAGCAACCTGATATCAAATGGCCTATCTGGGCATCTTGCAGTTGAATTGTCATGGAGTTAGAGGTTGACGTTTCATTTAGCATTTTGGATGTTCTCTTTCATCTCATCAACACCTTTTCTTGTGCATCAATTTTCTGTTGAATGACTGAGAGAACTTCATCATTTTGAACACCCCCATGCTTCTTCCCATTTTTACACTTTCGTAGGGAGAAGTGCTTGTCCTTTTCTGTGGCTTGTGCTTCCAACTCCATGACTCGTTTGGACAGAATGTCTACTTGAGCTACTAGTGCGTCCCACTCGTGTTTCTTTTGGACTTCCTTGTTGGTTTCAACCATGCCATCAAGGAGATTTGCTACTACTTCATAGGGCTGGTGTAGCATACCACCCGTAAAAGGTTGATCAGCGATACTTCTATTTTCGGGTCCAAAACCCCTACAGAAGCATTCCAGTAGCGCTTTGTCAGTCATCCCATTAGATGGACATGATTCTAGCACTGTTTGAAACTTCAGCCACATTTCCTAAATGATTTCATCCCCTACCTATTTGAACGTTAGGAGGTTGTCCCTAAGGTTCAATAATTTTAAGAGGGGGTGATCTGTTTGATACCCATAATGATCCTTTATATCCATGTTTCTGCTTCAATACACAAACAAGAAAAATGAAACTAAAGGTAAAGTAAGTGAACTACAATTAATAAGAACAAAAATTCTATTAAACTAAGAATTCTCAAAAAAACACCACTCCCCGGTAGCGGCGCCATTTTGATATTTGCGTAATGAAGACACAACTTCCAATGCAAGTGTCTACGATCGTACAATAGTAAACTAACCCAACCAAGGGTTGGGGCCGAGTCCCAAGGGAGTGGGAGGGAAGTTTGGCACTGCTTGGCCCTCATGACCATCTCTTGTGCCATAGTTATCCCTAGATTTATCTTTGTCTCCTCGATGAAGCAACCCAGACAGACTGCGTTGGCTAGGTGGAAGATCCACTCATTCTGGGATGGCATGGTAGTGCTGCTAATGAAACTAAACTAGAACCTTACAGCTATGTTTAGATCCTTCTTTTCAAACGGTGCTCCAACCTCTAGTCAGTAATATAACCCAACTAAGTGAGTTGGGGTCGAATCCCATAGGGAGTGGTACGCTCTTAAGATTCAAGAACCAAGTAAAAATATGTTCAAGTCAATCATAGGTAAAAACATTTACGAATAAAAGCATGGTTTCAAATTTAGGGCGACACAAGTGTCAAATATGGGGCTTTTGATTGTAATTATCAACTACAACAACAAATAACATTAATTAACAAGTAAAGAGACGGGTTCTTGGGATGTTATTGGATTATAGGCTAAGGTAGACAAATGGGTAATTGCAACTGATAGTAAATAGTTGTGAATCAGTGAATAAGCTAGACTTTAGTGGGGATAAATTTTCTCTCGAACAATTTACCCCGAATCAAATTGGTTTCTCTCGAACACTAATAAGCAGCAATTAAGAACAACCTACGTTTCAATACATTCACTCTCTTGAGCTGAATGTGTGGAAAAGGGTTTAGGATTCACTTTCTCTAGATGAACCCATGACAACCCAATACCCACAGACCATCAAATCAGTAACCCTTGTTTTAATACCTCTCTCTCGAGCAAGCCAAAAACACGAAGGTAGAGTTGCATTTGTAAGTACAACCCTTTAAATTAAACCACAATTACTGATTGAAATCACTTTCAAATAGCATTTAAACTATCAATTAACAATACCCAACATCTAGTTTAACCCATAATCACACCCCAAGAATTGGGGTTTTAGCTCGACATCTTAAAAGATAAAAATCGTTACCAAATTGTGTTTCCATCAATTGGGTAAGATTAATTTCGTCTTTACAAAGGTCAAGGTTGAAGAATCTCAAAGACCCACTTCCAATTTCTCAAAAATGAAAACTTCTATTCTTCAAAGCTAAGGAAAAATATAGTCTCGAAACTCTCAGTTCTCTTCTAAAACTGATTGATAATAATAGTTAGATACTATGAAAACTGATACTAAACTAAGAATTTTAAAATGTATTTATAGTTGCCAAAAATATGCTGCGAAGGACCATTCGTTGCAATAAGTCGGGATCGCCGATCCATTCGGCGATCCGCCCTTTTGTCATTTCCATCGCATTTTTGCTTTGGCCTTCAGCTCCTTCAAGTTCTGTAACTTTGGGTGATCTAGAACTGCATCGCAGAACCGTTCGGTGACATACCGAATGCTCATTTCTATTGCCGATTTGATTTTCTCCTTCTGGCCTTGGCACACTGGAACTTTAGGTGAGATCATAGCCATTCGACAACTCGCCAAATGGGTTAGGCGATCACTAGGCCTTCTTTTCTTTGTTCTTTCAGCTGCCTTGTTCCTTTTTGCTCATTAGTGTCCATGCTTTGTTCCTCAATCCAAATACATGGAAATCAAGGATTTACATCAGTTATTGGTACAAAATAAGCATTTGAGGACACTAAATCTATTAAAATAAAGTCCTAAATGAGTCCAAACCGTGGACAAATCACCCGCACAACCCGGTGGGTTAGGTCGTGACAATAACTTCAAACGGTTGCCCCCAATCCGGTGAAATAATGATAGGTGTGGAAACTAGCTTTGCTTTCAACTCTCCAAATGCTCTCAGACAAGCATCATCAAAATCAAATTTACACCTCTTTTCGAGCAATTTGCCCAATGGGTGTGCAATTTTGGAGAAATCCTTCATAGACCTCCAATAAAAGCATGCATGCCCAAGAAAACTTCTAACACCTTTAACAGAGATAGGTGGCGGAAGCTTTTCTATTGCCTCAACTTTAGCTCTATCAACCTCAATACCCTTCTCAGAATTCCAATGACCCAGAACGATCCCCTCTTTCACCATGAAGTGGCACTTTTCCCAATTGAGCACAAGATTGCACTCCTCACACCATTTCAGTACCTCGGCCAAATGCATTAGACAACCATCAAACGAGTCATCTACCACATACAAATCATATATAAATACCTCAATAGTGTCCTCCACCATATCTGAAAATATCGACATCATACAACGCTGGAAGGTCCCTGGAGCATAACACAACCCAAATGGCATATGTTTGAAGGCGAAAGTCCCATAAGGGAAAGTGAAGGTGGTTTTCTCTTGGTCTTCCGGAGTAATGGAGATCTAATTGTAGCCCTAATAAGCATCAAGAAAACAATACCAACCCTTACCAGCAAGTCGTTCCAGCATCTGATACATGAACTACATAGGGAAGTGATCTTTTTTTGTCCAAGCATTTAATTTCTAGTAATCCATGCATACTCTTTATCCAGTCAGAGGACGCAACAGAACAAACTCATTTTTCGCATTAGTAATCACAATAATCCCACCTTTCTTAGGTACACACTGAATAGGATAAACCCAACTACTATATGTGATGGGGTATATAACTCTAGCATCCAACTACTTGATGATTTCCTTTTTCACTACCTCTTGCATAGGTGGTGCTAGTCTCCTTTGATGCTCGATACTAGGCTTGTGGTCCGGCATGAGTTGGACCCAAGAATACATATCTCAAATGCGATAGTAGAGCCTTGAGCTCCCATTTTGGAGCCTCTTCAATAGATGGTTTTGCATGTGCACAGTCGCGATTCTTCATATCTAGCTCCAATTTCTTTGGTTTGGAAAGGAATTCGAACCTATCAAGTGCGGCAACTAATTCATCATAGTCTTCAATACCATCACCGTCAAAATTCATCATTACTACTGCCAGTGCATCAACACCCAACCTCTCTTCAATAGACACATTAGAACCTCGTTCCACAATATGATTCACCACTGATACTGACTTTAGATCACTTTCCTGCTTCATAGACCTACACATATTAAAAGTTACCTCTTTACTATTCAATGAGAACTTCATCTGCCCTCTCTCCATATCGACCAAGGCACGCCCAGTAGTAAGGAATGGTCTCCCTAGGATGATGGGAACCTCAAAATCAACCTCACAATCAAGTATCACAAAATCCGCCGAAAAAATGAATGACTCCACTTTCACGAGGACATCTTGGAGAACACTAGTAGGCTTCTTCACAGTTCTATCGACCATGAGTAGTCGCATCGCAGTCGTTTTTGGAGCCCCTAAACCCAACTTCTTGTAGATAGACAATGGCATTAGATTAATGCTAGCACCCAAATCACACAATGCCTTCACAAAATGCAACAACCCAATGGTACAAGGAATAGTGAAAGAACTAGGATCTTCTTTCTTCTACACAAGTGACCTAGTAGCAATAGCACTGCAATGTTGCAACCTCTCATCATTCTCAAAGTTAACTGCCCTCTTTTTGGTCACCAAATCCTTCATAAACTTCACATACCCAGGCATTTGCTCCAAAGGCTCTATCAACGGAACATTAATGGAAAGTTGTTTCAACATCGTAATGAACCTGCGGTATTTTCCTTTGTTACTCTTCTTTACCAACCTGTGGGAATGGCGGTGGAGATCTAGGCATGGGAATAACTTTTTGGGTCACCTCTGCTTCCTTCTCTGTAGCATTCTTGGACTCTCCAGTAACGTCGATTTCATCATCATCTTTATCTTCCATAGTTTCAACCTCAGACGGCATAGGTGGATCAATGGTATGTTTACCTCCTCGAGTAGTGACTGCCATGAAATGCCCATCATTCTTCAGATTCTTAATGGTGTTGCTAGGAAGTGTGTCAGGCTGACGTGGGTTCACAGTAGTTGAAAACTGATTAAATTGTTGCACAAGTTGCTTTATCAACACTGCATGGGCATCATCTTTTTGATCGATTCCAGACAAGTCATTTTGCATCTCTTTCACATTCTCATCAGTCGTATCAAACCTTTTCATCATCTTCTGCATCATATCATCAATCCTTGACATACTACCCCTACCTTCTCTATTACCAGATTCCCAATTTGTAGATGGAAGATAAGACCCAAGTCTCTCGTTTCTGTTGCCATAGTTGTTCTGGTTGTAGTTGTTGTCGCGATTGTAATTCTCATCCCGAACATAGTGACCCTCTCGATTGTAGTTACCATAGTTCCGACATTGGTTTCCTTGACCTCGGCGCCATACATCCGAGTTGGAACCTTGGGCGTTTGCTTGGAAACCCCCCGTCTGATCATTCACCAAATAAGCATCCTCCTCATAGTAGCATTCCCCAACTGGTGGTTGTGGAGTTCTAGTTAGGTAGTTTACCGCATTCACCTTCTCTGCACCTCCGCTCACATGCTTCAACACCTACCCAAGTTTTGTCCTCATCTAGCCATCTCCTTACGGATGTCATCGGCAGATTGACTAGGTACAGCTTGAACTGCAAAAGTTCTTTTTCTAGTGTCTGACTTTCTAGTCCTTCATGCTATATTATTCTGGAGAATCTTTTCCAATTTCTCAGCGATCTCCTCAAAAGCACACTCACCATATGATCCTCCAATAATAGGATCTAGCACAACCTTACCATTGTCATCTTGACCTCTGTGGAAGTACTCCTTCAGTAACTCATCATCAATGCGTTGATTCGGAACACTTCTTATGAATGCAGTAAACCTATCCCATGAACTGCTCACAGACTCTCCAGGTAGTGCTACAAAATTGTTTAACTTATCCTTGTGATTCAGCTTCTTGGACAATGGGAAATACTTTGCCATGAACACCTTATGCAATTAGTCTTATGTATGAATTGAGTTATACAGAAGCTTTGAAAACCATATCGCAGCATTTCCGGTCAATGATAGAGGGAAGACTCTTAACCCTATGACGTTCATATCAAACTCTGGTCATCCCACACAACTCTTGCAGACACTCCTCAACTTTGCCATGTGCCCATGCGGATCTTCCGAAGCCATACCAGAAAACAACCCTCTTGTTGTAAGCATCTGCATCAGACTGCTGATCACCATAAACGTATGCCCTGGAGGTAGAGGAAGGAGAACAATGGGTCCTTCTGATTCCACTGTATTGAAGTCGACCCTATAATTATCACGTAGCCTAGGCTCTGGTGGATTCTGTACCCGCAATGCATCTCTGAGTAGATTACCCCCAGGAACCTGAGCATTCTCATTATTCACTCCGTCCTCATGCTCCTTTATGATTGGAGTATTATTGACCCCTTGATTTGCCATTCTTCTCAAAGTCTTGCTTAGTTCGGGGTTGTATGGGGTCAATGGTTTGCCTCGACTTCGTGTACTTTGCATACACTAGAGTAGAAACCTGTAGAAAAAAAACAAAAGAAAATGTAAAATTAGGAAATAATTGACTAAATTTCAATAATGTAGTCAAACTTAATCCAAAAACCTTATTCCTCGGTAGCGGCGCCAAAATTCGATACGCTAAAATTACACTTCCCTAAAGAAGTATAAATGGCCGTCGTCAAATAAAGAACCCAATTTGTAGGTTGGGGTCAATCCCACGAGGAATATGGTTCAGACTTAAACTTAACTCACGATTATATTGGTTTAGTCAAACTATTTTGGAGACAAGTAATTAAAGGGGGGGGGGGTTTGGAAACAAATAACTAATTGTTGTTTAAGTAACAAGTGAACAAGATTCAAACTTCGAGTTATCCGTACCGAGAGAGAAACTAGGGTGTATGTGTTCCCCATAAGCTCATAACACGGTAATCCTAATAATAGTAATCCTTTTCTAGTGTTTTACATGAAAAGTTGGTAAGATAGGTATCCCCAAGTGATTGGTCCTCCATGAAAGGAATTTCACTCCGCACCTTGGTCCGACTACGTGTGTATAAATTACTAACCCTTACTTTTAGCTCAGATTAGACATCACATCAATGTATGGCTTCATTTTCACCCTTGCACAAATTGACATTAAACTATTAGATAGTATCACACTAAATCTCTGTTGATAGTTCTTTTCTTATTAACTACTTCCTTGGTCCAACAAGTAGCAACAAGGCAAGTTTTAACGCGTGCACTCGTTAAAAAGACTTCTAAGCGAAAGAATTACAAATGCATGCATCAACACTATTTAAGAATTACTTAGTTATTATTCATACATTGTTAATTGCTCATGGTTCCCACTACCCTAGTTGTGGATTTAGCTACTCATGCTTGAAAGAACACAATTTATATTTTGATAAGAAGAATTCATGAACTTACGTTTAGAGTAGAGGATACCCGTAATCTCCAATTGAATTTCAAAGAAAAAATATTATAAACCGAAATCTGTAAATCAAATTGCCAAACTTGGCAAGTTAATTCCCATGAAAATATCAAGAACTAAAAGTAAACATTAATGTCTAACCCCCAAAAATGAGGTTTACATACCCTATGTATAAAAAAACATGTACTAAACAAAAAAGAAACAAAATAAGGAAATAAACATCTGGGACGCGACTTTGATCGACGACTCGACCTACATACCGTGGGTCGACCTATGGTCCGTAGGTCCCCTCCATTGGTCAACACTTAGACTTATTCAGCAGAGCCTGGAACCTTCAACTCCAGTTCATCAACGATGGACGTTCATGATGGACCGTAGGTTGACCTACGGTCCATGGGTCCTCTTTCGTGGCTCCACACTTAGGATTGTCATCAGATACTGAAATTTCAACTCTCTGAACACCTACTACGGATGTGTAGGACGGCCCGTAGGTCGACCTACGGTTCGTGGATTGCTTCATAGTGCTACACTTCATCAGAATTCCCTGATGCTCCCATCTACTACTACCCATCGACGGGCTGTCACAGGACCTATGGTCCGTAGGTCCCTCAATGGGTGGCCACTTCTACAGAATTTCAGCAATCATCTCACTCAACCATATCAAAGCCTATTTCCTGCAAACATAACTCATAAAATATTATTTCCAATACGAAATGGCTCTAGACACACACAAATCTTAAGTGAATTGTATCAAAAATACTATAAACTCACGGTATATCACCAGGACATTTCGATTCCTCCTTATAGAATGGCTCCAGCCGAGCTTAAGGAATTGAAAGAGCAGCTGAAAGACCTTCTAGATAAGGGCTTCATCAGACCCAGTATCTCTCTATGGGGTGCTCTATTGTTGTTCGTGAAAAAGAAAGATGGTTCTCTCAGAATGTGCATTGATTATCTAAACTTGAACAAAGTCACAATCAAGAAAAAATATCCTATGCCCACGAATGATGACTTGTTCGCCCAACTTCAAGGTGCTAGTTGCTTTTCTAAGTTACACTTCAGATTCGGCTACCATCAGCTTAGAGTAAGAGATAGTGACATTCTGAAGACAGCTTTCAGAACTTAGTATGGTCATTATGAATTTGTAGTTATGTCTTTTGGACTAACAAATACTACTGCAGCTTTCGTGGATTTAATGAAGAGGTTGATCAAGCATTATTTGGACTTGTTCGTCATTGTCTTTATTGATGATATCCTCATTTATTCTTAGAGTGAGGAAGAACATGCGACTCATCTGAGAGTTATTTTCCAAACTGTCAAAGATTGCCGCCTATTTGCTAAGTTCAAAAAATTTGAATTCTGGTTACAGTCTATCACTTTCCTTGGTCATGTGGTATCCATCGAATGGATCCGAGTGGATTCTCATAAAATTGAGGCAGTACAACACTGGCCCAAACCCTCTTCCCCAACGGATATCAAAAGTTTTGTAACACCTTGTATTCGAAAAAGGCCAAATAGCAGGTTTCCAGAAACTACAGGTGCCAACCCACACCGACCGCCCACGGCCTGTGGAAGGGACCACGAATCGTAGGTGTGGTCAGTGGATAGCCTGCCTGAAGGTGGTCTGAGGGCCCAGAACCACAGCCTGACCAACAGTCTATTGGTCAGACCACGGTCCGTGGTTGGGGTCCGTGGTCAAAGGCCCCAAGTTCCAACTTTATGACACCGAATGATGGTCCACCAGAATGGGCGGTGGGTCAGACCATCCGTCAACTAGGGTCCGTTGATGGTGGGTTCATCAGTTATTTTAAGGGTTAGTTGGGTCTTTTCCTAATTAATTAGTTCCTATACTACATCGTTTACCCTTCATTAAGACCCCTATATAAGCATTTTATCCCCCAAGTTCATCCCCATTCACTTCATTCTTCCAAAATCACAAAAGAGGATCAATTCTCCTCTCCAAAATATTTCTCTCTTCAGAACTTGAAGAAGAAGAAGGATTCAACCTTTGGTTACAAGTCAACTGTCAGTTCCTCCATTAAAGTCTAGCATTTGGTTTCATGGTATGATAGTTTTCATTCACGGATTCCTTCCATCAACAGAGTTCCCAAATTCCTTTATTTCAAAAGATAGAATTCCCCAGTTGAGTTAGGGTTTTCTTCAATTCTCATGGGTTCTTTTCATTAGTGATTTAAATGATTGAATTATGATCTCTTATGCATGAATTGATGAAATGCTATGATTTTATGATGATTTCCGCCATGAATCCATGTAATCCCCATGTTTTCAGGTTTTGAACCATATGATGTGGGATTTTGATCTTAAAGGAAGAGTTTTATAAAATTCTACATGTATTGCTAGCTTTACATAAATTTACAATGACTTCCATATCTAACCCATGTTTTCTAAGTATTGATGATTGAAAGTGGGTTTTGAACCTCAAGAGGCAAATTATGGACTTATGTATTTTCTTGTGAAATCTATGCAAATGTTTTAAGGATGCTTTGAGAGTAAAGTATCAATGATGATGATCATGAAGTGTTATTGAAAGGATTTTCTCTTGTACACATAAGAGCAAGATGTGAAAAGTTTTCTCACATAGAAAGGATTCTTAGGTTAAAAGGATTTCTCACCTAATTGAATCAAAGAGTAAGAGTTATCCTAATGAAACTAGATGGGATTGGTTATCTTAGGATACCTTTCTATGAATGACGACTTTGCTTGGATTGGCAAGATGACGTGCCTTTCCATAGATAATAAGAACAAGTAAGAAATGACTATTCCATGAGATTTATGATTAGCACCGAGAGGAAATTGAGATGGAAGCTCTCCCATTAGTAAAGGTCAGGTTTCTAGAAGCAATCTTCTTATCCCTTACCTATGTGCCCCTATAGGATGATTGTCTCAGATAGACATTAGATAGTGGATCCACTTTAGCTCAGATTTATGGTCATTACCTTGGCAGGTAGGACAACCCTTTTTGGTGTGCGAGACACCGGGGGATCATGTTATAGCTCACATGGTCCCTATGTCGGTTAAGGCTAATCCCCCACATTAATACTGAACTAAGTCTACTTCAAGAATTACTACATATGAGTTTAAAGGTTTTAAAGGTGATGTGAGCTTGCATTGACCATGGTTTTATGACTTATGCTTTCTAACTCTCTTATATAATATTTTTGCTTGGTCAATTGCATGTCATGAAATGAAATGTCCCTTTTAGCATGCTTTAACTATTTTATGCATGACTATCGTACTTTGGTACATTATTTGTACTAAAGCATACTCTTGGCTACATTTTCCCAAATGTATGTCCGACAGTCAGGTTTCTCAGTTTCATGGCTAGTGGTTGATTCGAGATTTTTGAGCTTTGGTGAGTCCTCATGCTTCGAGGACGGAGTTTTATTGTTTCACTTTCTTTCATGTATTTTTATTTTGGACATGATGTATGGGCCGGACCCAATTTCATTCTATTGTACTAGATGGCTATATTGAGACAAGTATTTTAGACTTCCACTTTTCTTTTATAAACTATTGGATTTGGACTATTGTTTGACTCTTATTGTTCTATTTCTTATGTTATGAAAGCTAAGTGGCTTGTATAGGGTCCTACGAGGTTTTATACACCATGTTACATCTATGGGGTACCCCTGAGTCGTGACAAGTTTCTTGGGTTTGGCCGGGTATTACAGGAAATTTGTTGAAGGATTTTCATCCATAGCTTCCCCATTGGCTAAGTTGACTCAGAAAATGGTCAAATTTCAGTGTTCGAATGAGTGTGAGAAAAGCTTCTCAGAATCGAAGACTAGGTTAACTACAACTCTGGTCTTGACTCTACGAGATGGTTCAGATGGTTATGTGATTTATTGTGATGCATCCAGGGTCGGACTAGGTTGTGTGCTGATGCAGCGAGGTAAGGTTATAGCTTATGCTTCTGGACAAGTTAAAGTCCATGAGAAGAACTACCCAATTCATGACCTCAAGCTTGTAGCCGTAGTATTTTCTCTAAAGATTTGGAGATACTACTTGTATGGTATTCATGTTGATGTGTTCATAGATCATAAGAGCCTCCAGTATGTGTTCACCCAGAAAGAGTTGAATCTTCAACAGAGATGATGGCTTGAATTCCTCAAAGACTATGACATGAATGTGCTTTACCATCCAAGTAAGGCCAATGTAGTGGGTGATGCTCTCAGCAGGCTGTCTATGGGTAGTGTAACACATGTTGAGGAAGAAAGGAAAGAGCTAGCCAAAGATGCTCACCGGCTTGCTCACTTAGCAGTGGGCCTTACGGACATGTCAGATGGTGGTGTGATAGTTCAGAATGGATCATAATCTTCATTGCTATTGAGTTTAAAGGAAAAAAGATAGTGATCCTATATTAGTTCAGTTGAAAGGTGCAGTTCATCAGTAGAAAGTTGAGGTTTTTGCCTAAGGGGGACATGGTGTGCTTCGGTACCATGATTGCTTATGTGTTCATAATGTGGCTGAGCTGAGGCAGAAGATCCTTACAGAAGCTCACAACTCCAGGTATTCCATTCATCCAAGTGCAATTAAGATGTACCATGATCTGCGAGAAGTTTTTTGATGGAACGACATAAAGAGGGACATAGCAGATTTTGTGGCTAAGTGTTTTAAGTGTCAACAAGTTTAGGGTGAACATCAGAAACCAGGAGGTATGGCTCAAGATATTAACATTCCTACATGGAAGTAGGAAGTGATAAACATGGACTTCATTATATGTTTACCTCGTACTCGCAGACAACATGACTCCATTTGGGTGATAGTGGATAGAGTTATTGAGTCCGTTCACTTTTTGGTTGTCAAGACTACAGATTCAGTGGAGGACTACGCCAAGCTCTACATCAAAAAGATAGTCAGGTTACATGAAGTCCCCTTGTCTATCATCTCAGATAGAGGTCCTCAATTTACCTTTCATTTCTGGAAATTGTTTCAGAAAGGTCTTGGTACTTAGGTAAATCTCAGTACATCATTTCATCCACAAACGGATGGTCAGGTAGAGCATACAATTCATACCTTAGAGAACATGTTGAGAGCTTGCGTGATCGAATTCAAGGGTAGTTGGGATGATCACCTACCTCTCATAGAGTTCGCCTATAACAATAACTCTCATTCCAGTATTCAGATGCCCCCTATGAGGCACTATATGGGCATAGATATAGATCCCCAGCCTTGATAAGGCCAGATTCAGTTCACGAGGCTATGGATAAAGTTCAACTCATCAGAGATAGACTAAAGACAGCTCAGAGTCGTCAGAAGTCCTATGGAGATATAAGGAGAAGGGACCTAGAGTTCAAAATTGATGATTGGGTTTTCCTGAAGGTATCACCTATGAAGGGGGTGATGAGATTTGGAAAGAAAGGGAAGCTCAGTCCTAGATACGTAGGTCCTTACAGAATCCTAAAAAGGGTTGGTAATGTGGCTTATAAGTTAGCATTGCCAGCAGAACTAGCAGTGGTTCATCCAGTCTTTCACAATTCCTTGTTGAAGAAGTGTGTGGGTGATCCGGCATCGATACTACCATTAGAGAGTGTGGCAGTAAAGGATAGTCTCAATTATGAAGATGTTCCAGTTGAGATTCTTGACCGTCAGGTTCGTAGGTTGAGGAATAAAGAAGTCGCTTCAGTAAAGGTCCTGTGGAGGAGTCAGTCCGTATAGGGAGCTACTTGACAAGAAGAAGCAGCCATGAAGGCCAAGTATCCTCACCTCTTTCCATTCGATTCCATTTGTAGCTCCTTCCCTCCACATTCAGATTGTTTAGACTTTATTTGAGGATGAATGTTCCCAAGAAGGAGATATTGTAACACCACAAAACCTACCTTAGACGCTTCAGCAGAAAATGAGTTGAACTAGAAAAATGTTTGGAGGACCACGAGCCCCTCCATGGGCCGTGAGTCATCACACGGGTCTTAGGGTGGGCCATGGTAATGAAGCAGAGCAACCAGTTCTCAAGTGATTAACCATGACAGCCTTGACGGGCGGTGGTTCCATTAATGAGTTGTGGCATGGTCCGTCGTCCTGAACCAGTAGACCCCAAGACACTATGAGGAACCACAGTGGTCTCCACGGTTTGTGGTTTTTAATACGGTCCATGAAGGCGTTTGTAGGCTAGGCTTACCAGACCTGAAGGAAGGTCAGGGACACGACCACGACCCAATTTACGGCTGATGGTCCTAGTGACGGGTTGTCAGTCCCCTCGTGGTCGACCTTCATCAGCTTTTCAGTTAGGATCATCTTGGTCTTCTCCCCTATGAATTGGGCATTGAAACTACATCATTCAACACCTAAAATTTACTCAGACTAAGCCTAATAATCTAGTCAGAACCTACTTAAAACATTCATTCTCCAAAATTCATCCAATTAGAGGGAAGAGAAGAGAAAGGGGCCAGTTTCCTTCAAGTACAAGCAGCATTGTTCTTCGAGTTTTAGCCCCAAAATCAAAGGATTTCTCCGTAGATTTCGTCAACTGGTATGTGGTATTTAACTAGTGGATTCCTTTCTTCCATTAGGTACCTAAAATTCAGTCAGCTCCTTGGTTCTCCATATCTTGGTTAGAACTAAGGTTTCTAAATCCTTGGATATTTGTTGTGATTTAGTTGTGGTAGTAGCCTTAATTGAAATAACATGTTTCTTGAAAAGTTTACTTAAATCCTTGTATGAAACCCAGAACCCTAGTTTGTGTAAATTTTCTTAATTCATGAATTTTACTCGCTAGGTCTATTAAACAAATAATCATGCTCCAGATTTCGAATGTTACATTATGAGTTTATAAATGTTGCATTCTGAGATTGCATGTCACTATTTTGAGCTATTCAGTATTTTAGTTACATTCTGTCATATACATATTCACTTGGAAGTAGACTTAACATTGAATTGGACTAGGGTTCATCGTACCCTCATAGTCCCAGAACTATGTGCCTGTATAGGAGTATAAGTCCCCTCTATTGGACATCAAATTTAGTGATCACGCCAGTCAAGCCTTTATACCCCTGGCAAGGTATATTGGGTCCTCTCAATGAGGCGTATACATCGAACTCCACATTTAGCTCACGTGGTTTTATGTTGGTTAATAGTAGCTCCCACAGTCAGACTCTTAGTGCATTTGACGTATACTTAAATATTCAGTTTACCATGTCATGTTCATGATTAGCACTTGGTCATTGCATTCAGTTTAGCTTTTCAATTATGTTTTCAGTATTTACATTCCTTCTCAGTTTATGTCATTGTTCAATTATTTTTTGTTCAGCGTATATATATTTGTTCAGCTTAGCATCTATATCTTGCATGCTCAGTACATTCCAAGTACTAACACATACTCTGCGCTACATCCTTTCATGATGTAGATGCAGCTACTCAACATCCAGATCATGCATAGATCAATTCTCAGTCCGACTTCAGCAACTTCAGTGGTGAGTCCTCATACTTCGAGGACAATATACATGCTTTTCATTTTAGTCTTTTTATTCAGTTTTCAATTTTTGTTAGAGTTAGCTGGGGGGGCATGTCCCAACAATTCAACTAGTTAGAGGTGTTTTAGACATAGTACTAGAATAAACTTGAATTGTTAAGTTTATCATTTAGTTGTTATTAAACTCTTAGTATGTTTTATACATTCAACATAGTTGAGCGTTTCCCACTTTCAGTTATCAATTGTTTTAGCTTCTGCCTAGTACATGTCTTATTAAGATTTTCTCAATATACTTGATATATGCCTGACATAGGGTTAGCTTGGGGTCACTCGTGATCCTATGTTCCGTGTTAGATCAAGGGGGTAGCCTCGGGGTGTGACATAGTTGCTTTAGACTGATTGACAAAAGCTTATTCTCTAAACTATTAAATGTACTCATATCTTAATCCTGATATAACTACTATGATCTGTATATGCTAATTATCGCTATGATTTATTAAACGGTGAGATTCTAGGATGGATCAATATGCCTGGTAGATTGGATGATGAATACATATGGGTGAAATATTAAATTAGTTGATGGAACTCATGTCTCGATATAGAGATTGATGATATGCCTTTTTGAGAAGCTTATAAGTTTTCATCATGCCAAAGGTTGCAAGTGGATTATGAATCTGATACATGAAATAAGTTAAGCAGTGCTCTAAAGAAAATTGATCATTGAATTAAATTCGTCTATAATTTAATTTATTGATTTGTAATTTTAACATGGGGAATTACATCTGTGTATATTACGAAGTTTCAAAATATAAATAGAGGAGTACAATTATGAATTTCTAGTGAAATGATTTGTAATTTATTATGGTCAGAATAATTCAAATTAGTTATTTAGAATTATTTCCATAATACGAAGCCTCAGTAATTAATTTTGTGGTCCCTATCGTTCCCTTATTTAACTGGAACTCAGAATCTATTCTAAGTGAAAAAGAGAGAAGTGTGTGTCTTTCTCTATTCTAAGGAAATGGAGAAGTATATGTCCTTCATTATTCTAAGGAAAAGGGAGAAGTACATGTCTTTTTCTATTCTAAGTATAGAGGGAAGTACATATCTTTTTCTATTCTAAGGAAAAGGAGAAGTACATATCTTTTTTCTATTCCAAGAAAAGACGGTGTGTTTCTTCTCCTCCTTGGACTAGGAAGAAATCTCTATAAATAGGTATTCTTCTAACCCTCGAAGAAAGAGAAGTTTGATATAAGATACTTTCCCACCCAAGTATTGAGAGTTTAGAACTAAATTTGGGATCATTGTAGAAAATCGCAGAACTGTGGTCCAGCCTGTGGATTCACATGAAGGTTCTAGCTTATCGAATAGCTTGTGGATTCGCTTGAAGGTATCTTATCACGCTTCAATAGGAAAATTTTGAATTTAATTTCATAAATTTTATGTGTTCTCGCATAAACTACGTGTTGTCTGTTAAGCAATATGATTCTAGTATGCTTCCGCTATGCATATAGTTTTCCAACAGTGTTGACAAGAGGTGAATAGTTACATCACTGAGCCAATTGATGTTACTGATGTAACAAATGAGTCGATTGAGGTTGTTGTACCAAGAAGAAGTGAAAGAGAAACAAAAACTGCAAGTTACCTTGATGACTTTGCCTGCAATGTTGTTATAGAATAAACAGGAGGTCCACATATTGAACCAAACTCATTGAATGAAGCATTAACTTTTCCATATTGGGATATAGTGAATAAAGAGGAGCTAGAAACACTTAAGAAGAAATATGATACATGGAGTCTTGCTCCCAGGTATGCAAGTATGAATGTAGTTTGCTGGAAATGGGTGTTTCAAATGAAATGGTACAAAGCACTATTAGTAGCTAAAAGTTATTCACAACTTGAAGGTACATATTTTTAACGTAAACATTTAGTCTAGTTGTTAAGTCTGCAACTTTAAGGAATACAACTATGAGATAGTGTAGGTAGCTTCTTAAATGAATTTCTAATACATTCATCACTATTTACATTTATGTATATGTAGGATCCACATTAGAGGTATGTTTTATCTAAGGTGGATTTCCATAATATAGCCTAATATTCTGCTTTTCTTAAATTTAAAAGTAACGACTACAGGTATCTGTCGATTCTCACATGATACCACACCTTTCTGAATTTTGAAACTAATTTCACATAGAAGAATTGATACATGGCTTGTGCTACTTCAGTGTTACTTGTTAAAGCTTGAAGTATAATTGTTTATCATATAAGTTAAATAGAAAAGAAAAACATATTAGAGACTTTTGTCCTGTTTATTCGAAGGTTATTGCAAGATTTAGCCTAAAACACGTTTTTTACTACTTATATAAATAATGTTTTGTCGCTACAGGAAGCTATTATAATGGTTGGAGCTGAATTCAAAGGAAATGATGCTTAACTGTAGAACAGATTGAAGAAATAATCTGCTTTCTGTAGTTGCATATGGCCCAAACGGTTGGCCAAGATCGTTCTAATCAACATGTAAAAATGCCATCATCTTTTCCCCATCCTAAGTGCATCATATTGGGACCCCTAGGTCACTTAGATTGTTCTGCGCTAGCACAAGATCTGTTTGATTTGGACAAGAAACTCTACTTTCGGTTACTATTGAATTTTCTGATTGATTGGGACATTTTAGCAGGCGTATTGTTTATGTTTGCATTTGTTATGTTCGTTATAAAACTGATGCCGCCTGAGCCTAAGTTGAGAGCATTAGAAGAAATTAAAGCATCAGTGACATTACTACAATTGTGAAAACGACAGATTATTACCATACAAATCACTTGTATGCTATATGTAGTTACAGGGTCACACAAGCTATATGTTCATGATATTGCATATTGCTAGTGGTTCATGAACGTATCAATGACGTATAGTGTGAGACATCCCCAATTTAAAAACAACTTGTCTTACTAACTTTAATGCTATGAGTTTTAAAATATACGTACACAAACTAGTATTGTTCTTGAAAATTAGAGAGAGTAAACTTTAGATCAATACAAAAGAACTTGCAGATTAAATAATCTCGAAATGCTATAAATTTATATAGTGGTTATCTTCGTTAATGTAAGGGTAAAACTGAAGCTCGGCACATGGGACAATCTTTTTTCCTCAGCAACCATTGTTGATGTAGCTTGCATGATGTTTATGTCCGCATCCAAGTGTCCCAACAGTCTCTTCATGCTCAAATTTCTTCTGACATATGATACAAATCACTTTAGTTTCCGTTGGACTATTTACTTCGTCTTTAGCTACAACAACTTGATGAGTTCTTGTCTTGAAATACTCCAATATAGTCTCCTCCTCCTTTTGACCATCCATTTTGTCACCCTCATAATCATCAAAATCAAGGTGAGTCGGATATTGTTCATCAAGATCATCAAAGTGACGTTATAGTCCCACCCTTCTAATCCAATCAATGGGAGCATCACTATTGGCATTATAATTTTGCGGATTTCTCCAATTTTGATTGTCTAACCTCAAGAAAACATCCACCGAATCACGATCACTCAAATTAGTCATATTAATTCCACCCTCCATAATTATATTGGAACTTATTTGAGTTCTTGAAAGGAATACAAGCGCAAAAATAAACTTATAATAAGTTCCCAATGACAATGAAGTATTCATAGAGATTCACATATTTCCTACTTCATTAATAAGTTGTATTCCTAATTTGTTTTGGAATGGGATTTATATGGATGTGATCGGTAGTTATATTTATGGTATTGTTGAATTTTAAAGGTGTGAATAGGAAGTGAAGGGTTGTGACTCTCCTAAAGGGTTGAGACTTTTACGAAGGGTTGTGAACTTTACGAAATGTTCTGTCTTTTCTAAAGGGTTGTGGTTATTCAAAAGGTTGTGCCTTTTCCAAATGGTTATATCATTTATGAAAGGTTTTCTCTTTTCCAAGGAGTTGTTACCTTTTTGATAAGGAGCAATTAACACTTTTTCATACTACCCTTTGTTGGCATTAAATAGAGAGGCTTTCACTGATTTTTCAACATTGAATTCTTCCCTTTTTCTGCATACATTTCTTACAAACAAAATCGATCGATCATATCTGTGTGTGAGATCTCGTTGCTATTTTTTTGAGTTCGTTGAAATTATCAAAGTTTGAGGTGTAACACCCCAGAAATTTTTTGAGCTAAGACTCAAACCATTCTTCTTAGTGAGTGAGATTTTTTCGAGAAATTTATATTTTCTTAAGTGTTAAGGTTACTAGATGTAGCACCCTGTCTTTCAAAAAGAACTAAAGAGAATTCATTCAAGTCATTCCTAAGTTCTTTTAAGTTTTGGGTAAACTTCAAACGACCATAACTTTCCGCACAAGATGAGTTAGGCAACCCATAAAATATCAAATGAAAGATCTCTGAGTTTTCTTTCCAACACTAGTGAGTTTGATAAATTTCGAATTTGGATGAGGGGGATATGCCCGTTTGAGTTTGGCCTGTCCAATTAAGGAAAGTTACCCGAATTAATGAGAGGTATTTTGGTCTTTTCCTTACCCCACTAGCCTAACTTGTTTTTAGTAATATTTTAGGGCTCTAAACTGACTTAGATCAGTTTTCACAATTCCTAAATATGCTTATGGTTTTGAGAAGAGTTCAAAAAGAGGAAATGAGGAGAAAAGGAAGAGCGTTAAAGAATTTTGAGATTCTTCAAGGGATTTCGCCAAGGATTTTACCCTAAGAGGTATGTAAGCTTCCAAAGTGATGGGTTCGTTCACCCACACGCCAATCATGATTTACATATTCGAATTTCATCCATAAGATTGAGTATATTTGAGTTTTTGATGAATTCTTGATAAGTGTTCTTGAAGTCAGAGGCGAACCCAGGATTTGAAGATAGGGGGGGACCACTAAGAGTGACTCAAGGGTAAGGATGGAATGGCACAAGGGTAGCGTTAGCAAAGCCTACTTAGGCTTCCAAAAGTTTGAGGGCCCCAATAAATTTTAATAGTGAATTTATTATTTTATTTCACTTAAGCCAATATTGAACATTATAATTAAAAAAAAAGAGCAATCTACTTTTTTATTAAGCATATTATAAAACTGTGAACAAACAATTCAAATCTTCATATTAATAAATAAAGTTTACATCAACATCCCACATGATGTATTGCAGACAAATGTCTAACCTTTTATTCACTGGAAATATTCACATACAATTAAATGAGAAAAATTATGGCCAAAGTATAAGTTGATCGAAGGCCAACAATTTAGTAATAATATGAAAAAAATAGATCATCCATTCATATTTGACACCAACGCATTTTCATAATCTGAAAATGATCTATGATAACATCGTTACTTATATTTACAAAAATATCCTTTTCAATGTAACAAACTAAGCAATCATTTAAAAATTCATCGCTAATACTACTACGCAGTTCGTTCTTGATATACTTCATGGATGAGAATGCTCTCTCTACCATTGCAATAGCGACAAGTAAAATCAAGGTCAACTTCACAAGTAAGTACACAAAAGAATAAGTCTCTATGAGATTTGCTTTAACCAGTGCTTCTTCCAAATCACCAATTCCTTTTTAAATAAGAAAATCTAGGATCACCATGTCGCATATGAATTATGAAAGTATCAAGTTGGTGAATTAAATTTCGAAGTTCTGGTTCTCCAAACTCATCTGGATAATGTTTGGCCAATATCATTATTTTTTCCTTATCAAAATTAGAAAAAGAATTGACCGGATTCAAGTTTGCCATACTAAGAAGCAAGTTACCACTCACAACATCAAATTGATTATTAAGCTCTTGCAGTTGCAAGTCAATGATACCATAAAAGAGCTCACCACGTAAGTGATGTGAATAAGTAACACTACAAGACCTACGCTTTGACTTTCCAGGAATATAAAATCCATCCATCTTAGGTACCAAAATGGCAGTTAAAGTAGTTCACTTCAAGAAGTTTATCACAAATTAAAGAAACATTATTTATCAAAGATTCCCACCCGTCATCTCTCAACAATTGCAGTTTCTTTTTAGTAATGTCAAGAAATATCATGGCATTAACAATATCTTGGTCCTTTCTTTACAATGTTGCACTCAGCTCATTTGACATCACCAATATTTTCAACATCAAATGAATCAAGAAAACAAATTCAAATTCATTGATCATAATCAAGAAAGCTCCTGCTTGGAATCTACATTGGGGCTGGAACCTCAACATTTAATTGCATCAAGCACATGAACTATAAATGAAAATAAAATAACAAAGTTATCCAATGTTTTAAAATGAGATCCCCTACGAGTGTCACCTGATCTTTGAAGCCCTCGTTCTTGATTCAAACCTTTTCAACTTTGAACCTCACCGCTTTCTAGTAGTTGTTCCAACCTCTCTGCTTGATAGTCCCAAAGTTTATCTCTACACTTAAATGATGATCCAACCACATTAAACACGTTAGTAAGGTTGCATGAAGTGCCCTTGTCCATAATTTTCGATCGTGGTACCCAATTCACTTCTCAGTTTTGGAAGTCATTCCAAAAGTGTCTTAGTACGAAAGTTAATCTCAACACAACTTTTCATCCCTAAATCAATGGGTAAGCGGAACGAACTATCCAAACTTTGGAAGACATCTTGAGAGCTTGTGTGATTTATTTTAAGGGTAATTGGGATGAACATTTACCATTTATTGAGCTTTCCTATAATAATAGCTATCACACTAGTATTGATATGGCTCCATTTGAGGCACTATATGGTAGGAGGTGTAGATCTCCTATAGGATGGTTTGAGGTGGGTGAATGCTCTAATAGGTCGTGAATTTGTACATGAGGCCATAGAGAAGATTCAGCTTATTAGAGAGAGGTTGAGAATGGCTCACAGTAGGAAAAAGTCTTTTGTCGATGTTAGAAGAAGGGATCTTGAGTTTTAGGTTCAAGATTGGGTTTACTTGAAAATCTCACCCATGAAGGGTGTAATGAGGTTTGGTAATAAAGGGAAGTTTAGTCCCCGTTTTGTAGGCCCATACAAAATTTTGAGATGTGTTGGTGAGGTTGCATATGAACTTGAGTTGCCAAATGAGTTTGCATCGGTGCATCCGGTTTTGCATGTCTCTATGTCCAAGAAATGTGTTGGTGATCCATCATCTATAGTTTCCCTAGAGGGTTTGGACGTTAAAGAGAATCTTTCTAATGAAGAGGTTCTAGTTGAGATTTTAGAACGGAAAATCAAGATGTTGAGAAATAAGGAAGTTGCTTCCGTGAAGGTGTTATGGAGGAATCATTTAGTTGAGGGTGCTACTTTGGAGGCCGAGGCCGATATGATGTCCCGATATCCTCATCTATTTCCTTCTACTCCAACTCTAGCTTGAGGTAATGAGTTCCTCATGGTTTATTCTTGTTTTGCAAGTCATGTGTGTTTTATGTGTTTCCATGATTTCCTTATGTTATGCATGTTAATGAAAAGTTATGTTTTGAGAAAATGAGTCAATTTGTTGATTTTCCTGATGATGTTGTGCATTGAGTATGAATTTCCTATAGACTTAATGAGATGTATTGATGAGCATATTTTAGTAATGCATTTTGAGAATGAATTTCATGTTGTCTCCATGAGATTGTGTTGAGCATGCTTTTAGCTTGGAGAAGGTAGTTCCTCCTTCAACGTGTGAAATATTGAAACTTCACGCATATTGGGTAGCTAAATGTAGTTCCTACTTCCTTATA
Source organism: Solanum okadae (assembly GCA_036553675.1). Taxonomy (NCBI): domain Eukaryota; kingdom Viridiplantae; phylum Streptophyta; class Magnoliopsida; order Solanales; family Solanaceae; genus Solanum; species Solanum okadae. Next base: position 29,200,599 of record CM071689.1, read on the forward strand.
ATGTATTGAGTACACTTAGCTTGGAGTTGATTTTTCCTCCTTAGTTATGTGCATTTTGATGACTTGCAGGCATGATTGGTTACTAGTCTTGAGTCTTTTCATTTAAAGATATTCCTAGAAAAACATTGGAGGACGAATGATCCCAAGGGGGAAATATTGTAACAACCCCGTATTCCAATAAAGGAAAAAAACATATTTTGGGAAAATGCAGGTGCCAGCCACGGTCCATGAGGTAGACCACAGACCGTAGGTAGGGTCCGTGGACTAGGGCACCCAAAACTTCCCAAGATCTAGGGACCATGGCCTGACCAACGGATTGTCGAACAGACCATGGTATGTGGTTAGGGCTCCGTGGTTCAAGGCCCCAAGTTAGTCTCTGACAACGAACAATGGTCGTGCAGGATGGCCCGTCATCCTGACCACGGTCCATCGTTAGTGTTTCGTAGGTCAAGGCTCCCATTTCCATCAAATCTCTAAAGTTAGTTACGGTTACACAGGACGGACTATAGGTTAGTCCACGGTCCGTCGTTTGTGGTCCTTGGGTAAACAACTGGCAGTTATTTTGGGGGCAATTGGGTCTTTTACTAATTAATTAATTCCTCTACCATGTTGCTTTTTCCTATATTTAGGATCCCTATATAAGTCCTTTTACCCCCAAATTCACCCCCATTCACTTCATTCTTTCAATATCACAAAAATAGAACTCTCCAAAATATTTTCTCTCTAGAACATAAAGAAGAAAAAGATTCATCTAGGGTTTCAAGTAAACTCTCAATTCCTCCATTGAAGGCTAGAATTTGGATTTGAGTAATGGTAGTTTTCATCCATATATTCCTTACATCCTTGGAGTTCCCGTATTCCTCTATGTCAAAAGGTAGAATTCCCCAATTAAGTTAGGGGTTTCTTCAATTATCATGGGTTCTCTTCATTATTCATTTGAATTATTGGATTATGGTCTTTTATGCATGTGTTGATGAAATAATGTGGTTTTATGATGTTTTCCCCTATGAACCCATGTAATCGCTATGTTTTTAAGTTATGAATCGTATGAGATGTGGGATTGTGATCTTCAACGAAGAGTTTGATAAAATTAATTATGTATTGCAATCTTTACATGAAATTATGATGAAATCTATATCTAACCTATGTTTTCTAAGTAAGGATGACTGAAAGTAAGTTTTGAATCACAAGAGGTAAATTATGGACTTGTGCATTTTCCTATGAAATCTATGCAATTCTTTTAAGGATGCTTTGATAGTAAAGTATCAATGATGATGTAGTTGTTGTGTTGTTGAAAGGAAATTGTCATAAACACCTACAACCATGATGTGAAAGGTTTACTCACATAGAAAGGATTCTTAGGTTGAAAGGTTTTCTTACCTAATTCAATCAAGAGTAAGAGCTATCCTAATGAATCTAGATTAGATTAGTTATCCTAGGATACCTTTCCATAAATGATAGGAATAAGTAAGAAATGACTATTCCGTGAGAATTATTCTTAGCACCGAGTGGTTATTGATATGAGACGGAAGCTCCCCCTTAGTAGAGGATGAAGTTTATTGTTTTATTTCCTTTTCTTGTATTTACTTCTTTGGACATGATGTATGGGCTAGGCCAAATTTCATTCTATTTTATTAGATGGTTATAATGAGACAGTGTCTAGACTTCTTCTTTCTCTAGTAAAATGCTTTGGATTTGAAATGTTGTTTTACTTCCATTGCTCTATTTCTTATGTAATGAGAGCTAAGTGGCTTGTATGGAGTCCTTCAGAATTCTATACGCCATGTTACATCTAGGGTGTACCCCTGTGTCGTGACAAAATTTAAGTTTATGCCTAATGAAATATGCTATAGTGGGTTTCACACTACTATAGGTGGGAAATGAATTCCTTTTAAAGGGGGTGACCCCACTATGACAGATCTGCTATATCGGGTTGAGCCACAATATTGAGTTAGGCCATTATAGTATGTTGGGGAACTATAGCAGGACGATCACAAATTAATACAGGAAAAGGACAAAAACCTCTAAAATATTTTGTAACTTCATTTTTGGGAAAATAAAAGGCTATTTAAAGTAATTTTCCTCCATTTTCCACCAATTACTTCAATAAAGGTAAGTTATTTACTCCCCTAGTTTGTGTTTTAATATTTTAATGGTCATGAACTTTGCCTATGATTATGATAAAGTAATAATTTGTTTTAATTAGGAAATTGTTCATTGATTGTTTTATTTAGTTACTATTTTAGACAAGAACATATCAACGCATGAGAAAAAGGGAAAGCTCAAGTTCTTTAGACTATTCATTCTTGTTTCGAGGTAGGTGATGGTCGTTTGTTTTTTCTTTATGTTGTATGTGTTTTTTTAGCTACTTTGCCAGTATTGTGAGCATGATATATGATTAGGGAAAGAGGAAAATGCATGATTTGAAATGTTGAATGTTGTTCATCGTATGCATATAATGTGCTTACATGGTTTACAAATGTGATTCTATTTATTGTGATTGTGAATTTTCTTTGATGAGTAGATCGGGTACCACGCGGGAACATATTTCTGAGAGTATCAAATACCACACTAGCACATATTTCTAGTGGATTGGGTACCATTTTTTACATAATAACTAGTGGATAGGGTACCACGTTGGTACATATTAACTAGTGAATCGGGCACCTTACCATTACACTTACTGTTTGTGTGTGTGGTTGAAAACACTCACACTACTCTTCAAAATCAATTAAAAGAGTAAGCGGTCGTCGTCAATAAAAATACCCAACTGATAACTCTCAACTACACTTCCATCCGATTCTAAGTTTAGGCGAACGTTAACAAGTATAAACCCAACTAAGAGTTGGGGTCGATCCCACATGGAGATGATAAAGAATACAATTAAGAAGTAAAATGGTGGTGTAATAATTTGTAGTTGTAGACATTTTCAAACAATAAAATAAATGGCAAGGGGTTGATAATTAATGTCAAATGGGGGGATTAGAAAGAACAGTAAACAACTACGAATAACTGGGATTAAATAAGTAGAGGGGATATCTTGGGAGTGTGATCAATTGAAAGACAATTTCGCAAAATGAATGACTATTATTTACTAGAAGTCATTGAATCTTAGTGGGTAGGCTAGGCTTTTGATGTAATAGTCATTTCTCAATAAGCTATCGCAAATCAAACAAGTTCTCTCAAACCTTGACAAGAACAATAATTATGAACAGCTCAATACCTCAATTAATCTACTTTTTCAAGCTAGATTAGTAGGATTAAATTTAGACCCACCTTCTCAAGTTTAGTCTACAATAACCCAATCACTACAATCATCAACTAATACTTTTAACTCTAATACTTCTTTCTCAAGCAAGCTTAGAATGTTGAACTAGAATTGCATTTGCAACTACAATTCATCAATTAAAACTCAACTATTAATTGAACCCACTTCTAATCAACAGTAAAATCAGTAAATACTAAAACCAATACGCTAATTGAAACATTCAATTATATAATCACACTCCCAAGAATGGGGTTTTAACCAAACATCGTAAAGAGCAAGAAATTATTACCAACTATGTTCTCCATCAAATTAAGCACGAATCTACGAGTCTTCAAATGCTCCAATTAAAGATCAAAATCAAAACCAACCCTAAATCTAATTTCAAAAAGTGTAAAAACAATGTTTAGAATGTTGAGAATGAAACACCCAGAATTGGACAATATGGGAACTCTCTAGAAAACATGGAACTCCTTTTCTCCCTTTAAATGTCGTATTAATAGGTTCCCTGAATTTCAACTTCAGAGTCACTCGGAGAAGTAAGTCGGGCTTCGTTGACCTGGTCAGCGCTGCGCCTAGTGCTCTTTTCTATCGCCTTCTTGGCTTGGCTTTTCAGCACCTTGTTTCTACAACATTAGGCAATCAATGTCGACATCGCCGGTCCATTCGGCCTGTTGCCGAACCATTGGTTTTCTCGCCGAGTTGGTCCTGTCCATGAGCTAGCATGCTGGAACTTTTGGCGAGCTGAAGGTCCACTCGATGACTCGCCGAGTAGCTATCACGACCCAGGGGTACCCCTTAGATGTAACAAGGCGTATAGAAACCCGAAGAACTTCATACATGCCACTTAGCTTTGTCTCATCATAGCCATCTATTACAATAGTTAATGAAATTTGATCTAGCCCATACATCATGTCATAAAAGGAACTACATGAAAAAGAAACTACATAAGGAAAAGTTTGTCCTCGAATCATGAGGACTCAGTAAGCTTGGAATGAAATCAAAGTCCAAGCTCTAGCCATTAGAATGATCACCTCGAGTGCCGGACACTACACTTGGGAAAAATGTAGGCAAAAGTAGGTGTTAGTACAAAAATGCACTAAGTATGATAGCCATGCATAAAAATCCTTGAAACATACAAAAAGGAACATTTCATTTCAAAGCATGCAATTTGCCAAGTTTAAACATCATATAAGAGATTTAGAAGTCATAAGTTATAATCACAGACAACATAAGTCAACATCATCTTTCTAAACCTTTGCACTCATAAACAAAGCTTCTTGAGTAACCACAATTCATTATTCATATTCTTTTTGTGGGAAGTAGCCTTAACCTACACGAGACCATGTGAGCTCTAATATGATCACCTAGTGTTACCCACATTGAAAAGGGTTGTCCTACTTGCCTAAGGTAGAACCATGAACATCTTAGATTAGGTGGATCTAGTAGCTAAATAACCTATGGGGGCAAATATTTATGGGATACGGAGATTGCTACTAGAAACTCGGACTTAACTGACATAAAAGGTTTCCATCTCATGAGACATACATGGGAAGCCCAGACTCAACTAGCGTAAAGACTTCCATGTCATTTCAATATCCACTAGGTGCTAACCATAAATCCCACAGAGTACTTACTAAGTCTTACATAACTCATGTCTCATGGAAGGATGTCCTTGACAACCAATCCAAGTTAGTTCATTAGGATAGATCTTTAGATCATGTGTGAGAAAATCTTTCACTATCCATGTCTACATGTAAAACTTAGATTGCATTAGGTGAGAAAGCCTTTCATTCTTAGAATCATCATTATGTGAGAAAACCTTTCACATCATGTTCATTATGTGATCAGGAGAATGTTTTTTCAATAATCACAACAACATTAGCATAATCATTGACACTTTACTCCCAATTGTTCTTAAAGCATATACATAGACATCATGAAAACATGCATAATCTCATAGAAATTACCCTTCCAAGGTTCATAACTTGCTTTCCATCATCACATATAGAATTCAATCATTAGACATGGATTTCATTATAATTCACGTTCTTCTATCACTTCATGCATCAATTCATAAAATTTATCATTCATCAACAAAGGCCCACATTATAAGATTACAATTAAGAAATATGGGGATTTCATGGGTTCTTGGGGATACATCATAAAAACCATAGGAAATCATCAATTCATGCTTATAAAAAAATAATTTAACCATTAGAATCAAGTTTGAAAGGAACCCATGACTATGGAATCAAACCCAAACAAAGGGGTATTTCTATCTTTTGAAATTTGAGATTTTGAGAGGACTCCATGGATGAAAACCACCATACCTTGACTCCAATTACTAGTCTTCAATGGAGAATTTGGATCCCTAGCTTCAAACCCTAGTTGAATCTCCTTCTTCTTCTTAAAGTTCTAGAGAGAAAATATTTGAAAGGAGGTTTTAGTTTTCTTTTGGGATTTAGGAAAAATGAATTAAATCGGGTGAATTTTAGGTTAAAAAGGCATATATAGGGGTTCAAAATATAGTTAAAACGACATAGTGTAAGAACTAATTAATTAGGGAAAGACCCAATTACCCCTAAGTTTAAGTGCCAGCTTCCTCCGACCTACCCACCTACGGACCATGGACGGACATAAGGTTCATCCAGGTGAGCCGTGGTTGGTGGTCAGAGAATTTGTCCTTGACCTACGCCCACTATACCACGGGGCGTGGACCGACCTACAGTCCGTAGGTCCCTTCCGTGGTCCATGTTTGGACCATTTCTGAGTGTCCAACGACGAACCCAATCGATGAGTCGTGGTATGACCCACGGACCGTCCTGGTGGACCGTCGATCAGGTTTAGAAAATTAAATTTTTGGGGCTATAACCATGGACCACACCTATGGTCCGTGGTCCACTATATGGACCGTAGGTGGCTGGCATGATTGGGTGCACTAGCATCTGGAAAGTTGCTAAATGCCTCTTTTTGGATACGAGGCATTACAATATCTCCCCCATGGGACTATTCACCCTTGAATGAGATTTAAACCGGTTGTAAAAGAGTAGGAGAGAAACTAACAACCCAACCTAATCAATGCAATGCACATAAATAAGGAGGAAACATCAACTCCAACTCAACATACTCAAATGCAACACAAGGAAGTAGGAACGACATCTAACAACCCATCATGCATGAAATTTCAACATTTCTCATGTTCTAGGAGGAACTACATTCTCCAAGATTTAAAGCATGCTCAACAAAATCTCATGGAGCCTATATAAAATTTACTCTCAAAAAACATATCAAAAGCATGTCCATCAATTCATCTCATGAAGTTGAATAGGAAAAATATACTCAATGCACAACAATATGAGGAACATCAATAATAAGAACTCATTTTCTTTCTAAATATAAGGTTTCATAAACATGCATAACATAAGAAAAATCATGGAAAGCACATATTACCCACATGACTCCCAAAACAAGAAACTCAAGAGGAACTCATTACCTTATGCTGGAATAGGAGTAGAAGGAAAAAAGATGATGATATCGGGACTTCATATCAGCCTCGGCCTCCCAAGTAGCTACCTCAACTAAGTGATTCCTCCACAACACCTTCACGGAGGCAACTTCCTTGTTTCTCAACCTTTTGACTTGCCGGTCTAAGATCTCAACAGGTACCTCTTCATAAGTAAGATTCTCTTTAATCTCCAAACCCTCTAAGGGAACTACGGATGTTGGATCCCCAACACATTTCTTTAAAATTGAGACATGGAACACCAGATGCACCATAGCTAATTCATTTGGCAAATCTAACTTATATTCAACCTTGCCAACACGCCTCAAAATCTTAAATAGGCCTACAAAATGGGGACTAAGTTTCCCCTTCTTCCCAAACCTCATAACACCCTTCATCGGTGAGATCTTCAAATAAACCCAATAATGAACCTCGAATTCAAGATCTCTCCTTCTATCATCGGCTTAGGACTTTTGCCTACTTTCGGTCGTTCTCAACCTCTCTCTAATAATCCAAATTTTCTCGATGGCCTCATGCACCAATTCCAGACCTAGGGGACCAACTTCTCCCACCTCAAACCAACCTATAGGAGACCTACACCTCCTACCATAGAGAGCCTTAAAGGGAGCCATGTTGATACTTGAGAGATAATTGTAATTATAAGCAAACTCAATTAACGGCAAATGGTCATCCCAATTGCCCTTAAAATCTATCACACATTGCCTTAACATGTCTTCCAAAGTTTGAATGGTGCGCTCCGCTTGCCCATCCATTTGTGGTGAAATTTTTTGCTAAGCTTCACCTTTGTACGAAGCCCCTTTTGGAATGACTTCTAAAACTTTGAAGTAAATTGGGTACCTCGATGAGAAATTATAGACAAGGGTACTCCATGTAACCTCACTATCCCTCTCTAATACAACGTAGTATACTCTTCCACCGAGTAGGACACCTTGACGGGAATGACATTGGTGGACTTATTCATCCGATCCACTATTACCCATATCGAGTCATGTTGTCGCCGAGTACGTGGCAAACCTACAATAAAGTCCATGTCCATATCTTCCCACTTCCAAGTAGGAATAGCAATATCTTGGGACAAACCTCCCGACCTTTGGTGCTCAATTTGCACTTGTTGACAATTAGGACACTTGGCCACAAATTCCACAATATCTTTCTTCATCACATTCCACCAATAGACTTCCCGTAGATCATGGTACATATTGGTTACTCCCCAGTGAATAGAATACCTAGAACTATAGGCTTCCTCTAGGATTCGTTCCCTCAAGTCATCGACATTCGGAATACATAAACGGCCTTGATAGCTAAGCACCCCATCTCTCCCTTAGGAAAAAGCCCCGATGGATTTCTTAAGTAAAGCGTCTTTCAACTCAACTAAAATGGGATCATGACCTTGTTTAGACTTCTCATCCATTACAAAGGATGATTTGGAACCATTATGGATCATGACACTACCCTTGGTGGAATACACTAGTTGAACACCAAGTTGGGTCAACCTATGAACATCACGAACCAACTTTTTCTTTTCTTCATCAATATGAGCAACACTTCCCATTGAAATCCACTAAGACCATCTGCTACCACATTACATTTTTCGAGGTGATACAGGACACTCATGTCATAATCCTACAAGAGTTATAGCCACCTTCTTTGGCGAAGATTCAAGTCCTTTTGACTAAACAGGTCACGCCCGAACTACCCCCGAGATGAGGACACGGGACCTAGGACCACAAGTGATCCCAAGATAACCCTGTTGGCATGATCACGAGCATACTAAAGATAATAAACTGATGCAGAAGCTAAATCATAAATAAAATGAAAAGATGGGGAATACCCATATACTATAACTAAGATAAATGAAAATTGATGAGCTTAATACAAAGAAGATATTAACTGAATACTAAGTTAAATTTAACTATGTCTAAAAATAGCCTCTAACTGACTAGAAATACTGGGACAGGCCCTAACTAAGTCTCGCAAAACTGAAACTAAAGTACTAAAAATACTAAAAAGAAATTCATGACTATTGTCCTCGGAGAATGAGGATTCACCACTGATTCTGTTGAACAGGAGATTGAGAACCGATCTAAGCGTGATTTGGATGCTGAGAACCTGAACCTACATCACGAGAAGATGTAACACAGAGTATGTGTCAATACTTGAAAGGTACTGAGCATGCAAGATAGAATAAAGCTGAAATAACATATAACTGAACAAAGAAAATAAGCAATGATATAATCTGAACATGATATAGATACTGAATACTAAGCTAATTGAATACAATGACCAATTTATAACATACTGAGACAGAATACTGAATATATTGATACATGGTCAATGCAATAGAATCTGACTACACTGTGTGAGCTACTAATAATCCATAATAAAACCATATGAGCTAAATCTGGAGTCCGATGTATAGGCCCCATCGAGAGGACCCAATATACCCTGCCAGAGGTATAGGCATGCTGGCGTGGTCATTGAAATGATGCCCATAGAGGGGACTTACAACCTACGTAGCTAGTAGTTCTGGGACTATTTGGGTACGCTAAACCCTAGTCCAACTCGGTATTATGCTACTCCTAATGGATTAATTGATTAACACATTATGATTGAATTTTTGTAAGTTACTCGATAGCTTAAACTGCCTATGCAAATGGATTATGCAACAATTAACTGATATTGATGCATTAATAACTGAGGCATATATAACTGATTAACTGAAATATCTAACCTAGCATTTGTAATTCAAGAACTAAAGAAATACATAGCTAGGGTTCTGGAATTCATGCAATAAACTGAATATTATTATACTAATCTGAGTTGGATCATTCTAACAGCTAAGGACCCAATAATTCTAACATTCAAGAAACCCTAGTCTAGTCATAATAAGGGAATTAAGAAACTGACTGAAAACTAGGGACTTAATGGGTGAAAGGAACCCACTAGTGAAATCCCACATACCTGGTGATGAATTCCACGGAGAAATCTTTCGATTTCGAGGCTGGAACTAATGGAACTTTGTTGAGTTCTTGAACTAGGGTTCTTGACTTCTCTTCTCCTCTTATGCTCTAATTTTTCAATGTTTTGATTAATGATTTTACTTAGGTAAGTTCTAGTTATGTTTCTACACTTAAACTGACAAACACCTAATAATTTAGGGTTTAAATGACGTAGCTTAGGGGTCCAACGAAATAGGGAAGGATCAAAAGACCCCTGAGTTAACTGTTGTCAGAGTGACCGACAGACGGGACCAACGGGCCGTAGGTCAACCTACGGTTCGTAGATTGGGGTCGTAGGTCAAGTGTGCTCGACAGGGCTTCACTAAAATGATCATAATGTTTTACTCAGAGGTCAGATTTTAGCAAACTCAGTGGCGTTAGGAAGAGGATTCAATTATTCATCATATCATAGGTCATGGGACACATAATTCCTTTTGTGGTGGGAGTGATGACCATTTGAAGTTGACCCAATCAATAATTTCCCCCTAACTGGCTACTGACCTTCACCAACGATTAGACCTATGGATCGTGGATCGAATGACTCTCTGGGTAAAGGGGGCCTCGATCCACAGACACAGATCACAGACCGTGGTCTGGTCTACGGACCGTGGGTCTGTTCGTGGGTCGAAACTTAGCCGATTTTCTTATCTGGGTTTAGGGATGGGTTGCAATGGCACAACACGAACCACTAGCACAGGACGTGGTCTGACCTACGGTCCGTGGGTGGCAACCGTGGGTTGCACCTTCAACTTCTCAAAATTTGCATTTTTGGTCTGTTTTAGATATAGGGTGTCGTCGAATGAAGACTAAACTAGCTGAGTATGGAGGGAAGAAGCTGCAATCCTGTCACGACCCGGGAGTATCCCCAAGTCGTAACATGCGTATTCAACCTCTCAGAGGCCTCATACAAGCCCTTAGCATTCATCACATTAGATATGAAAAATAGTGCGGAATTAAAACTCTTTAAATAAAATCCCATAAGACTCAAAGGTCACTTTTAAAAACATCATTCAAAAGTACACAAGCGGAATACTAAGTCTCTTAGCCATCTTAGACATAAACGTGAAAACATACTAGGGACACGCCCCTTTACAATAAAAAGAAGTCTATTAAGTCTATTACAAGAATCTTATCATAAAACTAGAATAGAAAAGTCTTGCCCTCGACATATGAGGACATACCACAAAATCTAGGAAGAACTTCAAATCCCAAGTTTACTACAAAACCCGCTCACTTGCCGGAACCTACACTTGTAGAAAATAGAGAAAATATGGAATTAGCACAATTAAGTACTAAGTATGATGACCATGCAAAAACATGCTAAAAAAGGACATTTATTTGAAATATGTGCTTTCATGCCATTTTTGATAAAACCTTCATATCACAATTATAAGAGACACATTTCAAGTCATCATCCACATATAAGACAATACCCACATAATAGACATACTCAACTAGTACCAATGTACAATACATGAATATAATTGACAAGTAAGCCTTTTCATCATTTCATGACCTCTATCTCAAGTTACCCAAAGCCACACTTAAGTGAAACATGAAGTGACCGCCCATACAATCTCTTTATATACACCTAAGTGTTCCTAAGGGTTACCATAGATAAGGAATGTACGATGACAATATAACATGCTAAGTCAAAATTCTTTAATGAACCACTTTAGGAGACATTTAGCATTTAGGGGACTTCCACTTAATAGTCATTTAGACTTAGGGAACTCACTTTAGCATCTTCTAGGCCTACTCATGCAATGTGTAGATAGCATCCCATACTACCACCTACACTTTGTAGAACCTATCCAATAACTAGAGTGCACATCCCACATGATGGGAATAGGCATAACCAACATAGACCATACTAGCTAGGCATGGAATCCGGAGTCTACCCTACTCCGTGGAAGGTGTTCTACTTGCCAAAGGTAGAACTAATAATCAACCCATGTAGGCACATGGTTTAGGGGATGTCCAAGGATGTTCATTGTGCCCTAGTCTCATACTCAAGTAGGGCCACCATCCTAACCACATCCACTGGGTGCTAGCCTTGTTTCCCATAGAGTAATTTCATTCACATATGTACTAGAGAGGGTTCCTTTTCTAGTTCAACCAACTCATAGTACCTCTTCCCAAGAAAGGCCCCATTTCTTAGTCATGGCCAATCAAGGTTCATAAGGATAGCTCATTTGACTTTCTTAGATAAGGATTCTCATGCCGTTCCGGCTCCATCCGTCTCTAAGTCTATCATCTCACTCAAGAAGGGAACTTCGCCCTAAGGCCCATCCTTCAAAGTTATACATTTACTTAGGAAAGCTAGACTTATGAAAGGGCACCATTTCTTAGTTCTGCCGATTCAAGTCTTGGCCTAGAATTCCTCTTTTAGCATTTATAGAAAGGGCACCATTTCTTAGTTCTAGCCCACTTCACACATTCATGCATTCAAGACTTTAAGTAACAAGGAGGGACACTTTAGTCTACCAACCAAGTCACAACATTTTCATCTAAGGATACTTCATAATCCAACATCATTTCATATATATACATCATGAGAAAATCATACTTTAAATCACAATGCTATCCACTTTACATAGGATCATCACAAGATCACATAAACTCATTCACATCATACCTTCACACATAAAACTTTACATATAGCTTCATATAGGACTTTACATATAGCCTCATTTATATATATAATATGCAATACAATAACACTTTGTACAAGATCACCTTCACATATTTACCTTCACATAGTACTATAACACTTCATAACTTGATAACACTTTAATTCAATAGGAAATGCCTTCAAGGCTATATTCATAATACAATCCATAATTAAACACCTCCACCATAAGTGGATCAAACTAAGAAAGAACAATTTTATCCATAATAAGAGATTAAGCCAACTTACCATCCTCCAAAGCCATAATCAACAACACTCAAGTCCCAACCATTTTACTTACCACAAGAGAATTCATCATAACTTGCCCATAAGGCCACAACTTTCAATTCATCCATACATCATCAATTCATCATAGATAGATGTAGAAAATCATAAGAGTCACTAATACAATCCAATCCAAACACAATCTCATAAACTTTGAATCATAACCAAAAGACCCACTTCATACGCAAATTTAGGAATTTAGGGAAAACATGGGTTCTTCAAGGAATTCCATATGAAACCATCTTAAAAACATTAATCAAACATTAATTCATCAATATAATGGCTTAGAAAACGTTTTGCCAATGAACCCATGCTTAGATTAGAATTTGAGATTTTGTTCTTTGAAACACTTTTGATTGGACTCCTTGAAAGAAAGATTTATCAAGGATCAAGGGTCACCATACCTCTAAGTTGAAACCCACAAAAAATTGAAGAAGAAAGCACTCAAAACCTTCAACCCTAGCTCCAACTTCACTTTGGCCTTCAATGGTGTTCCAAAGAGAACCCTTCCTTACTCTTTTAAAATGGAACAAAATGATCCACAATCAGCCTAACACAATAATATAACCTCAAAAGAAAAGATTTGTGAAAAGACCAAAATGCCCTTAAATTTCCGGACGGACTCTTTGCCAACTGCCCAACTTTCAAAGGGCATAACTCGCTCATACGAACTCGGAATCAAGCAAACTCGGTGGCGTTGGAAAGATCGTTCCAAGGGCTTTCCAAACATAACTGGAACTACTCCTGGATCATCCTGAGCTAGGAGTTATGACTGCTCAAAGTTAGACAAAAACTCACTGATTTCCACACTTGGCAGAATTTCCAGATTTTGAACTTAGCCAATTTCCAGATTCTGAACTGTTTTTTTTTTCCAAAAGTGACTACTTCCAATTTATGCTTAAACTTTAAAAATTCATACGTTAGGCTCTAGTTTCACCTATCTATTTTTAGGGTCGCTACAAATCCCTACCACTAAGTACTAGAAACTGATTTCTGACTGAACTGAGTTCCAAGAACATGAAAATACGCTGAAAATGCAAGGCAGACTGAAATACTAAGACTGAATTAGTGCATCAATGACTAAAAAAATTGAAGAGGAACTATTACCTCAAGCTGGAATAGAATCGGAAGGAAAGAGGCGAGGATACTTGGACTTCATGGCTGCTTCTGTTTCCCAAGTAGCTCCCTCTACGGGCTGACTCCTCCACAAAACTTTGATTGAAGCGACTTCTTTATTTCTTAACCTTCTAACCTGATGATCGACAATCTCAACTGGTACATCGTCATATGAGAGACTATCTTTCACAGCCACACTCTCTAATGGCACTACGAATGCTGGATCACCCACACACTTCTTCAATAATGAAATGTGGAAGACTGGATGCAGTGCTGCCAAATCTGCTAGCAACTCTAACTCATAAAACTGTGCTTCCCTTTCTTGTCAAACCTCATCACCCCCTTCATAGGTGAGACATTCAGGAAAACCCAATCATCAACTTGGAACTCTAGTTGCCTTCTCCTTACATCTGCATAAGACTTCTGGCGACTATGGGCTGTCTTAAGTCTATCTCTGATGAGTTGCACTTTCTCCATAGCATAATGGACTGAATCTGGACCTCTTAAGGCTGCACCTACTTCAAACCAGCCCACAGGAGATCTACATCTACGCCCATACATTGCCTCATAAGGGGCCATTTGAATGATGGAATGGTAACTATTGTTGTAGGCAAACTCAATATGAGGAGGTAATCATCCTAATTATCGTTGAAGTCGGTCACACAACCTCTCAACATGTCCTCTAAGGTATGAATGGTACGCTCTGCCTGACCATCTGTCTATGGATGAAATGCGATGCTAAGATTAACCTGAGTACCAAGACCTTTCTTAAATGATTTCCAGAAATAAGAGGTAAATTGAGGACCTCTATCTGAGATGATAGACAAAGGAATCCCATGCTACCTCATAATCTCATTAATGTAAATCTTGGCGTAATCCTTTGCCGAATCTGTAGTCTTGATCGCCAAAAAGTGAGAAGACTTAGTAACCCTATCAACAATCACCCAAATGGAGTCATGCTATCTGCGAGTACGAGGTAAACCTGTGATGAAGTTCATGTTGATCACTTCCCACTTCCAAGTAGGAATGTCAATTTCCTGAGTCATACCTCCTTGTTTCTGATGTTCTACCTTGACTTTCTGGCAATTGGGGCACTTAGCCATAAAATCTGCTATATCTCTGTTCATACCATTCCACCAATACACTTACCATAGATCGCGCTACATTTTAGTGGCACAAAATGAATAGAATATCTAGATTTATGGGCCTCTGCAAGAATATGTTGTATCAAATCACCCATATTAGGAACACATAATCGACCATGGTAGCAAAGCACACCATCTCCCCCTTGGGAGAAAACCTCAACTTTCTGTTGGTGGACTGGACACTTGAGTTCAAGTAATATCGAATCGCTCTCTTGCTTTTCCTTAACTTCCACTACCAAAGAAGATTCTTCCCCATTCTGAACCAATACACCACCATCTGATATGCTCATAAGACAAACTCCTAGGCGAGCAAGTCTGTGAACATCCCTCGATAGCTCCTTTATTTTTTCCTCAATATGTGCTACATTACCCATGGATAATCTGCTAAGAGCATCTGCTACTACATTCGCCTTACCCGGATGGTAATGCACGCTCATATAACAATCTTTGAGGAACTCAAGCACCTTCTCTGACGAAGATTCAACTCTTTCTGGGTGAATACATACTGGAGGCTCTTATGGTCTGTGAACACATCTACATGAACACCATACAAGTAGTTTCTCCAAATCATGAGTGCAAACACCACTGCTGCAAGCTCGAGGTCATGAGTCGGATAATTTTTCTCATGTACCTTAAGTTGTCTAGAAGCATAATTTATAACCTTACCTCACTGCATCAACACCCAACCTAGGCCGACCCTGGATGCATTACAATAGATCACATAACCATTTGAACCCTCTGGTCGGGTCAAGACAGGAGTTGTAGTCAACCTAGTTTTCAATTCTGTGAAGCTTTTCTCACAATCATCTGACCATCGAAACTTGACCATCCTTTGAGTAAACCTAGTCAATGGTGAGACTATGGATGAAAATCCTTCCATGAACCGTCTGTAATAGCCCGCTAGACCCAAGGAACTTCTGATAGTTGTAGCAGAGGTAGGTCTGGGCCATTGTTTCACTACTTCTATCTTTTGGGAATCTACTCTAATTCCTTCACTAGACATAATATTCCTAAGGAAGGCAACTGATTGTAACCAAAACTCACACTTGTTAAATTTTGCAATTAACTGGCGATATTTGAGAGTTTGCAGAACAACTCTCAAATGACTCGCATGTTCTTCCTCATTCCTAGAGTAAATGAGGATATCATCAATTAAGACGATAATCAATAAGTCTAAGTATTGCTTGGACACTCTGTTCATCGAATCCACGAAAGCTGTAGGAACATTGGTTAGTCCAAATGACATGACTACAAATTCATAATCATACCGAGTTGTGAAGGCTGTCTTCAGAATGTCAGTATTTCTAACTTTAAGCTGATAATAACCCGATCTGAGGTCTTTTTTTGAGAAATGACTAGCACCCTGAAGTTGGTCAAACAACTAATCAATCCTGGGGATGGGATACTTATTCTTGATTGTGACATTGTTCAAATGCCTATAGTCAATGCACATTTTAAGAGAACCATCTTTCTTCTTCACGAACAACACTGGTGTACCCCATGGTGAAATACTAGTTCTAATGAAGCCCTTATCTAGAAGGTCTTTCAACTTCTCTTTCAATACCTTAAGCTCAGCTGGAGCCATTCTGTAAGGAAGAATAGAGATATGTTGGGTCCATACCAGGTAGATTTAGGAGTGACTGGCAGTGAATGCCCGGTAGCAAAGGTGCGATTCAGACTCGGCTTAACTTCACTTGAGTTCGGTTTCCCCTGGAAATGATGGAATAATCTTTTCTTCCTCTTAGTGACTATGAGCTCATAGGGAGCTGGAATGAACTTGGTTAGCTTACGATGTGTTTGGAAGCCCGCGACCAAAAGAGTATTTTACACAGAGCCGACAAGGAATTCCATTAATAACTGGCCGTTTTGATCCTTTGAAACAACTCGATGAATTTAATAGATCATTTTAGGAGGCCCAAATGACTATAGATCGAACCTATCCAATTTTTGCAGTACGATGGTTGGTTGTTCACGGCCTAACTGTACCTACCGTCTTTTTTTGGGATCAATATCAGCAATGCAGTTCATCCAACGATAAACTTAATCTGAATTATAGAACTATGACACAATCAAACCCGAACGAACAAAATGTTGAATTGAATTGATTCAATTGTGAACTAACACGACCTGTGTATCTAGGGAATAATTTATTCAAAGCGAATTCTCCCTAGATACATCTATTCAATTTAATTATGAATTTCTTTCTAATATATGATATATTAATTATGCTAAATTGTGAGAGTAAATGCTGTATGCATTACTGGATTAATTCGAATTAATAGTAATAGAAACTAGGGTCCACGTAGACTATTCAGAGGAGGTATGCTAATGAATGATCTACTGATGTAGCTGGTGTTACTGAAGCTTTTGCTATATATGCTATTGGCTTAACTGGCTCTAAACCTTCCCACCGGATAAAGATCTCACTTCTCTTACTTTCGGTGCTTATCTTCAATTAGAAGATGGTCACCTGCCCTAAGCACGGTACTATTTATGTTTATGTCTGTATTTGTTCTATAGTTGGATCAGCCCTTTTGCTTAGTATGCCGAGGGTGGATTAATGAATGACTGCTTTAGCTCTATCTAGGGCTTGCTTCTCATGAGATTGGGTGAGGGAATCAGAAAGGGTCTCAAAAACCAGGCGGGCGGGCTTTTGGGCACACGGAAAAATGGAAGTAGGTGGAGGGTGCTTCTCAGCTAGAGTTGGGGGTGGGGTCGCTATAGTGGCTAGGGTGAGTCTTCCTACACGGCTGGTATTTTCTTTCTTCTGGCCATAGGTGTGATCAATGCCATTGAGCTTCGATACTCTAAAATAGTAATCGGAATTTGCTTCTACCCCGGTGATCAGCTATCGACCCGAGGCGCCGATCGAGAAAGTTATTAAGGGAAGTTAAACGTAATTCTAGAAGGGCCTTCCCGCAAAAAAACTGAGTCTTGGCAGTTCAAGTGAAAGTTTTTTAGACTAGTCCCATAGAATGGGGTAGATATGAGTTAATCAGTGATGGGAAGGCGTTCATTTCAATATCTATAAACGGTAACAATTGCTCAGTCTATTTGATCGAATTGATAGATACGAAACCCTCTTCTATGTACTTTCACATAGGAAGGATCCATATAAACCAATTATCAAACCATTCCCGTGACTTTATGGGCTATCTTTCAAGTGTGCGACTAAATCATTCAATGGTACGTAGTTTAGAATGGCTCTCTCATATTGAGAAATTCTGTCTAGTGGCATTCGATCACAAAATCCATTGACAGTTGCATAAATGACTAGAGGGATGGTGCAGACTTCATTCTTTATGCTCATAGGCTTAACCAACCTAGAGCACGATGTGCTTGTATACCCGTAGGCTATTACGACGCACCGGAGACCTTCACAAATGGCTCCGAAACAAACAAAAAGGTGCGTGCCGCACTCACGAAGGACTACCAATGATATACTGGAGGAATGTGGGGATGACGCATTGAGCGTAGCTGATATGCGGTTACGGCTAGTCGATAATATCATTCCATAATTTTTTTTATATGAATAAAGAGATCCCCTAGATATACAGATAGAATAGATGTTCATGGATAGACAGACATTCCATGGATTCTTAGTTTTTGGGATGAAAAAGCTTGTCGATCCAAATGAATCATTCTTCCGGTCTCTCTTCGCTCCCCACCCCGAAACTGACCCACGGCACAACACCCATTCACTTCACGCACGGATAGGCAACGAAGTCCAGTTCATGAGACCGCAGCGCAGCGGAGTGGAGCAGCCGCGACACTTCCATTTTTTAGAAGAAAGATTATATATATGTCCAATCTGTAGTGGTGGTGGAACCAACCAAGATGTATGTCGTCCGACCCGAGCTCAGACTCTTTCTTCCTAATGGTCGTGTTATCATACAGGATAGCTGAGATAAAAACTATGTTATTATGCGTGGAGCCTTTTAGAAAAGCCCTTGCTTTCTTATATTGTCTAATTGAAGTGAAGTAATGTACCTATACCCGGGAGTAGCAGAAAGAATAAAATATCTCTTGTACTGAAGAGTTTTCCCCATAAGGCATCCAACTCTGGTAGTAGCACTATACCTTAGTATCTATCTAGCTTCCAGTCTACATAAAACGTAGTTAGCAGAGGTCAATCTGTTTGGCGTTTCCTCGCGTAAAGGACTACTTTTGCATCGGCTCTCTCTAGTTAGGTAATTACCGAGACGAAAGCTGCTCTCTCGGAAGTAAGTTTCCTCACCACCTTAGTAGGACTAGTCTAAAAAACTTTCACTTGAAGTTCCAAGAATCAATTTTTTTTGCGGGAAGGCCCTCCTAGAATTACGTTTAACGTCCCTTTATTACTTTCCCGATCGGCGCCTCGGGTCGGTAGCTGGGCTCCAGGGCATTACCACCGCGGCTACTATCGACCCGAGCCCAAAGAAGGAAAAGAACGGACTAAAGCGAGGAGTTCATTAGCCATACATAGTTAAGGAGGATGAGGGTCAACCTCTTTCATAACCCATGGCCCCAGTGTGTCACTTGGTTGGCATTTGTAGAACAAACTAAGTAGGGCTGGTTTTTAGATAGGGAAAGAGACAGGGGAGGGGGAGTTGGCTGTAATTGAGAAAATTCAGATGGACGATATGAATTTTTTCGAGATAGTTAACCACTTTTTTCACCATGAGAGGGCTGAAAAGGAAGCTCGACCTACAGGGAGAGGGAGGTCATTCAGAACCCGGTGGCTCTAGAACGGGGGGCGGCTCAAAATGCGCTGCCGCAGGCGCCTGCACCGATATAAATTTCCCACCCCACTCCTGATCAAAAAGAGCGTGCAAGACTTTGAAGGGTCATTCACACTTTGATTCATGAGCAACTTCACGAGAACATTGTGAAAGGGGGAAATGGCGGCTGTCCGTGCAATTTCTAGAAATGACAAAAATGTAGTCCAGTGCCGTGAAGGTGATAATGTCTTACGATTTGGAGATCTCCGCAGAGACAGATACAGAAACCCTCCGCAGATGGGTGGAGAATATAAGGGGGACCTTTCTCTCCTAAAGCTACTCATTAAGGAATACCGGCCAAATTAGTCTCTCTGCCACTTTCTTTCATCACAGAGCCATTATTCCCGGCTGGCATAGAAGTCTCTCGCGCGGGCGAACGTGATGCATTTCTGGTACTGGTGGTATTGGACAAACTCTCAGGGAATAATCTCTTTCTTATTTTTGTATTTCTTTCCCATGACAACTAAGAACAGGCAAATCAAAAATTTCACTTCAAATTTTGGACCTCAACATACTGCTGCTCATGGTGTTTCACGATCAGTATTGGAAATGAACGGAGAAGTGGTCGAACACACGGAACCACATATTGAAATTCTCCAGTACGACACAAAGCCGCTGATGCTGAGTCGGCTCCTACGCCGCTAGCTATACCCTACTTGGTCCCCCTCCCCCGGCACAGTGGAGGTTCCGTAGCACGTCATGAGCACCGGGGTAAGGGGCGGTTGAGCAACTCAAGCGAACCGCCTTACCTTATTCCAACATAGGGACAAAAGTGGAAAGGTTGTGAAGGTGGCCTCGTTATCCATACCTCTGCTCAGAGGTATAGAGGATCGACTGACCCGGGTTTTCACGAGCGTTGGCGGGTTCTGGAGTGCCTGTCAATAGCGCTAGCGCATACCCTGGGGTGATCATCACCACCTGTACCTCACATCTCGGCACAGTGGAACTTGTTTAGGGGGAATTACACTTACTTGTTTTTTATTACAAGTAGCTACTGGGTTTGCTATGACTTTTTACTATTGTCCGACAGTTACTGAGGCTTTTGCTTCTGTTCAATACACAATGACTGAAGCCAACTTTGGTTGGTTAATACTGCCCAGTAACCTCTTCTTTCTCAAAAAGAAAAAGTCGGAACCCGGTCTTGACGCCCCTAAACAATAGCAATAGCACGAATCCTAAGCTACGGCACGCGAAAGAATGGTTTCATGAATCATGGGCGGGGTTTAGGGGTGCTTCTCCTGCTGCGACTACTCCCCTCTTCTATCGCATCAAGAGAAATGACATAGATAAGATCATTGCTTAAAGAGTTTCATTGTCAAATTGATCTCGAAATTGGATCCCAATAGTAGCTGTTGCCGAAGGTGCTTTATGAAAGCCGGTCCACAGGATTTTGATACCTCAACTTGATTTGTTGATTGCTTCTTTAGTTGATTGATTCTTGAAGACAAGCATACAGACAGTGACACATATCCATTTCTGCTTTCATTTCCTACTAGTTTGGTTGCACTTGGGCTTAAAAGAGACTTTCCAATCTTAATCTTAAGGCTATTGGTATTGCTTCAGCCCACTTGGTGAAGTAGTCTGTAGCGGTGTTAACAAAATGGTGACCATGACTATAAGGGAAAGGCGGAGGTACAAAAGAGGGCATGGGAAAGAATGGCGGCGGACAACCGACTTAACTGGAGAGCCTAAATGGCATTGAGGATGAGTCCACCGGTCGACAAACCGCTTCTATCTACAGGTGCTTTCATTATGGATCAGTCGACTTGTCACGATTGATTGCTCACACACAATTAGGTTAGGCAGGCTTGGGGAGGTGATCTGAAGTGGGATGTGTCTGGAAACTAGAGATCGTAAATGGATTCGAGTACCATTCTGATCACATATTTCATGATCCTTTCTATAGGTAGAACTACTGTGAGCGGTCTAACCTTTGACCCTAAACCAGCTCCTGGCCATACCCGGCGGAACCTCCCGGGGGTATTCGGCATGGGCGGAGAGAGCATCTGAAGGGTTACTTCACCTTTGGTGATCACACACCGACCCGAGCAATCACTAGCTACAATCGATGCAGTTTTGATTGAAACTATTCATAAAAAGATTTGTCAACCAACCTGGCATGTTCAGACTGGGGCGCCTCGACGATGATGTAGTCGTAGTAGTCCTCTGATGGGAAATCTATTAAGATCTGCCCATGATTCATGGAACCATTCTTTCGCGTGCCGTAGCCTAGGATTCATGCTATTGCTATTATTTAGGGGCGTCAAGACTGGGTTCCGACTTTTTCTTTTTGAGAAAGAAGAGGCTACTTGATTCAAACCTTTTCTTCTGTATGAATCGATATTATTCCATTCCAAATCCATCCCGATACCTCCCAAGGAAAATCTCTAATTTGGATCCCAAATTGACGGGTTAGTGTGAGCTTATCCATGCGGTTATGCACTCTTTGAATAGGAATCCATTTTCTGAAAGATCCTGGCTTTCGTACTTTGGTGGGTCTCCGAGATCTTTTCGATGACCTATGTTGAAGGAATATTTATCTAATCCCATCGATTGCGTAATGCCCGCGGTAGCAACAGAACCGAGGAAAGTATACAAAAAAGACAGTTCTTTTCTATTATATTACATATATTAGAATAGTATATTAGATTAGTATTAGTTAGTGATCCCGACTTAGTGAGTCCTTTCTTCCGTGATGAACTGTTGGCACCAGTCCTACATTTTGTCTCTTTGGACCGAGGAGAAAAGGTGCTTGGCGGGAAAAGGAGTGTTCCATGAGAGAAGCAAGGAGGTCAACCTCTTTCAAATATACAACATGGATTCTGGCAATGTAGTTGGACTCTCATGTTGATCCGAATGAATCATCGTTTCCACGAAGGTAAATCTTTGCCTGCTAGGCAAGAGGATAGCAAGTGCCAAATTCTGTCTCGATAGGACATGTATTTCTATTACTATGAAATTCATAAATGAAGTAGTGAATGGTAGGGTTCCCATTATCCTTTTTGTAGTGACGAATCTTGTATATATTCCCATACTATCGTCTTTTCTTTGTTTGTATCATCGAGACACCTGAAGGGCCGGCCATATGTACCTCAGGAGCCCCGGCCCATTCAAATCAAAATAGAACGAGCACCTACGACTAAGGGGTATGGAATGTCGACCACAGGGTGAAAGAATCTTATAATACGATAGCTAGTGACTGGTCAAGTCATTAAACTTAGTCATTTTGATCAACATGGCTTCAAGTGGACTGGGTTTATGGGGTTAAACTGACTCCCCTCGGTAGAGTGAGTCTACTTAGCGTACTGGCAGGATGCGGAGATCTATTAATCAATATGAATCTCGAGAGTGGATGGTTGATTGCCGCCTCCTTGTCCTGGGGGCTCTCCGGCTGGGGAGGGGCTTGCCCCTTTCCCAATCAATGTCTTTCCCCCTTAATTTGCATCCGAATATGAAGTAAGGATGAAATGAAATTGATTGAAACTTTAGCATGGCTAACGAACCCACACCTTTGGCCAATTTGATTTGATGGAAAGATAAACCAGTGGCCCTTTCTATTGTACAAGCAAGATTGGTGTGGATTCGGTCTTATACATACGCGAGGAAGGTAATCAAAAAAGAAAGAAAATGGGTTCTTCTTTCTTTTATCACTGAGGAGCCGTGTGAGATGAAACTCAGGAAGTTATGTTGTTGCGAGCTATCTGGCTGTAAATATATGTGGATTTCTTCCATTTGAAATTCGATTTGAACCAAAGATGGAAGATTTTGAGGGTTATCAAATGATACAGTCAGAAGTAGTAGCTCGAGTTCTTACGGCCTTTAGTCCGAAGTAGCTGCATCAAGACTATCTTACCCCAGAGCTATAGAAGTGAAGAGTTCAAAGCTCATCATAACCTTTTTTGTGATCATGCTCATCATAATCTTTCCTGAAAGTAGACGATGCTATTACAGATCTGATCTTTTCTTTCCTGGGTGTGGACCAGACAAAGAAAAGTCTTCTTAGTCTTCCATTTTTTTCATGATATCTATAAGAAGGAATACATGTCGTAAGGTAAATAGGAGTTCCCAGCTAAAGGACCAAGGAGGATCCTATCCTAAAGGAGAAGGAGGAGGAGTAGGAGCTAGCTTTAGGGGCGGAATCGAAGCGAAGAAATTCATTCATGCCACGACGATCTATATGGAAGGGCAGTTTTGTTGATGCATTCCTCTTGAGAATGAAGAAGAAGAGGAATCTTCTTTTTAACAGGAAAATTTGGTCACGTAGATCTTCTATTTCGCCAAAATTCGTTGATTGCTTCGAACCCTTTTAGATGTTTCGATGCTTGATTCTCGAATAGGATTGAATCTAAGATGAAGGAACTATCTGAAAGTGATATGCATCATTGGTAGGCGGGACCTCCGAGAATGAAAAACAGAAAGGAGACAAGACTCACCCCCCCTACTTTGGCAATCACAGACGTCTTGTCTATTCTATTATCGAAAACGTGTAGACAGAAGGCCCTTTTTTCGGGCTGTCTTGTTTTCAAGCCTCCACGGCCATCCAGGGTTCTCCATTCTCAGAAAGCTTCTGGAATGTTCAATTTGTAAGGCCTCACTGATGAGAATATTTTGTGTGCCACTTCTTATGATGCATGCATTGGGGACCTGGGAAAGCAACCCGATTGGGTGTCAGAGGATCAATAGTACCTGTAGGGGCTTCCTTATTTTCATTAAAGCAATCAACAATGATTTTGGAGTCAATTGCGAGTTTACGAGCTTAATGAATGTAGAGCGCATCCAGAAGAATATAATCTGTAAACGTCCAAAAATAAGGTGCAACGGGCTCTCCATTCCTAGTCACTAAGAAGTGCTATTTTGTCCTCCGGGGGATTGGACACCAAGCACATTTCCAACAAGTCTCTTTTTTTTTTTGGGGGGGGGGGAGGGAAATTTAAAGTGAGGAAACAAAATTCCATACTCGATCTCATAGATACATATAGAATTCTACGGAAAGTCATATTCGATGAAAGTCATATGTACGATTCTTGTTGTTGCTGGAGGTACACATCCCTTTTCTCGGTGTGGAACGATATACGAGAAATCGATGCTCAGCCTGCAATGTCCGATAACGGTGCTGAAGTAGTGAATCTATCGGCACCATAGCAGTGGTATACAACTTTGGACCTAACGGCCGACCTTTGGAGAACTCCTAGAATGGGATTCCCCTTATGTGATATCCTAACTAGTACCAGTCTAACTAAGAGTCATCTGCTAGGCCAGCTTCCTGTGAGTAAGCCAGTGCTAAAGAAGAGGGCTAAAGAAAAGCTAAAAATTCATTGGGATAGATGCAAGGCCAATTAATTTCCGCCAATTGTAGCGAAGAGTGCTAAGTACTTTCGATTAATAGTTTGTAGGATTTCTAGAATAGGAATAGGCTTTTTCTTTAGAGTAAGACTCTTTTCTTGTTTCTTTCGGCCAGCTTAGCGGATGAGTGGTCGTATTCGACACCTCTTTCTGTTACGGCTAGTGCGCTATTTGAAATAGTGGAAAGGGGGTGTAGCGATAGAAAGTTTTGAATCAATAATTCCTTCAAACTCATTGCTTGTACGTTTAATACAGTTACTGCTTTACCTTAGGATGGAATAAGGTTGTCTTTCAAAAGTAGTTTTGTCCCATCTGCTAGAGCTTGAAGAATTCCTAAAGGGCCGGCATATTCAGGCCGTTCCACTTTGGTGTAGTTTTCGTTTGTATTGGTACTGAATGAACATATCAAACAAAGGCGAGTAGTATAAGCCCTTCTCCGGCTCCACTTTGGTATCTTATTGAACAAAAATGGTGATATTATTCCTCCATTGATCAAGAATTTCAATTTTTGGGAAGTATCATGATCGTTCAATAAGAAGGGTTTCATTTTTTTCAGGTTCTTTTAGCTAGAAATGGAGTATAGGTACAAAACCAGTAGAAAACTCTCCAATGGTAGCGTATTTCATTCTTTTACTGTCTTCCATTCCACTATTCTGATCGAATTAATTGCTCTTCCGAACGACCAAGTCCTAATGAGATTAAAAACCGATGCTTCATTGGCCGTGTGGAACATGGATTAGCATTATGTCATTCCTACAAGTGATGACCCACCTAGGATTGCTATGTACGGGCTTAGAGATCAAATAGAATATGTCTCTTTCCATTCCTCGTGAGCCACTTATTTCTCCGAAACAAGAGATTAAACTCATCTTCCTCCTTTTTCCCAACAAGTCGATGGCAGTACACCATTGGGATACTTCGAATAAACTTGTGTACATATAGGATACACCGGTGCTAAAACATTTTGTCAAGATATCTTCAAAATTGTTAGGGTCGTTGCTCCGGATCTTGTTCTCCCGGTGTGAAACCAGTTGGTTCCTTAGTTTTAGAATTCTGCTGATCCCAAGTACTCCATCTCCATCATTGCATATAGGAATATAGAAAGTAAAGAGGAAAAGGCATGATCAGAAGAATTGTGTGAAATAAGTGAATTTATCTAGTTGAGGCATTCTTGATTAATTGAGACAAAACGATTCCCATCAAGTGTTGTCTTATTTCCCAAGCCACTGCTCAATCCTCCTTTTCTGATTGATTGAAAGTAACAAGGAAAGACAGGCAAAAACTTAGCTATCCACACAAGCATATGATGTTTAAGTGTGAATAGAGGCCAAGAACGAAAAAATCCAAGGGGTTGACCCTTCGTAAACGTCACAACCGATGACCTATAGCCTTTATTATATTATAGAAACTATATGGTAATTGAAAGACTACAGAACAAAGTATGAACGTCCAGGAAGTTGCAAAGTGATTTTCGAACAACCTTGCATACAGGACGTCAGGATAACAGATAAAGAATCGGTAGCAGCCTTAAGATAATTCTCAATAAGAGAGCTCGGATCGAATCAGTATATCAATCAAAATATTTCCTAACTATTTGTAATCAATCGTTTATCACTTGGCCGAGAGTTTTGTGTTATTGTTATGTAAGACCAAGGAGGATCCTATCCTAAAGGAGAAGGAGGAGTAGGAAGAGTCAGTTTTTTTTGAAGATCGAGGAACGTAGTGTCGGACAAATATGCCATTCGGAAGAAGTCTTCTATAGAAGAAAAGCCTGTTTCGAGTAAGTGGAGAGGAAAGATCTCCAGAGATTCTTATCTCATTCCATTCCAGTGGCTCAACCAGTAACCAATGGCGAAAACTCAAAAATCCATGGTTTCCCGGTAGAACCCTATTTCGCCTAAGTTGTTTCGAAACCGGAAAAAACAAGCGATTTTTCGCACAACTTGCTCATAGTGCATGTCCCACTTGTATATCGTATTGGCCAAAAAAGTATCGGACAGGTTGGAGTTCTTACCTTCTTGGGACTCCATCGACCAAGATCTGCTTTTATTATATGGCCAATACCGATCTACTTTAGTAGATCATATGGATGTAGAAAAAGCAACTAATTTGGATGAAATAGAAACATCTTTTTTCTTCCCCACTTGTCCGACTGTTGCTGAGAAGTTTTTGGATATCAAACGGACCTCCCCATAGGATCACTTCTAGCGGAACGGAACTCTACAGAGACCTTCCTTTGCTCCTGTCGGCGGGATCAGCCAGTGTCCCCTTTCTGCCTTTCTTGCTTGATTCGTCTTTCATCTCAGTGTCTTATCTAGATTGAATGTATACTATCCCCCTATCGTCATTCACTGGATTCCCTGCTGCCAGTTCATACCTTACAGCGAGTATGATAGATGTCTATAAAATTTGGCTTACTTTCGAATTTGTTTTTAGAGAAAGCGAAAAGGATTCCTTCTGGTTGTCATATCTTCTCAACGGATCAAATTCCTTTGGTTCAAGGTGGCCCTTGGCTATGGCCTCAAGGTCCAGTGGATCAATCCAGAATTGGGGATCCTCTCAACCATAAAAAATTAGTTGATAGAAAGAGCTCGATTTCCTTTGTCACTCAAGTGTATGACATCTACCGTGCTTAGGCCCCTTCTTTCCTTACATAATGAAAGAGTCCACCGCCTGCCTTAGTAGTCTCAACTAAGGCGTGCAGGCCTGCCCCAAATCTGGAAAGATCGTATGTCAATGTTCCCAATGTAGGAACTTCCACTTTTCTTAGTCAGAGTCCCCGGTTCTCTATGCCCAGTTCCATAATCTATCCCAGATCCATCTATTTGAGGGTGGTCCAATTCCGCGCTCTTCTAATTGCTTAAAAGTAGAAGGGTTCAAGAGCCCCTTTACCTCTAGGGCTCATCGAAGCCCTACTCTATGTATATTCAGGAACAGGGCCATCAAATGGTCGACTGTGAAACCCATCAGGGTTCCAAAATTGTTTACTATTACGATGCCCTCGATCAGCGATCATTCGACGGACTATATTTGCGATGTCTGTCACATGAAGAAGCTCAGCAAGCCTTGCAAGAAGTACATGCTTTACTAATAGGGGCATATTAATAGTTGTTTGCTGGGTTGGTTTTGCTCTCTACCTTCTCACGGTGGGATGGAAACAAGAGAGGTCAAAATGAGTGGAAGCCAAAAGACGGGGCCGAGAATCTGTGATTGATCCGACGAACCACTTCCAGATACGATTTTGCCCCTCCTTCGTACTACCATGAGATTCTTGCCCTGCTTTGTTTCGGCTTAAGAAGGCTATGGTGAGAATGAGAATTAATTTGGAACTCTCGGGGAATGGGCGTTTTAGGGTAGGGTGGGTTAGAATCACTTGCTTCTGGATAGATGTGTGGGATAGAGGGCTCGTGGTACCTGCTGCCCACCCTTCCTCCTCTACTTTGAGAACCGTGTGAACAGAGAGTGGGCAGAAGAGAAGAAGGTCCTCATACGGAGTCGCACACTTACTTGAGCAGTGCGGGAGACTGGGGAATGTGTCGAATAAACTCCCATGGGGCCGGAAAAATAACAGATGAAGCTTTACTTAGATAGGGGTTTGATTTGTCTTTTTTTTCCTTAGTGATTAGAAAGGAGGGCGCCTGGGAATGTTATAGAAAGCGGAGGCGGAAGCATCGAATGGCAAAGAGAGGTTGCTCGGCAGGGAAGGAATGGGAAATCGTCAAGGATGACTTCTTTGTTGGCGGAATGAAGGGCTAAATAGTGAGAGTGATTCTCTGAGCCGGTCTGGATTTCCAACGCCTCGGGAAACTGCTCGAGATAGATGACAACACCTTTTTCCCCTCTTCATTACCGGTAGGGCAATCCTCTCTTACGGCCTTCTCCCCCCGCCAAGAAATAGAGAACCAAGCCCCTTTCTGATCCATTAATTTCTGCAAGAAGGGAGGATCTATAGCGTTGCCGCCTCCTATTCAAGGTCGGATGACCGCGCTCCACAAACACCCAACCTTCATTTTTCTCTTCCTTCGGTTTGCCTCCACGAACGCGCCACTTAGGAGCCCTACTCATATTGCAAAGGCGCTACTTCAATTCAAGCGTAAGCCCCCCCTTCTATTGCATAACTTAAAAAAGCTATAAACAAAGTACCAAAGTGGTTGCAGGAACGATACGCTTTGGTTACAGGTGAAGGCTTCCAAAGGTGACCAACTTTCCATACTAGTTGTTACCTTACGCTACCATTTTTCCAATATTATTGAATAGAATGGCCAGGGGCTAAGATAACTCAAGTGGGAGAGCCGTGTTATGGGTGACCTTATTGCATGGTTCTGAGAGCACTTGTTTATGTGATGCAAGTGAACATCTACGAAAAAGCTGTTGTAAAGTTTCGTTCTTCGCTTGTGTTTTCCTGTCTTCTCTGCCTTGCCCACTCCACCTTATTTGCTGGAGGGAGGATACGATTGTCGAAGCTGAAGTCCCATTCAATTCATAAAATTTCGCCTACTACCCTCTTAATCGCACGCCTACAAACTTGAATGAGGACAGTCAGACTAACCCCAAAAAACAACTCTCACTCAAGAAAGCGGCCCTTTCTGCCTTTGTTGCTTGATTCGTATTTCATCTCAGTGTCTTATTCGGATTGAATGTATACTATCCCCCTATCGGACTAAGGGTTTTGATCAAATATTCCTCTCTCTACCTTCATTCAATCAGTAAGAAAAGAAATATGGAATAATGAGTTCAATTCCATAAAACATGTTCCACAGGGCACCTCTTCAATAAATCAGGACAAAGCGATTGATCCAGTTCAGAGCTTTTCCAGTTGACTTTATCTAAGGTGACAGGGGCAGGAGAACACTTCACAAAATGCGCTTTGACAACGAGCGAGATCTTTGAAATTCAATCAGAACAACAATGGGTGGGTAAGATATAGGATTCTTGTCTGAGTCGCGTGGATCACAAAATGGATTTATGATTTCAAGTCCACTCATTGATTTCGAGAAAATTGAATCAATTGGCTTTTTTCCCAGCGATGCCTCCAACTCGAGATTTTGATTCATAGAACTGGCCATCAAATGTATATTCATGCATCTATCAGTTGCGTCTTCTTTAGTGAATGAAAGAGGGACTCGTTTTATAGGTAGCAAGGATAGGAAGAAGGGGTTCAATGAAGGGTGCTGTTGAGGTTTTTATTCCAGCTAGCGAGGAAAGGCCTCGTTTTGGTCCTGTAGAATGAATGTGAAAAGCAGAATTTTGGGTGGAATATTCACATTATGTAGAATATCTTCACTCTCAAAAGTTACATACAAGTCTATAGAACATAGAAAGGCGAGATGCCCATGACGTGTACGTGTCGGATGAACCAAGTCCTCATTGAATTTTATTTTTCCATTAGATGGGGCTCAAACACGTTCTGCAGTACCCCCGTGAATACTCCTCCGGTATGAAAAGTTCGTAATGTTAATTGAGTACCCTGTTCTCCAATCGATTGACCTGCAATAATACCTACAAGTTCCCCCAATTCAACCAGGTCGCCATGAGTAGGACTACGGCCATAACATAATCGACAAATCCAAGATGTACTCCTACAAGTAAAGGGAGTTCGAATAGAGATTGGTTGTGCCCGAAAGTTTATGAATCGATTTACAAGTCCAATGCCAGTGGCTTGGTTTCTAGTGGAAATACATCGTGAACCCATGTATATATCCTCTTCTAATACACGGCCAATTAATGTTTGACTAAAAATCCTTTCCGGCATTATCTCATTCCAAGGACTTACAGAAATACCCCGGGTGGTGCCACAATCCGTTCGACGTACAAAAATGTGTTGAACTACTTCAACAAGTCTGCGAGTGAGATATCTAGCGTCTGATGTTTGTACAACATTATCCATAACTCCTTTACGGGCTCCATAGCAAGAAATGATGTATTCTGTTAAAGTGAGTCCTTCGCGTAAATTGCTTTGAATAGACGAAAAGGGTATGAAATAGGTTGCTTGTAGCGATTGCGATTGCTTATTTGGTTGGGATAGTTCTCTTCGTCCTGCCAGTTCACTAAGTAGACTCACTCTACCGAGGGGCAACAAAGGCTGGAACTCTTCCTGCCAAAAACAAGGGACCTCGTACCAAAAAAAGAAATGGTTAATGATACAATCAACCAATGAATTATGACTTAATTATTCCCTCACTAGGACCTATCCAGTCTAAGTTGTCAAAACGTCGCATTTCTAAATTTTTGTAAGGCCCTCCTAGAATTCCTTACATAGCCTGTTGAATAATCTTTATGGATTCTGTCAAGTCCCGAGGGCTTATGTCCGCCGAAAGCTTCCTTTTTTCTATTTAGTCTTTCCTTGCAATGAACCAATAGGTAAACAAAGAAGAGTCTGGTCTGGTCTGAATTCAGGCATGGCCCGCCCGTCTGCTCCTAGGTTCGGAAAATGGCGTCTGGGGCAGTATGTACCAAGAGCCCTCTGTCCCACACATTTATGCAGAAGCAAGTGTAGTTCACCGGTTCCACCGAATGCTCCTATCTCTCGGCAAAGATCGTGTGAGTGTGGAGTTATGCTTCGGATACCTATCCAGAAGTTTTCGCAACTCAATCATAGATTATGGAATCATCAAAGATTTGACTTTACTAAGCCAGTTCTGTAAGTTAAGGTCCATGCTTGAAAGAGAAAAAAAAGAGGAATGATCTCATTCGTATTCTAAGGAATTCTAAAGGACTCTTTCATATTGCACCAGTGCTGGAAACGATTGGACTATTCCCTACCGATACAACATAAAATCCTTCCAGTAATTTTTTATACATGTTTTAAATATTGGCTTTTCCATTATTTAACTAGTCTATCTTCGTCAATTTTACTGATTTATGATTCAATAACTGAATGATAAAGGATCCATTGATATTAATCTAATCCAATTAGAATGCTTGGTACTTCGTAGTTGTACATAAGCAAAGTATTGAAAATCATATTTAATCTTCCTATTTCTAACCATTGGGAAGATTCATCCTAGATTATTCCAGCAAATAGCAGAATCGTGGCTAGGGAACTATACTAGCGACCTACCCAATTTATTGTAGAAATTTTCGTGATCAATGATTGGACCATGCAAAGTAGAAATGCTTTTTCTTGGCTAAAGAAACAGATTACTTGATCTATTTCCGTATCGCTCATGATATATATCTTAACTCGGACATCCATTTCTTGTCTCTGTTTATTCTACTATTAGTTCTAATATTCCGATCCGCTTGTGTTCTATGAAATCAAACCGAAGTCAATTCATTCAACAAGATCTGTTAGGATCAGATCTACCAGCGACCGGTTTACGGAACACGGAGTTAAGCATGGCCCAGGAGAGAACTCTCTATGAGTTGGGCTACATAAAAGAAACTTTTCTACTAAAATGGATGTAGGCTTAACTAAAGCCCAAATTTAGGTTCCGGTGTGGTGAGAGCAAATAGTAGTTCAGATTCAAGTTGGTTTAGTGAGGACTTCTTTAATAAACGATTGTTTTTCGATCAAGTTTTGAATGACTTTCTAGTCAGATCGTTCCTGCATTTCGGATATGAAGTCTCCTTCCAAGCTTTAGACAAAGGTGCTACTGAGATATTGGGCCCTTATGGTATCTCGTACACATTCTGAGTGCTTAAGTCAGATCAGCAGTCTGGCAGGTCCTTGGACGCTGGCCCTTAGTAGTCTAGTCTACTCGATTTACTTTCAGATAATCTATACGAGACAGGGTATATAGCACTATCAATTAATTTTCAATCGTGGAGCAGGAATGTTTAAACCGCTTTCATTAGAATACATTGGAAGGTATAATAGTTTATATATTCGGCTACGTCTTCAATAGTGTTAATGAGAGCCATGCCGTTAGTTTTCTACCGAGGTCAAGGTTTTTTGAAGACAAATCAATCATTGAAGGGCTAGAGGCCAGATCGCTCACTCAACAATTTCTTCTTCTCGAGTGAAGTAGCTTACTCTTGCTTTGTGCTCTAGGGAGTCAGACTATTCATAGTTCTCATTTATGATGTTTGTGCTGTGTGAGTTCTTGCTAGGAAGCAAGCGCCGCAAAGGGTTGACAGGGCAGCTCGGCTGGTAAAAAAGGAGATGGTACCGAAGCGGGAGGCTCGTAGACGCTACTAGTGCAGTGCCTAGTCTAATCTCTTATCTCTACGTGAAATTTTTCTTATGTAAACCCGGTGTGTTATCTAAGTTTTTTAACTAGTCCAATGGAAATCTCTTCTATTACAGCAAAAGTAAAAAAAAGGGGTACTCGCGCTGCTGCCTGCTTGCCTAAAATGAAAATCCTTACTAGCCAAAGTAAGGGACTTTCTTACTGGAGCATACATAACGGACAAGGACTTATAAGAATATTCTTAGCCTGTTATACAAGAATATTTCCTCAGAATGGATGATGAATGGAAGCGAAATTGGATTGACATATAGAAACTACAACTACATATTTGATCCCTTTCTCTTAGGGAATCTCGACTAGACGAGGGAGATATAAAGGTAACATTGACGCTACGAAAAAGAAAGTCATTGCATAAGTAATGAATGAGCAAATTTCTTATTAGAAGCCTATTTGACTAGACAGGTCTCCTTTACCGGGGGGTTCCCACAGAGAAGTCTTGTTGTGGCTTGCCAAAAGTGTTTAATATTGAAAATGTTAGATGTATTACTCACTGGTGGAATTGCGTAATAAGGCTTTTAACTAGCTTAGTGAATCGATTTAAACTAGTAAATATAGTATGTTTTTGTTCGCAATGAGTAAATCGAAGTGAAATTTTTGATTTGCCTGTTCTTAGTCGTCATGGGAAAGAAATACAGAAATAAGAAAGAGATTATTCCCTTAGAGCTTGTCCAATACCACCAGTACCAGAAATGCATCTCCTTCGCCTGCGCAAGAGACTTCTATGCTAGCCGGGAATAACGGCTCTGTTATGAAAGAAAGTGGCAGACAAACTAATTTGGCCGGGAGCAGTAAGAAAGGGGTGACTATCATACGGAAATGAAACTAGTAAAGTAAGATGCCGGAACTCTTGCTTTCGTCTTGTCATTATTCTACCCCCCATCCTCCCGTCGCCTTTCCGCTCAACTCTGATACCCGAATCTCCTTTTGTTTGAAGTTTATTGGACATGAATGAACCCGAACAGACGTACACGCCGCTTCTGCTTTCTGCCATATGGGTTCAGTTTCAGCAAGAAAAATTCTATGGAAAGATGTTGTATATGTCGCAGCCTTCTTAAACAAAATGAACGAAGGCCCAAGGGCTTTTATCCATCAGACATGAATGAAAGGGGATGCCACCACTCTAATGATTGGAAAAATCCTTAATATCATAAAGCTTAATATCATAAAGGAAAGGTCTTTTTCTTAAAAGCTTCAGTAATAGTAAAAGCAGCCTATCTGGAATGGCCTACTCCTTACTCAAGCAAATTTGTATGCAACCGCATAGAGGAATTTAAGCCAATCCCTCTATTTTCATCTTGAAAGATTCAGAAAAATAGAACATGCTCTACCCCTTCCTTCGATTGCTTTCATTTTTGGCCCGATCAGGCTTCATCTTATCGGGATAGCCCTTTAGCTTGCTTTCTTGGGACTAGCCTTGAATACTAGCCATTTTCTCATCGCATCAAGAGGGCTTTCAGAGAGACGGCTCCAACCCTCTATAATCGAGTGATGGTGGAATGACCAATCCAGTTCCCTCAGGTTGGCTTTCTCCAAGGGAATTTTGTCCTGTCCGCTAGGACTGAGCTATTCATTTCACTAACGCACACCTTTCGATGCTTGTTCACCCATTTATTCCGTTCGTTGGGGAATTCTCACTCCTATTTTGTTTAGAAGGTGATTATTCCTATCATAAAGAAGATCAGGTGTGCGATAACTATACTAGATTTGTGGCGTCTTTCATAAAAAAAACGACTCTTTTCACTACGTTTAACTCCTTCGGTGTCGGTTTTAAAGATAGGATAGCGAGGCATGGAAGCTTTCTGCTATGCTTATGCTATTATAGGATATAGGAGAGTGACTATAAACACACAACTTCCACCCTCTTGGCTGTAGTTTGAGCTTGTATATGTGGGAAATTTACAAGAAAAAAACGAGATTTCAAAAATAATTCAAATCAACAATTTTTTTGCACAAAACAGGAAAAGAGAATGAACTAGAACAAAGCAGATTTTTTTCATTAATAGCCATTACAGGGGAATACATCAAATAGGAAGCTTACACACACATAGACCAGCCACATAACTAAATACAACATTACAAAGTGAACAACGGAAGCATTGAAGACTACTAGTGATCATGCAAACACAACAAACACACTTAGCATAGGAGTAGATCTCCACTAAACAAAGAAAAAGAAGAAACACACTACTTTGCATCTACAAACACTTATTTAAACCTTCTTAAACTCCAAAGAATTGACTGACTCTTAGTTGCTTCCGCCGCGGATGCGGAAGGCCATCCTAACAATAAGGTCTTTGGTAGCAACCACCAAACCAATAGAACAAAGGTTTGCTCCGTAGCAGGTCTACAAGAAAGGTAAGTAGGTCCATTACCAGCAAGCTCCGGACCAAAAAGACTTAACGGACTAATCCCTTATCTAGGATCGTAGATGCTAACAGGGTGGGAATCAAAGTGGGGGACCCCTCTACCGCCTATGTCTATCTTCTGTCAAGTATTCTCCCCATACATGGACTACGTACAAGGTAGTACTCTTGGAAAGATAAAATATCACCGCATGAACATAACATTATATGTTGTTACGAATGTACCTCCCGAATGATCGACCACTATTCTAAATATAGTAAGGCGGAGAACTGTTGTTCAGTGGAGCGCCGGAGTGTGGAGGTTGTTCGCATTATTGAAGTCAGGGTGTGGGACTGAGCCTTCCGAATGAGAAACAAGAAAAGTGCTTTGTTTCGTTGGAAAAATCAACGCAAATATCATATTGACTTTCTCTTGCCCTACTTTTAAAGATAGATAGGAAGGGTTGGAGAGAATTTCAAAAAACCATTCTCTCCTTTCTAAAGCTGCGCAAGGCCCCCCCAGAACAAAGCCATAGCGATAGACCGGATTCAAAGATATAGGCCAATCAAAACAAAAGGAAAATGGTGAAAACCTCGAAGTAGGAATAGATTCTATGAGTCATGATCCAGTTAAGATAGGGGGCATTTCTAGCATTGAAAATTCCTATTCTTATTGAATAGTTCAAATAACTAGTTGAACATACCTATTATTTTCAAGAATAGCCTCCCCTTAACAAAAAGAAGGGCCCGAAGGAGAGATTACTAGCCATCTTTCTCATTCCCCTAAGGAAGTAGAGCGTGGTGAAAGAATTTTGTCATTCAGTCGAAGGGGACAGGTTAGCAGCTTCAAGATAACCCGGGTGATCATTGGTCTGATGCTTCGGGCGAAAACAATTCCCAGGGTGTGACGGGCGGTGTGTACAGGGCCCGGGTACATATTCACCGCGGCATGCTGATCCTTTCTTACTGTGACCCGGGGATAATAACCATATCCAAGCCAGGAAATACCACTATTTTTGGTTTTGGATCTTCCAAATCATTCCTGCAAGAGATCCTGACCCATTTTTTTCTGATCCTTCGAGAAAAAGATTCATTCTCTTCATAAAAAATTGGAGGTAGAACCAATAAATATTTCTTTTTTGATTCATTCCTACAGACGCTGAGGTGCGAAAGCATGGGGAGCGAATATGATTAGA
Organism: Solanum okadae; assembly: GCA_036553675.1. Taxonomy (NCBI): domain Eukaryota; kingdom Viridiplantae; phylum Streptophyta; class Magnoliopsida; order Solanales; family Solanaceae; genus Solanum; species Solanum okadae. Next base: position 29,237,439 of record CM071689.1, read on the forward strand.
TACCCTGGTAGTCCATGCCGTAAACGATGAGTGTTCGCCCTTGGTTTATGCGGATCAGGGGCCCATCTAATGCGTGAAACACTCCACCTAGGGAGTACGGTCACAAGACCAAAATTCAAAGGAATTGACGGGGGCCTACACAACCGGTGGAGGATGTGGTTTAATTCGATAGAACGCGCAAAACCTTACCAGCCCTTGAGCAAAAGACGATCTACTATGTAGTCTTCTTGACATGACATATCAAGTGAAGAGGGCGAGGCTCCCAACAATGGGGGGAAAGATGAGTGGGTAGGCGGCCTGCTTCTCAATATCTTGTTCATTCGCAACAAAATATTTTCTTTGTGCGTCGGTAAAAAAACCATGCTTTTTGGGGTAGAGATACTATTTCACCAATCGAGTCACAGGTATATAACATATTCATACCTAATGATTTTCCACAAAGTGGTGATGAAACGTATAACTTGTACAAATATTTCCATTTTCCAAGTCGATCCGATCAATTTGTTCGTTGAGCTATTTACTCAATCGAAGACATTTCTGGGGCTCATAGTCTTCCAGGCCTGCTCTGGGGGATTCTAGTACCGATATGAGTAGCGCGCGTGTCAGAATATGTTCTTGTAGGGCCGGAAAGAGCGTCCACCATCACTCGATTATAGAGGGTTGGATCCCTCTCTCTAAATGCTCTCTTGATGCGATGAGAAAATGGCTAGTATTCAAAGCTCTACGCGAGACCTTTCATTGATCTAGGGAGCCTGATGTAGTTTCTTTCCCAAAGAACTATTTTTCAATCCATATGGCCAAAAAAGGCTATCTACCCCCGTTCTACCAGCAAACCCTTTCTTTTAGTCGGGCAAGGACTCTTGGTTAGCCATTTTTTTGTTCTTTGATCATTTCCGGTAACCTGGTAGATCTACTAAACCTTTTCCAGAAGGGAGTTCCGAAGGGAGGAAATTGGGTTTCAAATTCCCAGAAACCACACGATTATATAGCCAAAGGGAATAGGCCGCGCCTAAAATCATCCCAAGAACTGCTAATGTGGCTACTAAGCTATTTCTTTGGAAAGCTCGACCCATATTAGAATCTGGGTTTGTTTATTCAACCGACTAAGAGGACTAGGAAGGGGTGCCCTTGGTTAGACTGATAGCAAGGGCCAGCTTTAGACCATCCTCTGATGTAAGCTAATCAAATCACTTGATTTTGAAAGCTATTGAGATAGAGGCAAATGGAAGGACCGGAACTGGCTTAGATGTTCGAACTTGGATGTCTTAAGCATTAATTGACTTTAGTTCCTCTTTCTTGAGGCCTATGGCTGGATCCTTTTAGATATACAGGTCGGCCGGCCCCGACCGTTTACATAAGCAGCCATCCTTACCTCATCTTCACTTCATCCTTATACACCTGCTGGACTGCCTATCCTTCCTTCCTTTTGATTAGATGGATTATATCATCCTAGAGCTTAAACTAAGAGGAAAATACTTCAAAGAACGAACTTGCAAAGGCTTCAAGTTCTTAGGAAGAGCCGTACGATACAGCTCACGTACGGTTCGAGAGCCGAGCCCCTGCGCAGGGGCTTAGGTCAACACTTGTATAATAGCCGAAGAAATCAATTATAAACACTAATAAAATTAGATTCGCTCTTCATAGACAAACTTAGGATTTGCGATCCCAGGTAAGATCGGTTCAGGATCATGGGATTATTTTATATCAGATAGGAAGGGTTGTAGCGAGATAAGGTCGATAGCTTGCTTTCTCGTGAAAGTATGGAAGAAGGTCGTTGAGGTAGAGTCCATAGGAAAACTTCTTAGGATATCTTTGCCCCATTCCCAGTTCCTTTTGAAGACCCATAGTAGCCGTAAATCACTATTCTACGCACTCAGAATAAAAGAGTGAATTTCCACAATGAGTTTCAAAGTGTCTATGAACATGAAAAACCTCCTTTCTACAGCTTACAACTTTCATCGCCCTTATATTTAGCTCTCCAAAGAGCAATTCTTCTCAAAACGTGCTGACCATTCTAAACGTGGGTTCAAAGTTATTCTTTCTAAGCGCGGATTCAGTTGATTAACTATGCCACCTTCCTTCTACTAGTTGATTTAACCGCATCAACCGAAAAGAAAGTGACGACCTATTCGCTAGGAGCATCGAGTTCTAGGCTAAGGTTACCAGTTTTGCAGCCATTTGAAACTCCCTTCTGGAAAAGGTTCAGTAGATCTACCTGATTCACCCTTAGTAATAAAAGGATTGGTCCTCTCATACCAGTGAACTAGGTCGCATACATTGGAGCAAGAGAATATTGGCTCGCCGCTGTGGATGTAGGTGTTCCCATGAAACGAACCAGTGCCACATTCCGCTAGGATACTGGCTGGAGTTGGTCTCTCCATAGTGACGAGAGTTCCAGCTCACCGAATTATGGTGAATTACTTCTATTTATTAGAATATTCAATTCGAAGATAAAATCTCAAATCACAGATTTGCGCAAAATCCATGTTATTTTCGATCTGGAAGGAGATCAATTCCAAAGTCAATTTCCCTACTGGGAGGAACTTCGAGAAGATCTTCTGGAAACACTTCTGGAAACTCATTAACCACAGGAACTGACTCAAGAGTTGGGGTTTTGGAGCTTGAATCTTCAACCCGAACTATATGAAAGAGATAACCCTAAGAGATCATCTTCCTCGACTTAAGGTAATAAATGAATAGACCCATATATGCTAAGCTACTACCCTTCCATTCTAAGTTTGGTTCATCTACAAACTAAAAACGAACAACCCTAGTTCTACAATCGACTGAGGCATAACATGAATGTAACCAATCCATGCCTAAATGACATCGAAGTCTACCATTTTTAACTCTACAGGATCTGCTGAGGTGACTTTCTGATAGACTGTGATAGGGCAATTTATGTATACCCGTCTAGATATAACTGGGTCACCGACTAGAGTAGCGACTGAGAAAGGTTCTGGGAGAGTTTCTAGAATAAAATTGAATTGGACTGCTATATAAGGAGTTACAAAAAAAAGAGAAGCCCCTGGATCTAATAAAGCATAAACATCAAGATCAAAGACTCGTAACGTACAACTTACTACATTAGGAGAATCTTCCTGATCTTGGCGAGCTTGAAAAGCATAGAGCCTATTTTGGCGTTGACCACCACTTGTACCAGAAGAGTTACCCTGCTAAGTTGGGCGACCTGTTGGTGCTGCTGAAGTTGTAGACTGGGCTCGATTAGCATTGCCTCCTAGACCCTGTTTAGAAGGACAATCCCTCAACCTGTGACCAGACTAACCACACCCAAATCATCCTTGTTTTCTTGCAAGACACTCGCCCGGATGGTTCTTACCATACTTAGGGTAAGTTGGGTAGGTTTTGGTACCTGTAACATTCCCTTGATACTTACAGTCTAATGCTCCACCTTTCTGATTATTCCAGAACTTGGAGGATGGAACACTAGCTGATGAAGGAGCTGGAGTCGAAAATTTTTGCTGACCCTTTAGGTGATTTCCACCACCCAATTTCTGTGGAGAATAGTCATAGTTGCCTGTTCTCGCTTTCTTACTCTCCCTATCATGTTCCCTAAGTTTTTCACCCTCAACCTGCTGAGCATGAGTCATGATCCTAGAGATATTCATGCTTCCCAACAACATAGCATTCCTGCACTCTCTGTTCACTAAGTCTGACACTACATAGATAAACTTATCCATCTGACCCTTGGAATCAGCAACCATGTAAGGAGCATACCTGGAGAGTTGGTTAAACTTAAGTCCATACTCTTGGATCTTCATGTTACCCTGCCTTAAGTTCATCAATTCTTGGGCCCTTACTTCTCTCAACTCTATAGGGAAAAACTTGTCCAGAAAGGTTTCGCTGAAACAATCCCAAGTAATAGGAGCTGCATCTTTACCCCTATTCTCCTTCCACTGAGTATACCAGATATGAGCTATATATTTCAAATTATATGATTCCAACTCAACTCGATCATTCCCAGTGACCTGCATCACCTCAAAGATCTTCTTGATCTCATCCAAGAAATTTTGGGGATCTTCTCCAACCTGCGATCTTAAGAACTCTAGCGGATTCATCCTAACAAAGTCTCGCACACTGGCTGTAGCTGACCCTACATTAGCGTTTGCCTGAGCTAGAGCCTACTGATTATTTTGGTTGGCCACACTCTGAGCCAACATCTGAATGTCATTCCTAAATTCTGCATTAGAAACCTCCTGATCTGGGACGGGAGGAACTGTGTTTGTATTCTTGGTATTCGCATTCCTGGCCTAACTCTACGGTGACGCATGATCACTTAAACGTAAAATATCGAGTTAGAATAGAATTAGATCATACCTTACGCACGATAAGAGTAACCAGAAAATGAAGATTTTTCATAAAACACCTTGCAGCCTCATTTTCATTAGATGTGGTGCACTTCACACCCATGAAAAAGATTATACTTAATGCGGCTTTTAAGAAATCCTAGGACTCCTAAACCTAATGCTCTGATACCAAGTTTTTCACACTCCGAACTACCCCCGAGACGCGGACACGGGACCTAGGACCACAAGTGATCCCAAGCTAACCCTGTTGGCATGATCACGAGTATACTAAAGATAATAAACTGATGCGGAAGATAAATCATAAATAAAATGAAAAGATAGGGAATACCCATATACTATAACTGAGAAAAATGAAAACTGATGAGTTTTATACAAAGAAGATATTAACTCAATACTAAGCTGAATCTAACTATGTCTGAAAATAGCCTCTAACTAACTGGAAATGATGCGACAAGCCCCAGCTAAGTCTAGCAAAACTGAAACTAAAGGACTAAAAATACTGAAAAGAAACTCATGACTATTGTCCTCAGAGAATGAGGACTCACCACTGATTCTGTTGATTTGGAGATCGGGAACCAATCGAAGCATGATTTAGATGCTGAGAATCTGAGCCTACATCACGAGAAAATGTAGCGCAGAGTATGCATCAGTACTTGAAAGGTTCTGAGGATGCATGATAGAATAAAGCTGAAATAACATATAACTAAACATAGCAAATAGGTATTGATATAATCTGAACGTGACATAGATACTGAATACTGAGATAACTGAATGCAATGACCAATTTATAACATGCTGAGACTGAATACTGAATACATTGATACATGGTCAATGTAATAGAATCTGACTGAACTGTGGGAGATACTAATAACTGATAATAAAATGACATGAGCTAAATGTGGAGTCCGATGCATACGCCCCATCGAGAGGACCCACTGTACCTTGCTAGAGGTATATAGAGGCATTTTGGCGTGATCACTGAAATGATGCCCACAAATGGGACTTACAACCTACGTGGCTTGTAGTTCTGGGACTATTTTTTTACGTTGAACTCTAGTCCAACTCGGTATTATTCTACTCCCAATGGATTAAGTGATTAACACATTATGACTAAATTTCTGTAAGTTACTGGATAGCTGAAACTAAACATGCAAACTGAGTATGCAATAATTAACTGATATGGATGCATTAATAATTGAGGCATGTATAACTGAATAATTGAAATATCTAACCTAGCATGTGTAATTCAAGAACTAAAGAAATACATAGCTAGGGTTCTGGAATTCAGGCAATAAACTAAATATTAACATACTAATATGATTTGGATCATTCTAATAGCTAAGAACCCAATAATTCTAACATTCAAGAAACCCTAGGTCTAATCATAATAAGGGAATCAAGAAACTGACCGAAAACTAGGGACTTAATGGGTGAAAGGAACCCACTAGTTAAATCCGACATACCTGTGACGAATTCCATGGAAAAAATCTTTCAATTTCGAGGCTGGATCTAATGAAACTTTGTTGCATTCTTGAACTAGCGTTCTTGACTTCTCTTCTCCTCTTACACTCCAATTGTTTTATGCTTTGATTAATGATTTTACTTAGGTAAGTTCTAATTATGTTTCTTGGCTTAAACTGAATAAAACCTCATAATTTAGGGTCTAAACAATGTAGCTTAGGGGTCCAACGAAATAGGAAAAGACCAAAAGACCGGTGACTTAACTGCCGTCAGAGTGACCGATGGACGGGACCTACAGTCCGTAGATTGGGGTCGTAGGTCAAGACTGCCTGACAGGGTTTGACTAAAACAAACATAACATTTTACTCAGAGGTCAGATTTTAGGAAAATCGGTGGCGTTGTTAAGAGGATTCAATTATCTATCATATCATACGTCATGGGATACATAATTTATTTTGTGGTGGGAGTGATGACCATTTGAAGTTTACCCAATCAACAATTTCCCCCTAACTGGCTGCTAACCTTCACCAATGATCGGACCTATGCACCGTGAATCGAACGACGCTCCATGCTGGTCGGCCATCGTTCTCATCAGAGGTTGGGCGAAGGGAGACTCTATCCAAGGACACAGACCACGGACCGTGGTTTGGCCTACGAACCGTGGGTCTGTTCGTGGGTCGAGACTTAGCCAATTTTCTGAGCTGGGTTTAGGGAGGGGCTGTAGTGGTGAACGGACCACCAGCATGGGCCGTGGTCTGACCTACGGTCCGTGGGTAGCACCTGCAACTTCTCAAAATCTGCATTTTTGGTCTTATGATCGGTGAAAACATCACCATGGACCCCATACAAATAATGCCTCCATATTTTTAAGGCAAAAGCAACCACCTCTAACTCAAGATCACGTGTAGGATAATTCTTCTCATGGACTTTAAGTTGCCTTGAAGCATAGGCAATAACCTTACTGTTTTGCATAAGTACACATCCCAATCTAACTCTAGAAGCATTCCAATACACCACAAAACAATTCGTACCTTCCGGTAAGGTCAATACCGGAGCAGAAGTAAGTCTATCTTTCAACTCTTGGAAAATTTTCTCAAAAGCTTCCGACCATACAAATTTAGCCTTCTTTTGAGTCAATGCCATCAAAGGAGACGCAATGGAAGAGAATCCCTCAACAAACCTTCTATAATAACCGGCCAAACCAAAAAAACCTCTAATGTCGGAAGGAGATAGAGGTCTAGGCCAACCCTTGACCGCATCCGTCTTCTTAGGATCTGCCTCAATACCTTTGCTTGACACAATATGACTAAGGAAAGCTACGGACCTTAACAAAAATTTACAATTGCTAAACTTTGCAAAGAGTACTTGTTGGTCCTGATGAACTTGCAACACAATTCTCAAATGGTCAACATGCTCCTTCTCACTCCTTGAATAGATCAAAATATCATCAATAAACACAATTACGAACATATCAAGGTATTGTATAAACACCCTATTCATCCAATCCATAAATGCCGCCAGAGCATTAGTCAACCTAAACGACATTACCACGAACACATAATGACCATATTGCGTTCTAAAAGTCATATTTGGAATATCATCCCCTCTCACCCTCAATTGGTGATAACCCGAACAAAGATCAATCTTAGGGAAGTAACTCGCTCCTTGAAGTTGGTCAAACAAATCATCTTTCATTGGAAAAGGATACTTATTTTTAATGGTCACTTTATTCAATTGACGATAATCAATGCACATACGAAGATACCCATCTTTCTTTCTAACAAAAAACACGGGAGCACCATATGGAGAGATACTCGGTCGGATGAAATCCTTATCCAACGAATCCTTTAGTTGCTCTTTCAATTCCGCCGGAGCCATTCTATAAAGAGGGATAAAGATAGGTTACGTATCGGGGAGGAGGTCATTACCAAAATATATTTCCCACTCTTAGGGAATACTGGGCAAATCATCAGGGAAAACCTCAAAGAATTCATTAACCACGGGAACCGACTCAATAGAAGGGGTTTCAGAATCTACATCCCTCAGCCTAACAACATGGTAAAAGCAACCTTTCGAGATCATCTTTCTAGCTTTAAGGTAAGACACAAATTGACCTCAAGGCATAGAATTTCCGCCCTTCCACTCGAGGATAGGTTCATTAGGGAATTGGAATCTAACCACCCGAGTCCTACAATCAATGGAGGCATAACATGCATGCAACCAATCCATACCAACAATCACATCAAAGTCTAACATGTCTAGCTCTACCAAGTTAACCAAAATAATTTTATGGGATAAGGAAACGGGACATCTACTATAGTCCCTCTTGGCCACCACCAAATCACCAACAGGGGTAGAGACAGAAAAAGTTTCTAATAGAACTTCCGCGGGATCATCAAATCTCATCACCACATATGGCGTAACAAATGATGAAGTAGCACTGGATCTAACAAAGCATTGACATCATGAAGAGAAACTTTTAACATACCATTGACTACATCCGGAGAGCTCTCTTTGTTGAACCGGTTGGTTAGCTTAGTTGGATCCGCTAGTTAACCTTCCTACGGGGAAAGTAGTTTTGGGATACGGAGATTGCTACTAGAAACCCAAACTCCACTAGGTGAAAGCTTCCATCTATTGAGACATACTTTGGGAAAGCCGGCCTCTACTAGGTTAGATTTCCCATTTTGGAAGCTCCAACTCAACTAGGTGGGAACCTCCATCTCATTTCAATATCCACTAGGTGCTAGGCCTAATTCCCACAAGATAGTTATTAAGTATCTACTTTGACTCAAGTTTCATGAAAAGATGTCCTTGAAAATATCTCCAAGTTAATTCACTAAATAACTTTATAGACCATGTGTGAGCAACTATCACCATCCATGTTCTAATTATAAAGACTCTTTAGTGTTCGGTTCAATTAGGTGAGAAAATCCTTTCAGCCCAAGAACCATTACTATGTGAGAACACCTTTCCTATTAAGTTCATTATGAGTTCATGAGAATAACCTTTCAATCAACCCACAATAACAACCTAATGATTAACACTGCATTCTCAAAGTGTACTCATAGCCTTTACATAGATTCTACAAGAACATGCATACATTCATAATATAGATCATGTGGGTAAACCTTCCACCATATTACTCTGTACAATTAAACATACAACTTAGCTCCACTCTCAAGACCTTACCATTCTTACCATTTACATATATTTCATAATCATGTAAATTCTCATACTTTGTCCTTCTAGGATCAAAAGACCACATGCAATCAACACATCTAGAATTCACTACTTTAGACGTGGATAATAACTCAAAATTCAAGTGTTTCAATTACTACATGCACAATTCTATAACATTCTCCTTATATCAATCAATACCTACACTTTGAGATCCAAATTGGAAAAATAGGGGGAATTCATGGATTCTTGGAGAATTCAAAATAAAACCATATAAAATCATCAAGTTATCCATAATAAAACAAAGTTCAATCATTCAAAACAAATTTGAAAAGAATCCATGAGATTGAATTCTAACCCTAACTTTTGGGATTTCTAGCTTTGCATTTGGGGGTTTTGAAGGGGCTCCATGGATGAAGAGCTACCATATCTTGGTGATGAATCCACAAGAAATTGAGAATAAAACCCTTTCTCTTTGAAATCCTATGCTCCAACTTCCTTCTTCTTCTTCCTTGGGTTCTAGTGAGAGAATTTTTGGAGAGGATGAACTTTTGGGAATTGATTTGGGTGTTGGGAATTACATGACTTGAATGGTTGGTTTTTGACTTAAAAAAGATTATATAGGTGTATTAAAACTATAAAAAACCAGCCCATTTAATACTAACTTAAAAAGGAATTACCTAAAATAACCCCCACTTTAAAGTAGGGTGCCCAGGGACCACGCCCATGTTCACAAGCTGTCAAGGGTACCACGGCCCTTGAAGGTGCCCGTGGTCCCTTGACCAGTATCTAGGCTACCTCTACAAAACCTCCACACGGTGAAGGCAACCCCATGAGCCTTCACACGAACCGTGGTATTCATCACTAGCCGTGAAGTGGCTCGTGAAGATGAGCCAACATTGGGGAAGCCTTGGTGAGCTACTGCCTCCCTACCACGGATGGCACCACGAGCCGTGAAGACTCTCGTGGTCTAGGAAAGTGCCTTGCCAGCTTGGGAAAGCCTTGGCTCTTTCCTTGGCCTTTGCCCCTTTTCCTTGGCTCATGTCCTCAAGCCTTGACTTGTAGCCCTCTAACTTAGTCCTAGTTGGCCTACTAACTATGGCGTGTTACATTATCTCCCACTTGGGAACATTCGTCTTTGAATGACGATCTAGACACCTTACGGAATGAAAGACTCAAGACTATCAGCCCATTATGCATGAAACATAAAAAAAGAATGCACAATTTAATGGAGGAATATTCAACTCCATCTCAAATAAAATCATTGCAACACAAGGAAGTAGGAACTACATCTAACAACCCATAATCCATGAAACCATTAGTCTAACTACTCAAGAAAAGCATATACATATAAGGCATGTTCATCAATTTATCTCATGAAGTCAAATAGGCAACTAATACTAAATGCACTACAACATGAGGAACATAAGTCATGAAAACTCATTTCCTTTTTAAATATGAATTTCTCAAGAACATGCATATCATAAGGAAATCATGGAAACACATAAAACACTCATAACTCCAAAACTTAATACAAGTTAAGAGGAACTCTTTGTCTCAAGCTAGAATAGGAGTAGAAGAAATAGATGAGGATATCGGGATATTCCACAACCTTGATATATAAGCACACCATCTCCCCCTTGGGAGGAAACTAATTCCTCAAGTACCACTTCTTTCAAGCAATGCCAACCGACATAATCAAGAAGTCATAAAACCATATCGGGTTCTAAAATCAATAAAGGTCTAACAACAATGCATCCAAACCCTACCAAGGATAAGATTAAAGACTAACAGGTAGCATCGGGATTTAATAAAATATTTACATCTATATGGAAACTATCAACATACCGATGTCTTCATCCGGAGAGCTTTCCTAGTACTTTCTAGACCGGAGTGCATAGAAATGGTTTTGCTTTTAAGCATTTGGATCCGGATCACTAAAAGAAGCTTGCTTGGCCTCTCTCCATTTAGCCCTAAGTATTGGTAAATCCCTCATCTTGTGGCCATCATTACCACAACCATAGCAACCATCCTTGCTGGCTAGGCACCTATCATAATGCTTCCTTCCACACGTAGTGCAAGTAGGCTTAAGTAACACAAATTCACTATTACTCCCTCCTTAAGGCTTAGGGTTAGACACCATCTCTTGGTTGTACCCATGAGTATTGGGGGAAACTTGATTAGAAAGCCTTTGTTGGGTCATAGGTTGACCATATCCATCTGATTTAGCATTGGAGAAATTCCCAACACTGATTCTAGCTCTTTTCACCAGCCTATTGATATACCGTGAGTTTACGGTATTTCTAATACATTTCACTTACAAGTTGTGTGTGTCTAGGGCCTTTTTATATTGTGTTTTTTATGTGTTTTATCATGTTTTGCAGGAAAAATGTTCAGACGCGGAAGTTTAGAGAAAGCTAAAGGAAATGCAGAAAAGGGCATCCACGGAGGTCATGTACGGACCGTAGGTCCATTCACGGTCCATAGGTGATGACCGTATATCAGCAGGCATGGTGTTGAGGAAAAATCAGGGAAATCTGACCAAGTGTGGAACCACGGTGCCCATTCACGATCCGTGGATTGATCTAGGGACCGTACTGTTGATCCGTAGAGTGAGACTTCGAGGGTTCCAGTACCTGATTTTTGAAGATTCTAAGTATGGAGCTACGGAAGGGATTGACGGACCGTAGGTCGATCTACGGTCTGTGCTGCTGGTCCGTCGTTTGTTTCAGAGAAGCTGATTGTTGGATGCTGAAATATTTTCTAATTCTCGAGTGACGAAAGGGACTTACGGACCGTAGATCCATTGACGGTCCGTAAGTCAGTCTCGTGGATTTGAAGACGCGTACCTAAACAAAACTTTCCTTAATTTGTTTCCCGTTTTATTTAGGACTTTTTTTCTATAAATAGGACATGTAAACCTCGTTTTTGGGGGTTAGACACTATTATTCTATTGTTTTGCTTTGTAACTTGGGAGATTAATTTGCAACCCTAGCAATTATTGATTTCCCAAGTTCGTTTTGAAGATTTTGGCTTTGCAATTCAAGTTAATTTTCTGGGTTTATTATTCTCGTTAAGTAAGTTCATGATTTGTTCATCTACAATTATGAATTGTGTTCTTGCCAATATGAGTAACTAAATCCACAACTAGGGTTGTGGGAACCATGATCAAATAACAAAGTATGAATAGTAAATAAGCAATTCTTGACTAGTATTTTACATGTATTGATAATTCTTTCGTTTAGAAGTCTTTTTAACGGTGGCCAACGTTAGAACTCGCCTTGTTACTACTTGTCGGACCAAGGAGGTAATTAACAAGAAAAGAATTATCAACACAGATTTAGTGTGATACTATCTAATAGGCTAGTGTCGATTGGTGCGAAGTAATAACTAAGCCAAACATCGATTATGATGTCTAATATGAGGTAAAGGTAAGGGTTAGTAAATTATACACACGTAGCCGGACCAAGGTACGGGGTGAAATTCTCTAGATGCCAGACCAAGGATTTAGAGATACCTAACTTATCACTTTGCATGTAATACACTAGAAAAGGATTGTTATTACTAGGATTACTGCGTTATGAGATTATGGGGAACACGTATACCCTAGTTATTTCTCTTATCTTGATAACAACCAAAGTTGAGTTTAATTATTGATTACTTATTAAGTTCTTACTATTTGTTTCACACAAGCACAACCCCCCCTTTTTATTACCTGTTTCTGGAAATAATTTGACTAATTGAATATAATTGTTGGTTAAAAGTAAAGTCTAAACCATTTTCCTCGTGGGATCGATCTCAACCTACAAGTTGGGTTCTTTACTTGATAACGATCGCTTATGCTTCTGAAAGGAGGTGTAATTTGAGCGTATCAAATTTTGGCGCCGCTGCCGGGGAATCCGACTTTTAGATTTAGTTTTAACTACAATATTGAACGTTAGTCAAATATTTCCTAATTTTACTTGTTTCTTTGTTTTTGTCTCTCTCAGGTTCCGACTCTAGTGTATGCCAATTACACGGAGCCAAGGCGAACCACTTACTCCGTACGATCCAGAGTTGAACAGAACTTTGCGAAGAATGAACAATCAAGGACTTCCAGTTCATCCTATCGGAGGAAATCTAGATGAAGCAGTTGAGTTACAGGAGCCAAGAGTAGTTGGTGGGGAAAACCGGGGTCTAGCTGAAAATCAATTGGGAGATGCAGTGAGAGTTCATGATCCACCAGGCCCACAACACCATGACAACTATCGGGGCAACATCGACATAGCAGACTCTGATGGACCCATCGTCCTGCCTCCTCTACCTCCAGGGCACACATTTGTGGTGACTAGTAGTTTGATGCAGATGCTTACAGCAAGAGGCTTATTTTCAGGATCGGCATCGGAGGATCCATATGCTCACTTGGCCAAGCTCAGGGTGGTTTGCAAAAGTTGTGTAGGTATACCAGACTTGGATATGAACGTCATTGGGTTACGAGTGTTCCCTCTGTCACTGACTGGCGATGCTGCAGTATGGTTCACTGAGCTTCCTTATAACTCAATTTTCACATGGGACCAACTAGCAGAGGTATTTAAAGCAAAGTACTATCCAGTGTCTAAGAAGCTCAATCACAAAGATAGGGTCAACAATTTTGTGGCATTACCTGGAGAGTTTGTAAGTAGCTCTTGGGACATATTCACTGCTTTCGTAAGAAGTGTCACAAATCACCGTATTGACGATGAGTCACTGAAGGAATATTTCTACTGAGGACAGGATGATAACAATAAAGCAGTACTTGACACTATTGCTGGAGGTTCATATGGTGATTGTACATACACACAGATTGCTGAAAAATTGGAGAGGATCTCTCGCAACAATAAAGCATGGAGCACTAGGAGGTCAGATACTGGGAGAAACACATTTGCTGTTCATAATGCTACTGTTAACTCTGCAGATGATATTTGTAAGGAGATGGCTCAGATGAGGACAGAGTTGGGGTTGGTATTGAAGCATGTGAGTGGAGGAACAGAAAAGGTAAATGCTGTAAACTACTTAACTAGAACTCCACCACCAGTTGAGGAGTGTTACTATGAAGAGGACACTTATGCGGTAAACGATCAGACGGGGGGTTTCCGACCAAACGCCCAAGGATCCAACACAGAAAATTGGCGCCAAGGTCAAGGGAACCAAAGTCGGAACTATGGAAATTACAACCGAGAGGGTCACTATGTCCGAGATGGGAACTTTAATCGCGACAACAACTACAACAGGAACAACTATGGCAACAGAAACGATCGGGTTGGACCCTATGTTCCCCCTCAAAATCGGGAATCTGGTGCTAGGGAAGCTGGAGGTAATATGACGCGTATCGAAGATATGCTGCATAAGATGATGAGAAGGTTTGATGCGACTGATGAGAATGTGAAAGAGATGAGAAACGACTTATCTGGTATTGGTCAAAAGGTTGACGCCCATGCAGTGTCAATAAAGCATCTAGAGCAGCAGATGATGCAGTTGTCTACTACAGTGAACCCGCGTCAACCTGGCACTCTTCCAAGCAACACCATCCAGAATCCAAAGAATGATGGACATTGTATGGCAATTACCACTCAAGGAGGTAAACAAACCATAGATCCACCTATGCCGTCTGTGGTGGAACTTTAGAATAGAAAAGAAGATGATGTGGTGAAAGTTAGAGAGGAGTCAGAGGTTGTGACAGAACAAGAAGTGGAGATACCTCAGAAAGTGGTTCCCATACTTAGACCTCCACCACCGTTTCCACAGAGGTTAGTGAAGAAGACTGAAGATGGTAAATATTGCAGGTTTATCACTATGTTGAAACATGCTTCTATCAATGTCCCTTTGATTGAAGCCTTGGAGCAAATGCCTGGATATGCAAAATTTATGAAAGATATGGTGACAAAGAAAAGGTCTGTGAGTTTCGAAGATGATGATAGATTGCAGCATTGTAGTGCTATTGCTACCAGATCTCTGGTGCAGAAGAAGGAATACCCTGGTGCTTTCACGATCCCATGTACTATAGGGTTATTACACTTTGCTAAGGCATTGTGTGATCTTGGTGATAGCATCAACCTCATGCCTTTATCTATTTACAAGAAGTTGGGTCTAGGGGATCCAAAGCCCACTGCAATGCGGTTACTGATGGCTGATTGGACTGTGAAGAGGCCCATAGGTGTGCTCCATGATGTGGTAGTGAAAGTAGAGTCTTTCATCTTTCCGGCGGATTTTGTGATCCTTGACTGTGAGGTTGATTTTGAGGTTCCCATCATCCTTGGGAGACCATTTCTTGCCACAGGGCGTGCGTTAGTTGATATGGAAAAGGGACAGATGAAGTTCAGACTGAACAATGAAGAAGCAACTTTCAATATCTGTAGATCCATGAAGCAGAATGGTGAGCTACAAACAGTATATGCTATAACTTACAGAGTGGAGAGTGGGTCAGAGGTGCAAATTGAAGAGCGGTTAGGTGTTGAGGCACTAGCAGCGGTCATGATGAATTTTGGTAGTGATGGTATTGACGAGTATGATGAATTGGTAGCCGCACTTGATAAGTGTGAATACCGGTTCAAACCAAAGAAGTATGAGCTAGACATGAAGAATCGCGAGTCCCCACCCACAAGACCATCTATTGTGGAGGCACCAAAATTAGAGCTTAAAGCTCTACCACCGCACTTGAGGTATGTATATTTAGGTGAAGAGAATATTTTGCCAGTCATCATTGCAGCAGATTTGAATGCAAGGCAAGTAGAGTGTTTGGTGACTGTATTAAAGAAGTTCAAGCGAGCGATTGGGTGGACTATTACAGATATTATTGGGATCCCCCCCGGTATCTGTTCTCACAAAATCCAACCCATGCCAGATCATAAGCCCAGTGTTGAGCACCAGAGAAGATTAAATCCACCTATGCAAGAGGTAGTCAAAAAGGAGATCATCAAGTGGCTGGATGCGGGAGTTATTTATCCCATCTCAGATAGTAATTGGGTATGTCCTGTGCAGTGTGTACCAAAGAAAGGTGGTATGACTGTGGATCCAAATGAACGAAATGAGCTTGTTCCAATGAGGCCTGTCACTGGATGGAGAGTTTGCATGGATTATCGGAAGCTGAATGCGTGGACAGAGAAAGACCACTTTCCTATGCCATTCATGGACCAGATGTTAGATAGGCTTGCAGGCAAGGGTTGGTATTATTTTCTTGATGGGTATTTGGGCTACAATCAAATTTCTATATCTCCGGAAGACCAAGCGAAGACCACCTTCACTTGCCCACATGGGACTTTTGTTTTCAAACGGATGCCATTCGGATTGTGCAATGCTCCAGCGACCTTCCAGAGATGTATGATGTCGATATTTTCTGATATGGTGGAGGACACTATTGAAGTGTTCATGGATGATTTTTCAGTTGTAGGTGATTCGTTTGATCATTGTCTAGAACATCTGGCCTAGGTGCTCAAAAGATGTGAAGACTGCAACTTGGTGCTGAATTGGGAGAAATGTCATTTCATGGTAAAAGAAGGTATAGTGTTGGGTCATCGAATTTCAGAGAAAGGTATTGAGGTTGATAGAGCTAAAGTCGAGGTAATAGAAAAGCTTCCACCACCCATCTCTGTAAAAGGTGTTAGAAGTTTTCTTGGGCATGCAGGTTTTTATAGAAGATTCATCAAAGATTTCTCAAAAATTGCACATCCCTTGTGCAAACTGCTCGAGAAGGAGAATAAGTTCTGTTTTGATGATGCTTGTCTTAGAGCATTTGGAGAGTTGAAGGAAAAGTTGGTTACAGCACCTATCATTATTTCACCAGATTGGGGACAACCGTTTGAGGTAATGTGTGATGCGAGTGGAGTGGCGCTGGGTGTAGTATTGGGTCAAACGCGTGAGAAAATTCTTCACCCTATTTACTATGCTAGCAAAGCTCTGAATGTGGCCCAGAAGAATTATACAGTGACCGAACAAGAACTTCTTGCGGTGGTTTTTGCATTCGAAAAATTTCGTTCCTACTTGCTTGGTACTAAGGTCATCATGCATACTGACCATTCTGCATTGAGGTATTTGATGGCGAAAAAGGATGCAAAACCACGATTGATTATATGGGTATTGTTGCTACAAGAGTTTGATTTTGTGGTAAAAGATAGAAAGGGAATTGAAAATCAAGTTGCCGACCACTTGTCCAGATTAGAGGAAGAGGCCATGCTAAAGCTTGGAGATAGGGCTGAAATTAATGATGTTTTTCCAGATGAACAGGTATTGGCTGCTTCTAATGATTTGATTCCTTGGTTCGCAGACTTTGCTAATTATTTGGCAAGCGACATTGTGCCACCCTATTTGTCTTTTCACCAAAGAAAGAAATTTATGCATGATGTGAAGAAATTCTTCTGGGATGAACCTTATTTGTATCATAGTTGTGCTGATGGGATTATTCGTCGCTGTGTGTCTGAGGTTGAGATGTTGAGTGTACTTGAAGCATGTCATTCATCACCCGTTGGTGGGCATCATAGTGGTATTCGGACTGCACATAAGATTTTGCAGTGTGGATACTATTGGCCTACCATCCACCAAGATGCTCGTGATTTCGCCAAGTCTTGTGATCGTTGCCAAAGAGATGAAGGGATTTCAAAGAGGCAAGAGCTCCCTATGAATCCCATACTGGTGATCGAATTGTTTGATGGATGGGGCATTGATTTCATGGGTCCATTTGTGAGTTCATATGGGATGAAGTATATTCTGGTTACGGTTGATTATGTATCGAAGTGGGTGGAAGCAGTAGCACTCCCCAACAACGAAGTTAAAAGTGTCACCGCATTCTTGAAAAAGAATATCTTCTCCAAATTCGGTACACCGAGGGCTATTATTAGCGATCAAGGCTCTCACTTTTGTAATAAGTTGTTAAAAACACTACTTCAGAAATATGGTGTCCGTCACAATGTAGCCACTCCTTATCATCCACAGACTAGCGGTCAAGTTGAGGTGTCCAACATAGAAATAAAGCAGATATTGGCGAAGACTGTGAACGCTAATCGAACGGATTGGTCAAGGAAGCTTGATGATGCTCTATGGGCATATTGCACTGCATACAAGACCCCCATAGGTATGTCGCCTTACCAACTTGTATATGGGAAGTCTTGTCATTTACCAGTAGAGCTAGAGCACAAGGCTATGTGGGCAATGAATAAGTTAAATTTGGATTGAGGCACCGCGTCTAATCAAAGGATGAATGACTTGAACGTGCTTGATGAGTTTCGCCTAAAAGCTTATGAAAGTTCAGCCTTATACAAAGAGAAGATGAAGAGGTATCATGATCAAAGAATTGAAAAGCGAGAATTTGTGGTTGGTGATCGTGTGCTGCTATTCAATTCTAGGTTGCGCCTATTTCCACGCAAACTCAAGTCCAAGTGGACCGGGCCATTTTTGCTCACAAAAGTTCTCTCGCATGGAGCGGTTGAACTTGAAAATAAGGATGGAACAAGGTTTGTGGTGAATGGGCAAAGGATCAAGATCTATCTGGGAAATGCTGAAACTGTGCAAGAAGTTATTGAGGCCTGTAATCTTGATGAAGTCTGAGAAATCAAGATAACTGCGTCGTGCCGCGACGTTAAAACAAGCGCTGCTTGGGAGGCAACCCAAGATGTACAATCTAGCCAACGATAGGGTTCTGTTTTCCATTACGTAGTTTAGCTTTCTTTGATTACTTGCGTCTTTGTATCAATGTAGGTAGGGGTTTCAGTATTTTAGTTCTTAGTGTTGGCTAGAAGTAATATAAGGTCTGTGTCTAAAAAGTGTCCAGAAAATGAAAAAAATAGACTATTGGTTGCTACATTAGCAGGTACACTATGCAAGAAATCTGCAGAAAATGGTCTGGTGCAGAGGTCTACGGACCCCATCGACGTTCCGTCGATTGATCCACGGACCGTCAATGGTGTCCGTAGATCCCAGGTAAGTCCCTAAAATTGTCCTAGTATAATTGTGATCTACGGTCCCGATCTACGGACCGTAGATCGACTCACGGACCGTAGACGGGGTCTCGTGAGTCCAAACCCTACAGTTGACTGACCCGACCCGGACCCCCATTACGTAAAACCCCCATTGTTTCAAATCATTTCTCTTCCCTCCATTACTCCCAAAACCGTTACACCCACTCTTTAAACTCCCCAAATCACTCCATAGCCACCACATAATATCCTCCCTTCCATATATTCCCAAAATCCCTTTCATACCAAAATCAACCCATCCCATAATCTAACAAAAAGGGTCCGGTGTTTGGTCAATAACGAAAAGGTGACTCCTTGGTCTTGCTAAGCATAGTTTCATCACGCAATCACCCCACTCCTTGTTGCTTGTAAGGTAATAAACTTTCTCTTCACTTTGAATTTCGATTCATAGATCGAATATAGAGGGTCGAGAGTTGGGTCTTGACCTTGGGTAATTGTTAGGTGAAATTGCATGATAAACTTGAATTTTACAATGCCCTTGGAACGATAGATAGTGATTGTATAGCATTAGTTTAATGTGAGTTTATATGATCGTAAATTCTGTATGCTAGTTTCGACTTAGGGTTCCACATCTAGTCTAAATTGTTGGGTATAATAATAGGTCGGAATCTTAAGATTGACGAACTAGCATATTTTAAGTGTGTATTTGCATGATGAGGTTGTGTTTATGTTGAAACCAACAGCCAAAAATGTATGATACCTGGCACTGATGGGGTTCGTCATTAGATGCACCTACAAATTTTCACCAAGTGTAAAACCACGGAGGTGGACTACGGTCCGTAGATCCATCTACGGACCGTTCTGCACTTCCGTGGTTTCCATCTGCGACCTATATCTCAGGCTCCCTGATCCACGGAAGAGATCCACGGACCGTAGATCAGTCTACAAACCGTAGGTCTCCTCCGTGGATGACCACTGTAGCAACTGTCAATTATTTTTTTTGTGAACTTAAGTTGGGTCGTTCTCCATTCTAAACGCTTCCTTTGCTGCATATAGTTAAGTATGGCACTAATACCGTTCCGGCAGGTATGATGGCACCCAAGAAGATAGTCACCTACTCCAAACGGGGCAAGTCCAAGTCCGTGACCCTTAGTTTTTGGCTGATTGATGAGGACACCGACAACGACTCTGACCCAACATATGTGCCTCTCAACCCAAGGGCTTCTCGCGCTGCACCCAGAAGCACCCCCCGGAAGGTGCTCCCCGACGTAGTCACTATCTCCCAGTCGGATGAGGAGCACACACTGATCGGGTCACCAACTGGGGCTACTTCCAGTTCAGAGGGACCTATGTCCGGATCCGAGTCTGCTTCTGCCTCAGGCTCCCAGTCTGCCCACTCTTCACAATCAGAGTCTGTCCATGCTACAGGGTCCAACGCCAAATCATCCACAGGGTCTGGAAAGAATGACCAAGCAGCCTCGTCTGATGAGGCAACTAGCTCAGAGTCCATACCTGCACCACGGAATGATGAGCCCACTCCTGTAGCCGGCAATTTGAATAGGTGGTGCGTAGAGGGTCAATGGCAGATCTATCGGGATGCTAAGATGGTCAATGACAAACAAAAGATGGTCCAACTGATTCAAGAGGAGCGTAGAGTCCTCACGGGGAGCTTGCATACTGTTCCAGCTATTCACCGGCTGTTCAAACTTCACAAGTGTGACTGGATGGCTCGAGACCCAGGGACGTATAGCGAGGAGATTGTCCGGGAGTTCTATGCTTCCTATGCTGCTACTCTCCGTGGGTCCATTTCCAAGCGGTCAAAGCCACTAGCTCAGGCCCCGCACACTTCCACCTTGGTTCGAGGGTGTCCGGTGGACAGATCACCCGCCACCATTCGCCGTTTTCTCTATGGTCCTACCACGGGCCACTCTTGGTCTCCTAACACTTTAGAGTTTGATTACAGCTGGGATATCGTGCGGAGTGGCACTTTCCAAAGGAATGCTGAGCAGCGAGAGGTTGTTATACTATGGCTAGCCAGGTACATTGCTGCAGATGGCGAGCGAGCGGAATGGGTTGCTGCTCCACGGTTGAGCATCCGGAAGGCCACATTAAATTTTGTAGCAAAGTTCTTCTGGCTGTTGGTACGCAACAGAGTGTCACCCACAAAAGCTGACAATCAGGTCACTTGGGACAGAGCTGTGATGGTTGCTGCATTAGTGGCGGGAGTAGAGATCGACTTTGCCCTAATGCTACTGGCAGAGATCCAAGAGAGAGCTTTCAGGACCTCCACTACGTACCCTTTCTCCTGTCTGATCTTTCACTTGTGCAGGGACTCTGGAGTGCCGATCTGGCATTGTGACAGACTAGTCCACCCTACAGGGGCATTGGACATCGGCCTTATTCGGGATGACGCAAATGTGGCAGCACCTCGCAGAGAGCCCCAGATTGAGGTACCCCCCTTGGGCTCCGATCTTGCAGACACTGTGGGGTAGGCATAGAGCGGTGACCCCATTATCCCAGACCACACCGACACTGTCCCAGGCTCCTCTTCTCAGGCAGCTAGTGTTGCTCCTAGATCTTCCCGGTCCACACAACAGTTAGGAGCGACGGTTGTCCCGATGGCCAGAGTACAAAAGTTAGAGGCGCAGATGGCTACACTGCTGCATCACATCCAGCCGTGGAAGCAAAAGTCGATTGCCGAGTCCGAGGCTAGAATGGAGCGCAGGATGGAGGGGATGATGGACCGCAAGGTCCTGGCAGTTAATAAGCGTCTTGACGCCTTTGAATTGCGAGTTCTCGAGCGATCAGTTCCGGCCACAGACTTATCTTCTTTGCAGGATACCATAGCCAGCCTCCGGACTGATGTTGATGTCATTCTTGCTGCACCTTCAGTTGAGACTCAGGCTGCCCCTACTGCGCTGGCTGATGATACAGTGCTAGATGCTCTATTCAGTGGCATCGCCGAGTAGGGGCCTGCACCGACACATGCAAAGGGCAAGCGGCACCGTTCTCATTGCACGGAGGAAAAGAAAGCTCAGAAAAGACTGGCGACAGAAAAGACAGCGTCGCCAGGAGAAGGAGGCTAGGAGAGCTTCGATTGCAGATGAAGATTTGCGCCAGCAGAGGGTGCGTGAGAGAGCTGCAGGGGCATCGAGCTCTGACCCAGTTGCAGAGGTTCAGCCTATTGTGAGGGGCGTTGCGAGCACCACTGATGGCGCGGAGCGTGTGATAGAGAGCACTACTAAGGGTTCTAGGTTTGCTGAGGTGGGCACTACTGAGGGTGCCCCCACTGATGTTCCAGAGGGCTCCGGGAAACCGGACCCCCCTGCTTGTTGATGATTCGCCGGCGCTTTGCGCCACAGGTTTGCTTCACTCAAATCCATTCACTTTTACTGTCTATGTATGCATTGTGGACAATTGCATCTATTTTTGTTGGGGGTGGGGTAAATGGATCGTGAGTGATAGGGTGAAGTCTGAGTAACCCAACTCATGAATCCTCTCTTGGGGTTTTCTTGCCTGTGTTCTTTTACCCCAAGAGACTGTTTAATTTTTGTTGAACCGGCATGTCTTAGGATTGTGTGTGTAGAAGCATAATACAGAATGAAGCATGATGGATTAGGAAAAATGATACCCGTCAGTTTGTGGGTTGTATGCTAGAAGTAGGCTACGACTAGTTGATTGTGTTGACTTTGAGTATGACATAGTAACAATCGACCTGATTTCATGATTAAACCTGAAACTTGAACTTGGTAATCTGACAATCTGATAATGAAACTATGTGCCAAGAGTGGGTGAAAATCATTGACTGTTCAAACAGTTTTGTGCAAAACTAGAACTTGTCCGGTTAGTCCTGCTAAGACAATTCAATCTAGAGGATAGGAAGTGATCATAGGCCGTTGTTCTGAAAAAATCCACAAATTACCTAGAAGGATTCAACCAAATGAAATAATTGTTCCCTTTGATCCAATTTTGAACCTAAAAATTAAACCATTTCTTTCTAAAACCCCGAACTCACTTTCCCATAATCTACTATGTTGGCCCCGGTCCCTCCTTGGACATGTGCACTTTGACTTAGGCCAAAAGCCTAAGTTGAGGGTGGCTAATGTAAAAAGTAACTTCAATCTTGGCCCGGACCTGACATCGGGTATTCTGCACCTCAACTAACGGAAAATCCATAAGTTGAGGGTGGCTATGAAAGAGGAAACTGAAAGAAAAATGGGGATAAAAAATAAAAAAAGGGGGAAACGGAAGGAAAGGATGTGAATTATTAAAAGAGAAAGGAGCGATAAAATAAAAGGAAATTGAGCTACAAAGTTTAAAGTCACATCCGTGGTTGAAGAAAATCAAGGGAAAGCGGGAAAGCAATAATATGACAAAAATAGGGTAAAAAGAGCTTAAAAGCCTAGTGTAATGACAAGGAGGGCAGAAAGTCACTAAACAGTACCCAAATGTACCACACCTGACCCTGAGCCTACGTTACAAGCCAATAAAGTCCTATAGTGATCCTGGAGTCTAGTTTGAAGAGTCTGAGCAGTGAAAATAAGGGCAATCTTATGGCAGTAAGCACTAACTGTAGTTGAAATCATTTATGAGTGTGAGTGTTGAATAAATCCTTGTACCATAAATGAAATTAAATTTTTGCGAAAAGAGGATTTCGTTTGAAGTAAGGGCACTGGTTACATCGTTGGAAAGGTTGTACCTGGGTGACAGTGAGAAGGTGTCTGTTGTGTGTCAGTTGGTTGGTCTGTGTCATGATGAGATCCACATGAGTTGGCTTGTCGAGTCTAAGAGAACGAATGTGCACCCGAACAATGAGGAGGTAGAGAGCCATGTGATTGCTTGAGTTAGAAATGCTTGCTTCTATACGAGTGTCGTTTAGAGTTCTAGTGCGTCGCTTGAGGACAAACAACGAATTTAAGTTGAGAGTGTTGATATACCGTGAGTTTACGGTATTTCTAATACATTTCACTTACAAGTTGTGTGTATGGGGCCTTTTTATATTGTGTTTTTTATGTGTTTTATCATGTTTTGTAGGAAAGGTGTTCAGGCGCGGAAGTTTAGAGACAGCTGAAGAAAATGCAGAAAAGGGCATCCACGGAGGTCATCTACGGACCGTAGGTCCATTAATGGTCCGTAGGTGATGACCGTAGATCATCAGGCATGGTGTTGAGGACAAATCAGAGAAATCTGACCAAGTGTGGAACCACGGTACCCATTCACGGTCCGTAGATTGATCTACGGACCGTACTGTTGATCCGTAGAGTGAGACTGCGAGGGTTCCAGTACCTGATTTTTGAAGATTCTAAGTATGGAGCTCCGGAAGGGATTGACGGACCGTAGATCGATCTACGGTCCGTGCTGCTGGTCCGTCGTTTGCTTCAGAGAAGCTGATTGTTGGATGCTGAAATATTTTCTAAGTCTCGAGTGACGGAAGGGACTTACGGACCGTAGATCCATCGACGGTCCGTAAGTCAGTCTCGTGGATTCGAAGACGCGTACCTGAACAAAACTTTCCTTAATTTGTTTCCCTTTTTATTTAGGACTTGTTTTCTATAAATAGGACATGTAAACCTCGTTTTTGGGTGTTAGACACTATTATTCTATTTTTTTGCTTTCTAACTTGGGAGATTAATTTGCAACCCTAGCAATTATTGATTTCCAAGTTCGTTTTGAAGATTTTGGCTTTGCAATTCAAGTTAATTTTGTGGGTTTATTATTCTCGTTAAGTAAGTTCATGATTTCTTCATCTACAATTATGAATTGTGTTCTTGCCAATATGAGTAACTAAATCCACAACTAGGGTTGTGGGAACCATGATCAATTAACAAAGTATGAATAGTAAATAAGCAATTCTTGACTAGTATTTTGCATGCATTGATAATTCTTTCGTTTAGAAGTCTTTTTAACAACGGCTAACGTTAGAACTCGCCTTGTTACTACTTGCCGGACCAAGGAGGTAATTAACAAGAAAAGAATTATCAACATAGATCTAGTGTGATACTATCTAATAGGCTAGTGTCGATTGGTGCAAAGTAATAACTAAGCCAAACATCGATTATGATGGCTAATATGAGGTAAAGGTAAGGGTTAGTAAATTATACACACGTAGCCGGACCAAGGTGCGGGGTGAAATTCTCTAGATGTCGGACCAAGGATTTAGAGATACCTAACTTATCACTTTGCATGTAATGCACTAGAAAAGGATTACTATTACTAGGATTACTGCGTTATGAGATTATGTGGAACACGTATACCCTAGTTATTTCTCTTATCTTGATAACAACCAAAGTTGAGTTTAATTATTGATTACTTATTAAGTTCTTACTATTTGTTTCACACAAGCTCAACCCCCCTTTTTATTACCTGTTTCTGGAAATACTTTGACTAATTGAATATCATTGTTGGTTAAAAGTAAAGTCTAAACCATTTTCCTCGTGGGATCGATCTCAACCTACAAGTTGGGTTCTTTACTTGATAACGATCGCTTATGCTTCTGAAAGGAGGTGTAATTTGAGCGTATCACCTATTCTTGTCTTGGAGTTTCTCATCCTCCATTTGTTGGGCATACACCATAAGATGTGAGATGTCCATATTATCATGGAGCATTGCCAAATGACATTCTTTTTTTACCAATCTGGAAACACCCGTCAAAAACCTATTCATCTCATTCCTCAAATCTATCATTAAAGATGGAGCATACTTGGATAGTTGGGTAAATTTCCAGGCATACTCCATAACACTCATGCTACCTTGTCTAGCGTTAATGAATTCTTCCACCTTAGCTTTACTCAACTCTCAGAAAGAACCTATCAAGGAATACCAATTTTAACACTTCCCACTCTATTGGACCCGCTCCTACCGGCCTATTGTTCTTCCATTGAGTATACCATACTTGAGCCACACTCTTCAATTGGTAAGCGGCTAACTCCGCTTTCTGTACCAAGTCACCCCATGGCATCAAGTATTTTATAAACCTATTCCATAAATTCTTGAGGATCCTCTCCCACTTTGGAACCAAGAAACTCGAGAGGGTTCATTCTTGAAAAATCCATCAATCTAGAAGCCGCGGAATTCATATTAGGGTTCACCGGAGCTACAACCTCTCTATTAGCTTTGACCGTCATGACTTGAGCCAACATTTGGAAATCCGATCTAAACTCCGCCTGGGTCACATTCTCAACCATGGGATCAACCGGAGCTTGGTTAACTTGCGGAGCTTGATTACCTTGAAGAGCTTCCTCAGTCACATTGCCACCCTCAATTCTTCTAGTGTTAGCCCTTCATGTATTCATATCTTGAAGACACAAGAGAAGGATTAGGAGAGGGACTTTATAGATCTAAACTCTATGGCACGACTTAAGAGTAATGAAAAAACATTCATAAATGTGGCATACTTCACACTAAGAAAAAGACTCTACTAGACGTGGCTTATGAGAAATCATCCTAGAATCATTATAAACCTTGTGCTCTGATTACCAAGTTTGTCACGACCCAGGGGTACACCCTAGACATAACATGGCGTACTAGACCCCGAAAGGCCTAACACAAGACAATTAGCTTATGATAACATAAAGTAAATAGAAATGATGCAAAAAATTTAAAACTTTTCTTTACAATCGAAGTCTTTTATAACAGCAAACGGAAGACTAGACTTGTCTCAATATAGCCATCTATTACAATAATTCAATGAAAAGAGACACATTCCATACAAACATAGTCCAAAAATGAAATACTAGAAATGAAACTCAAAGTGATACGTCCGTCTTTGAATCAGGAGGATACACCACAAGCTAGGAGAATAGTCGAATCCAAGCTTGAACCGAAATGATGACCGCCTTAAGAACTGGACCCTACACTTGGGAAAAGTATAGGAAAATATGTGTTAGTGTAGAAATGCACGAAGTATGATAGTGATGCATAAAAACCTTGAAAACATGCTAAAAGGGACATTTCCTTATAAATCGTGCAATATGCCAAGTTTGAACATCAATATAGAGATAGTTGGAAAAAACAACTTATAAACATAACCCATATATATATATATCATCATAGCATAAAAGAACCACTTCATATACACCCTCAAAGTTTACTTGTGCAATTCTTGAATAAGATCTTATAATCTCATCCATACTAAGTAAACCTCTTGGGCCATCATAATCATACTTACCATCTTTAAACCTCATCCTTAGATTAATTCTCATAGACAAGGGAACCTTCGCCTTTAGTCAAACATATCAAGGAAGGCAAATGTAGCAATAATCCAATCTAAACATACATCATATAAGAGAAACACTTCATAAGTAACCTCAAGTCATACTTGTGCAATGCATGGATAAGACCCCATAATCCCACCCATGCTAAGTACCACTCTTGGTAACCACTTATATTTGTCATCTCTTAAAACTCTTGAACACTATGAAGTACTACCTTAAGCATATTCTTAGTTCATTAATTGTGTTGGACTCTATGAGATGCTTCTTCAAGCAGAATCGTAGTCCATTAGGTTTGAACTCTAAGAGATGCTTCATCAAACATAATCTTAGTTCATTACTAATCTTGTTGTAGTTGGGATATGCCTTAACCGACAAGAGACCATATGAGCTATCACATGATCCCTTCCGATGTTACCCACACTGTCAAGGGTTGGTTTACTTGCCTAAGGTAAAACCGATTGGTTAGCTTAGTTGGATCCACTACTTAACCTTCCTACAGGGCATGTAGTTATGGGATACTGACATTGCTACTAGAAACCCAAACTCCACTAGGTGAAGGCATCTATATCATGAGACATACTCTAAGAAATCCGAACTCTACTAGGTGAGAGTTCCCATTTTGGTAGCCCGAACTCAGCTAAGTGGGAACCTCCATCTCATTTCAATATCCACTCGATGCTAGGACTAAATCCCACAAGATAGTTATTAAATATCTACTTCTACCCAAGTTTCATGAAAAGATATCCTTGACAATCTATCCAAGTTAATTCACTAAATAACTTTATAGACCATGCGTGAGCAACTATCACCATCAATGTTCTAATTATAAAGGCTATTTAGACTTCGGTTGAATTAGGTGAGAAAAGCCTTTCAACCCTAGAACCATTACTAAGTGAGAACACCTTACATATTAAATTTATTATGAGTTTATGAGAATAACCTTTCAATCAACCAAGAATAACAATCTAATCATTAGCACTTCACTCTTAAAGTGTACTCAAAGTATTTACATAGATTCTATAAGAACATCCATACATTCATAATATAGATCATGTGGGTAAACCTTCCACCATATTACTCTATACAATTCAACATACTACTTAGCTCTACTCTCAAGGCCCTACCATTCTTACCATTTACATATATTTCATAATCATGTATTATTCTCATTCTTTGTCCTTCTAGGATCAAAAGACCACATTCAATCAACACATCTAGAATTCACTACTTTAGATATGAATAATAACTCATAATTCAAGTAATTCAATTACTACATGCACAATTCTATAATATTCTCCTTACATCAATCAATACCCACACTTGAGATCCAAATTGGAAAAATTGGGGAATTCATGGATTCTTGGGTAATTCAACATAAAACCATATAAAATCATCAATTTATCCATAATGAAACAAAGTTCAATCATTCAAAACGAATTTGAAAGGAATCCATGAGATTGAAGTCAAACCCTAACTTTTGGGATTTCTAGCTTTAAAATTAGGGGGTTTGAAGGGGCTCCATGGATGAATTATATCCATGCATGAAGAGCTACCATACCTTGGTGATGAATCCCCACGAAATTGAGAATAAAACCCTTGCTCTTTAAAACCCTAGGCTCCAACTTCCTCCTTCTTCTTCTTCTTCTTTCGGTTCTAGTGAGAGAATTTTTTGAGATGATGAACTTTATGGAATTTATTTGGGTGTTGAGAATAAAATGACTTATGTGGGTTGGTTTTTGACTTAAAAAGGCTTATATAGGTTTATTAAAACTATACAACATGACCGCACTTAATACTAACTTAAATATGAATTACCCAACATAACCCCCACTTTACAGTGGGGTGCCCAGGGACCATACCCATGTTCACGAGCCATCAAGGGTACCACGGCCCTTGCAGATGATTGTGGTCCCTTTACCAGTAGCTAGGCTACCTCTACAAAATCCCCGACAAGGTGAAGGCAACCCCACGTGTCGTGGTCTTCACCACTGGCCGTGAATTGGCTCTTGAAAGTGAGCCAACTTTGAGGCAGCCTTAGTGAGCTGCTGCCTCCCTACCATGGGTGGCACCATGAATCATGGTGGCCACCATGAACCATGAAGGCTCTCGTGGTCTAAGGAAGTGCCTTGGCAGCTTGGGGTAGCCTTGGCTCTTACGTTAGCCTTTACCCCCTTTCCCTTGGCTCATGCCCTCAAGAGTTGACTTGTAGCCTACTAACCTAGCCTTAGTTGTCATACTAACTACGGGGTATTACGGGACCACACCTACGATCTGTGGTCCATTACGCGGGCCGTGGGTGGCCGGCGTGGTTGGGTAAACCAGCACCTGGAAAGCTGCTAAATGGCTCTCTTTGGATACGGGGGGAATAGTAGCTTTAGCGAGTACCAGCCTTTGTTTTCTTCAACTTCTTTAGTTTTTTTGTTCCTTTTTTCCTGTTAATACCCTTGCCTTGCTCTTTTGCCTTTATTTCTGCAAATTAGCACTTTAACATCGGTTTAGAGTATAAAATACGCATTGAAGACACCAAAACTTTGAATATTAAGCCTAAATGAGTCGAAATCCCCGACATATCAACAACCCAACTTAAACTTTTTCTTGTCCTAAAGTAAAACACAAGATCAATCAGTTCAACAGAAATTGCTACAAATAGTGCTACTAGAGACTCAACATGAATGCACCCGAGGTTAAAATTACCCATTCAATGTTCAAATGTGCACTGCAAATTTTAAAATGTGACTAGTAATCATCAAATAGAAACCAAGCTCACAATGGAATGTCATTTATTGATCCTTGCATGTTAGATAGATGATTGCAGAAGAAATTTTGTGGAAATAATTGCTATATATTTGTGATGTGTTCCTATGTATTTGAGCATCAGATGTCGTTCATGTTCATCACTTGAGGACAAGAAATGGTTCTAAATTTAGGGTATTGATGTGTCGTGAACTCATAGCACATTTCACACTAAAAATAAGGATTAGTGCAAGAAATTGAGCTTGTTTGTGTGGATATGATGGTTTCTGTTGATGTTTGCCAGGTGAAACACTTGGATGCAAATCATAGGAAAAAAGTTTTAAAATGAAGTAAAACAAGCTATAAGAAATGCTACATGGGTTGTGGTCCAGTAGAAGAGCCGTCTTATGTTTCGTGGAAGAGAAGCATTGACAAAAGTAGCTACCTTAGTGAAGCCTAAAGTTCAACTTTTAATGATCATGTAATTTCCCTAAGAATATGATAAAGTAATAATTTGTTTTAATTAGGAGACTGTTCATTGATTGATGTGTTTAGTAACAATTTTAGAAAAGAAAATGGTAAGTCATTACAAAGGGGAAACCTCAAGTTCTTAAGACCATTCTTGCTTTTTTCGAGGTAGGTGATGGTCTTTTATTTTATTTTTTATGTTATACATGTTTGTCAGCTACTTCGCTAGTATTGCATTCATGATATATGATTAGGGAAAGAGGAAAAGCCATGATTTTAAATGTTGAATGTTATTCATATTATGCAATGAATGTGTTTACTTAATGTACAAGATTGATTCTATTAATTGTGACTGTGAAGTTTAGTTAATTAGTGGATCGGGTACCACACTGGTATATATTTATGAAAGGATCAGATGCCACACTGGTACAAATTTTTGAGTGGATTGGGTGCCATGCCAATACATACTTGCTAGTGAATCGGGTACCACTTCGGTACATATTAACTAGTGAATGAGGTACCATACTCGTATACTAACAATTTGTGTGTGTGTTCCATGAGAGAACAAGAATGACTTATTGTGTTGTGATTGTATATTTTTAGAATTTATAATTGTAACACCCTGGAAAAATTTTGAGCTAAGACTCGAACCATTTTTCATTGTGAGTAGGATTTTAACGAGGAAATTAAATTTTCTTAACTGTTAAGGTCACTAGATGTAGCACCTTGAGTTCAAAAAAGAACTAAAGAGAATTCATTCAACTTATTCGCAAGTTCTTTTAAGTTTTGGGTCAACTTCAAATGACCACAACTTTTAGTACATGACGAGTTACATAAGCCATGAGATATAAAATGGAAGGTCTTTGTATTATCTATCCAATGCCATCGAGTTTTCTAAGTTTCGATTTTGGATGAGTGAGCTATGCCCATTTGAAGCCAGTTGGTCCAGTTAAGGAAAGTTACCCTTAATTATGAGGGGTATTTTTGTCTTTTCCTTACCCTTTCAGCTTAAAACATTTTTAGTGAATTTTTGTGGTATTAACTGATTTGAGTCAATTTTAGTATCCTAAATCACACTTAGGGTTTTAGAAGAGAGTCCAAGAAGAGAAATGAGGATAAAAGAAGAAAGGTTCAAGGCATTCGTCAAGATTCTTGAGTTTTGTTGCAGATTTTCGCCAAGGGTTTGATCCCTAAAAAGTATGTATGTTTTTATAGTGTTGGGTTTGTTCACCCACATGCCAATCATGATTTACATATTCGAATTTATCCATAAAGATTGAAAGATTTAAGTTCTTGATCATTGTTCTTGAAGTGTTGCTTTCGTTCTTTAATTTGGATGGGTTTGATGAGTTCTTGAGATAACTCCTATAAATTTGAGGGTTATTTTTGAGTAAATTCTTGTGTAGTTCTGTTGGGTATTCGAATCTAAGTTAGTTGGGAAGAATCATTCTCTTTTAGGCAAATTAGGGACAAAAATTGCAGAAGAAAATTCATCGGAGAGTTCAAGGGAGGGGCTGGGGCGGCGCGCCCCAACTTCTCCAGGGGGCTAGGGTGGCGCCTCAGAAGTTTGCCACAAATGGGGTTCTGAAGCTTAGGGGATGGTGCCCCGTGCCACCAGTGCACCAGGGTCACCTTCCCCCACTTTTTTTCCGTTGGTTGTCCCATTTGATTTTCTTTAAAGTGTTCCTTCACTCCCTTATGATTCTAACTACTCTAAACTAAATTTAATCATCACAACATCCTTCATATAATAAATCATAACTCTTAAATTCATAATTGAAATTCAAGAAAGAGTCAAGAATAGCCTTCAAGAAAGTCTTTGAGTTAAATTGTGAATCCTTTCAAATCAACTATCGATTTGAGCGATGTTTTAAGGAAGTAAGTATGAGGATGAGAAGAGTCGTACACATGAGTTCTATATTGTTATTTAGACCATTGAGTCGAGTCATTCATTCCCATAAATTCTGCATGAACTCCATAATTTGAGTATCATTGAGAGGAGTAGTATCTTCAAGTTGTAAGTTCTTGAGTATTGAGTTCCTAATCCTTTTGAGATTATATTCCTAATTATGGGACTACAACATTTTACCCATGAAGGTCCTTGAGTTGAGTTGTTCAGGTCCATAATTCTGCATGAACCTTATGAGTTGAGTAGTATCATTGAGTCATTGTGTTCTGGAGTTGTAGAATTCCGATTATTGAGTTCTATACATGGTTATTGAAAGCCTTGAATTGAGTCGTTCACGTCCATAATTCGTCATGAACTACTCTATTTTGTGATGTCTTATACAATCATTTATAATTTGTTTTAAAACTTGATTTCTTAAGTATGATGATGAATAAAGTTGAGTTAATTTTTAGAATGAATATAAGGTAACTAAGTATTCCCAAGAGTAAATATATTTTACATTTAAAAGAGAAGGAAACTATAATTTCCAAAAGAGTTTAAGAGGAGTTTTAAGTACTATCTCTTTTTAATGATATCTTTTGAGTAATTATCTCAAACCAGAAGAAGTGAAAAGTTTTTAAACATATGAGCTAAGTTATATTATTGGAGTAGTATTGGGCACCGATATGGGGACGAGTTAGGATAACTCAAAGTCCTCATAAACCATGTAGCCAACTTGGGTAGAAAGGGTAATACTTTTAGATGATTCCTTAGTTCTTTTTAAGCATAGCTTAGTGGATCCTCTTAGTGAGTAGGTCTTACACCCTGGCTAAGTATAAGACAGTTCTAGCAGCATGGGCGAGACGTATCTTCACATAGCTCATAGTGATGGTTGTCAAATAGAGAATCTCCCACACAGAGTTATTTTGTATTCTTACATACAAAAAAAGGTTATTATATGAGTTTAAGCTTATGTTTATGCTTTAGCATTCCCCTTACATGCTCGTAGATTCCAAGTACTAACATCATTTGGCCTGCATCTTTTATGATGCAGATATAGGTATTCAGGGTCATCAATAAAAGCTTCGTTGATACCACTTTCAGTCCCAGTTTGCTAGGGTGAGCCTCCTTTCTTCCGGAGGGTTCCACTTTTATTTCAGTTTGGTAGGATGTCGTGGGTGTTGTCCCGATATCCTTCTGTATTAATAGAGGCTTCATAGATAGACAAAGTTGAGTAGTTTTCAGTATGTACCTTATTTGATTCGTTCTTACAAACTCAGAGTTTATCTATTGAGTATTATTCAGACTATTTTAAAGTAGAGTAGCTTGTAGTCAGCCAGGATGACGGTTCTCTTGGGTACCAGCATTGGTTCTGGAGTCCTGGCCACGTCAAGGGTGTAGGCTGGGGTCGTGACAATAACTACACAGGGTGGGGAGTGGGGGTCCAGGTTATGTTTTATTTTTGTGTAATTGTATGTTATCTATTTTACAAAGTTGTTGTTACTTGTTCATATTGAATAAATCTTTAACTAGCCAATTATCCGACCAGTACATTGTTATTTTGTATTGATATTTCACTTCTTGTTTTTCTTTGTCGATGGAGACGTACCGTTACATCTAGTTCAGCCTCAATTTCTCTCTTATATAATAAGAGAAAATATTTAGTTGTAATAATATAAAATTAAGAGTAAAAATATATTGAAAATATCTCATGTATGTAAGTTTCTTAGTTGAATAATTATCAAATGTTTATTGAAACACATCTCAACTATCAGTTATTTAAATTTATTATTTGAAATATTATTATCGTTTGAGTAGAAAAATAGGACAAGTTCAAATATAAATCTAAAAAATTAAGACAATTTACATTTATTTTTAATTCTTCTATTAATATTTAACATGAAAAATTTATGATCATAGAATTTTAAAAGCTATACATATTCTTAATTAAAATAACTATATTTTTTTTCTTTTTATGGTTTAACTTTAAATATATTCCTAACCCTTTTTCGTATTCCATTGGGATTTTCATCATGCACTTGTCATTACTTTGTTGTTCTCTAATTTAGATCGATCAAACTCACTTAATATTTACTTTTTCAGATGTCCTTTTCCAGAAAGTCATGTCGACCAACATGCTAATTAAATTTGTTAATTTTATCTTGTCGTTTGTTGCATCATTATTTAATGCTTCACTCGTTATTTCAACTATAGCTAACAAAAAAAAATACTACTAAATGTTACTTTTTGATCGACTAAATATGTATGCATATCCTAATAAATAGTTATCCTATAAAATGATACATATACAACAATAGCAATAATGGCATACCCAGTAAAATTTTAATAAGTGAGATGAGAGGATGATAGAGTATACACATACTTTACCACTAACTTGAAAAGGTAGAGATATTATTTCTGAAAGTTCCTCTGCTAAAGTCCATCAAACTCATGTAAAGGAAGCAAAAATAATTATTAAAGCATAGAGATTAGTAAGAAAAACAGTGTAAAGACAGAAACAAAAAATAACGACAACAAAATAGTGTTCTGATCGAAAAATAATGCACAACATGAGTCAAGATCTATAAGGATACACCTAGTACTACAACATGAACTAACAAAGCTAAACCTAAGCATAGAAAGTCAACACTTCACCCCTTCTCACCTTCTACCCCAATATGTGACTTCCACTCTTTTCTATCTAAAGGCACGTTCTCCCTAATATGAACTTCACCATGTATTATCTAATCAACTCTACCCATTACTTCTTCGATCAACCTCTACTCCTTTTGTAGACCCTCCAACCATACTCTTGAACCTCTTCACTAGGGTATCACTGCATCTTCTTTGAACATGCATGAACAATTTCAATATTATTTTGCTCATATTTTACATCACAGAGGTACTCCTATAATTTCCAAAATAACCTCATTCTTAATCATTTCGCTGCTAGTATGCCCACACATCCATCTCAAAATCCTCATCTCCGCAACATGCCACTGTTGAACATATGAGTTCTTGAATGGCATGCCCCTCAGTACATAAAACAAGGACGTTCTAGCCACCATTTTGTCAAACATACCTTTAAGTTTAGGTTGTACTTTCTTATCACACAAAATCCTAGAACCAAGCCTTCATTTAATTTATGTAGACCCAATGCGATGTGTGACATCATCATCGATGTCTCCACTATCACGGTGTAGACACCCAAGATACATAAAACATACTATCTTCGAAATAGTTTGTGTGGCAAGCCTCACTTTCATATCTTCTTCATCAAATTGATTAGCCAATTTTCACTTCAATTTTTTTGTTGGTGCTACTCTGCTTGAACTTTTTAGATTCCAGAGTTTGTCTCAAAACCTCTAACTTGCATATGAATAGTATATTTTTTAATGCATTGTTCAATTCATCACTAAAACATACTAGATGCAAATAACACTTCTCCCGCATACCGAAATAAAAGGGTTATAATTATACACATCTTACCACATTTACTATGGGACACCATCCTCATTAGAGGTCATTTTCCCACTTCTATTAGACAAGATTTGCCTTAAAATATTTTCTTATTATGTTTTAGATTGGAACAACATTGGATTTAGTGGATTGCATAATATGTATGCTACATGCGATGATGAATGTTAAGATTTTTTTTTTTTGCCCTCTTATTAGTTATATATAGTACATTCAATTTATGTTTCTTAATTAAAGTGGATTTAATCAATTCCAATTCACGTAAATTAACACTAGTATAACCTAGAGTAATATTTGATAAGTTTGTTCTTATCAACTGAAAAGACAAAACCATGGTGTAGGCTTATTTTGAGATGATAATTAGGAAGGTTGGATCAAATTCGGACAGGTTATAATGAGTTATGATAAAATCAGGTCAACATCCAAACCAACCCAAATTTTCTTCGGTGAAAACAGGTTGGGTCAAAATGGGTGAGATAGTGAGTTATATAACATGTCAAGATTCAATCCAACCCAATTTTTACTCAGCTTAATTGTTTTACTTGATCTTTTAAAATAATTTAGTACCTAATATAATTATTATTTTTCTTTATTATGGCTATATTTAATATATGAAATTGAAAAAAAAATTGACAAGATTTTTCATGAGCTAATAACTTTTAATGAGTTGAAATGGGTTGAACTCATGAATGGGTGGGTAAATAATCTGCTAAGCTGAAAAAGGATTTGGTGGGTTGGGTTTAATTTCACCACCATTATGCCTATCAAATCATTAATACTGAAATTGGGAGCACACCAGCAACGACTCAAAACGATCATTTGTAGCATTCTCCTAGAATTCAGAATTGTTTTATCGTGCTAACTACACAACCATGCAGATATGTCATATATACAAAAATGTCATTTAATCGTGTGCCCATAAACCGGCCACCTACAAAACTAAGATTAAAATGTTGCCAATAGGATTAAAAAGGGTCATTTTTTTAAGATGAGTAAAAAAAGTAATTCACTTTTTTTAAAACGGAGGGAGTAATAATGAAACAATGATAAATTTTCATTTCAATCCCCTTTCCAAATAAGACAATAATTTTTTTTGAATATATATGTATGTACAAATGCTGTATAAAAGAGAGTTTAAGGGTGTACTATTGTTATTTTGTATTTTTATTTTGTGATAAGTTATCCCAAAAATAGTATTCCACCCACAAGTAGGGATAACTTATCCTTGCCATGATCATTAATTCAGGGATAACTTATCCCACACATTGTAACCAAAAAAAGAATTGAGGGGTACTAAAAATTATCCAAGAATTACTTTTTTGTTATCCATCAAACCAAACAACCTTTGAATAACTTAATTCAAACAAGTTCTTAACATAGATGTAAACAAAACTAGGTGGATTAAATTAGTGGAGGGATAGTCGACGTCGCAACATGGTCAATATATGTCAAACATATTATTAAATATTCCTTGAAAGTCAAAGGTAAGAGTTAATATGCAATTATTCATAATAATAACTATTAGAAAAACACTCACACGTGTCAAATCATATGTTTCTTTTTCCTTCTAGTCCTCATCGCAACTATAACTTTTTTCTTCATCAGTTACTCAACTAATAGTTCTGCATCCACATTCAGTTAAGATTCAACAAAGAAAAATATACACATAAGCTAACCTACTTCAATACGAGTAAATGTAGTATAAAGAGTTTGTTAAAATATACAATAATAACTTAAGCCTGCCACCACACTATAACTTCCTCCTCCGTCAATTCCCCATCAACTAATCATTATGAGCCAATGTAAACTTCAGAAAAACAAAACATGCTCAAAAGATATAATATTGATAATTTACACTTATACAAGTGAATGTAGCATTTAATGGATCAAAATTATGCAAAGTTCACTAAAATTGTAATAAATATATGTTTGAACTCATAATTCATAAAGATAAGATTCTTTTTCACATTAAAAAAAGACGGTAAACGTATATTGATGAGTAATTCATCATCATTCTTCCCCCATTATTAGACTAATATTGTCTCTCCTATCTTCCTTTTTTTCCTTTTAACTCTTCCAAATTACTAAAAATTAAATGGTGTATTACGTTAATTTAACAAAATTGAAACTTTTTAATTAGAGGACACTTCCAAGACTTGTGAAATCTTCAATCATCAATGCAAGCAATTTTCATATGTTCTCCGGTGCCGGTGGATAATTAAGGTCGATATCAATGTGCTTACGCTTCACACTACCCATAAAATCAATCACAGAAAAAGCACCGGTGATGGGAAGAGCGGAACCACCACCACCACCTCCCTAAATGAACACCATTTTCTCCTTACAGCACCATTGATTCAGCGGCAGAAAACCTGAAGCAGTCGGAGAAAGACGAAATTTAGGATTTTCAAACATAAAGTTACCTATACAATTGGTGGAGACACCAATAAAGGAGGTTGAGTAGAGCCTTGTAAGTTTTGTGTCACGGATCACCAATGTGGATCAACCTGACCCGACCAGAAATTGTTATCTGTTAAAAAAAGATAAGTCTTAATTTTAAAATAGGGGTGGGAACAATTACTATTTAACTGCTCCAATGTACACAAACCTTTATTTTAAAATATAGAAAATTTATGCTCGGGAGATAAAAGAAAGAAGAAAGAAAAAAATTAAACACTCTGAACACAATATTTTGCTAAGAAAAATACACTAACAAAAAGATATTTAATTTTTGAATCATTTACCTTGTTTCCTTGAGATTCAAGTTTTGCTT
Organism: Solanum okadae; assembly: GCA_036553675.1. Lineage (NCBI taxonomy): Eukaryota > Viridiplantae > Streptophyta > Magnoliopsida > Solanales > Solanaceae > Solanum > Solanum okadae. Next base: position 29,275,883 of record CM071689.1, read on the forward strand.
GGAGTGATTCTTCAATGAAAAGGATTTTGTCGATCTTCCAGTGCAAAATATAAGGTACACAATTCATCGATTTCTTTCTATAGATCCTACAAATGGAATCAAAGACAGGTTTAATTGTTCCCTGTTTGAATAATTCTTGAAATTCTCTGGTTGAATAAAGCGAGAAATTTGAAATCTGATAATAAATATATTTATTTTTGTCCATTAGGATCTAAGTTCTTTAGTTACTCGATATTCCATCATGAGTAGGAAACAGAGAAAAGATTTACTAACCTGAGTATTTTTATTCTTCCTTGTGGTTCTTTGATGGAATTTTGTTGAGATACCTTTTTATGTTGTTTCACGATTTTTTTTTCATGAAAGTAATGGGAGAAGATGAGTAAAATTGCTAAAGAGTTATATTATCTGTTGAAAAGAAATAGACTTTAAGTTGGAAAAGGACTTGAAAAGGTCAAGTTCTACTTTTTTGTAAATAAATAAAAAATTGGAAGAGAGTTTAAGGGACAAAATCTTGTGCAAGCCATATTTTTTTTGTTAAGGATTAAAAAGGAAAAATAAAATGGTCCCACAACTTTTTCCAATTGGAATGTGTGGACCTTTCCTCTTCTTTTTTTTTTTGTTTTTTGTCTTTTTCTTTAATGATTAAGGAGGAAAAAATATGGTCCCACAATTAAAATAAAAAGAAAAGAGGAGTTTCTTTTTGTCCTTTTCTGTTAAGGATTAAAAAAAAAAATGGTCCAATTTTTTTTTAATAAAATACTTATACCATTTTGTTTGGAATCATAAAGTACTATTGTTTTTTTTTATGAAAAATAGACAATGGTTTTGTAGTATTTTTTTCTATGTTAACAAAGTATTTATTTTATTATTTACTTTAACATAAGATTTTCAAGTGGTCAAATCAGATTGTGCTTGACTTTGAATTTTTTTAAGGCCATGAGTTATCTTCTTTACTTAATGAAGAATAGTGATCATCTGTTTTGACTAGATTATAACTTTAATTATGTGTATTAATTTGGCGTTGATAAATTCTCTTAGTCCTTAAATTACTTAAGCAGTTCATTGACTCCTACGATAAATTTGTGACATACATTGTCGCATTAAATGGTACTAACCATATTTCTGATTTTGTTCCCATTTCAGATATGGCTGAACGGGAACATGCTCCAATTACTCCAATTGAGAGTTCTCAAAATCGAGCAAATGGACAGGGTAGAAGAGCAAGCCGTTTAAGATATGTTTTCGAGGGTGGGAAATCATACAGATTGATGTCCGAAGGGCAACACAAAATCTGTCAAGGAACCAAAGGGCCATTCGAAGGGAAAAAAAGAAAAAAAATTAAAGAGTTTTGAGTCATTGAAGATGTCCCCCAATATTTTAGCACGTAATTTTATTAATCTTTTTGAAATAAAACTGGCTGATTATAAGGAAATTTCAGATTTGAGAGCCTTAGCTTATTTAACAAACGCACTCCGTGAATTTTGGGGTAGTAGATTGACTGATGTTTATCATGACATTTGGCCCAGTCAACTTTTTAGGGTTTACATTTGTTGTCTTGAAGACTTGTGGGAGGATTTTAGTCTTTGAATTACTTGTAAATTTCTATTGCTTATTTGTTTTTCAAAATATGAATTATGTAGTTTGTTTTTTTCTCAAATTATGTTATTAAAAATCCTTGTTATCAAAGTCTTCAATATATTAATTATACACATTAAGAAATTAGATTTGAATTTTGATTAAATATTTAGTTTGTAGATGATGGCTGCATGGATGCATACGTGTCTGTTCGATTTTACATTAAATATGAAATTTTATGAGAATTAATTTGCTTCAATGTGTATGTAGCATGCATAATCGATTAATATTCATACCTAATTATATGTCAATAACAGACATGACATCAAAAACTATCATTGCTGACTTAAACAAAGGTGAAAAACTTAACGGTGATAATTAGGACATTTGAAGTCATAAAATATGGTATGTACTGGAGGAGGAAAATGCTTTGGAAGGTATAAATCATGTTTTGAATCAACAAAAAGAGGGTAATATTGCACAACACATAAGGGATATTGAAGCTTACAAAGCTTAGAAAAAGGCTAACTCCACTACACGTGGAATAATAGTCAGTTCTATAGTTGATGACCTCATACATGAATGTGAGGAATTCCCTACTGCTCATGCTCTGTGGGCACATCTCCGAGGAACGTATGGGGGTACGTCAGTAACCCGTCTCTGATAGTTGACTATCAAATTTAACCCTTACAAAAAGCGTCACGATCAGAATATCAAACAACACCTTAGGGTGATGTCGAACATGATAGCTCAACTTAAGAGTGCTGGCCATGTTCTTTCAAATAAGCAACAAGTTCAGGTAGTGATTCGGTCTCTTCCCAATAATTGGGAACATTTGAAGGTTAACTTAACCCATAATGATAGCATTAAAACTTTTTTCTATGTTGCATGCCATGTTCAACTTGAAGAGGAGTGCCTTGGTGCTGATAAAGCTGCTTCTAATGCCTTTGTGGCAAAGTCAAGTGGTACAAAATCTTCAGGGTTCAAGCGCAAGAAAAATTGGAAAAGAAATGGGAAAGACAAAGAGACTGGAGAAGGACCCTCTAAGAAAAAGAAGAATTCAAATTCCAAGAAAGGAAAATGGTTTTTCCAGAAGAAAGACAAGAGTAAAATGAAGTGCTACAATTGCCAAGAATTGGGGCATTTTGCTCGTGAATGTACCAAGCCCTAAAAAGTAGCATTTCTAAATGCATCTCTAAGTGTTACATATGTTTGTAGCACTTATTTATTAACTGAATCTTATCCTATGTGGATTGTAGACTCAGGATCCACCGACCACGTGAGTCGAGATAAAGAGGTGTTTGTGGAGTTTCGTCAATTTTCATCTAAATCAAGGTGGATCTACATAGGAAATAATGTTAGGCTTGAAGTCAAAGGTATAGGCATATGCAAAGTGGACTTGCGTGGTGGTCATTCCTTGATGTTGCATGACGTCCTATATGCTCCAGAGATTTGACGAAACATAGTATCTGTGTCTATTCTTTTAGACGTTAGTTTTGATTTGTTTTTTAGTCGTAATGGTGTTAGAATAACTCTATATAATGTTTTATATGGTTTTGGACTACGTTATGATCGTTTTATCATTTTAGATTGTAATCCTTCGACTTATGAATATTATGTTGACCGTTGCGTAATGGCATGTTATTCAACTAACAATGATATTGATGTTATTACAGGGCATGCAGGATTAGGTCACATAAGGGCAAGATCGAAAGAATAGGTTGGCAAAAGAAGGACATTTAGGTTTTGTCACCAAAATTGAAATGCCAACTTGTGAAAATTGTGTTGCAGGAAAGATAACGTGTAAACCATTTGGGAAGGCTAAGAGAGCTGAGTTCCCACTTCAGTTAATTCATTATGATATTTGTGGTCCAATGAATGTAAGGGCAAGGTCTGGTGCTACATACTTCATTACATTTATGGATGATTCCACGCATTTTGGTTATGTCTATTTCATTTCTCATAAATTTGAAGCTCTTGAGTGCTTTAAAAGATATATCAATGAAGTTGAAAATCAATTAGATAAAAGCATAAAAGCTTTAAGAACCGATCGAGGACGTGAATATTTTTCCAAACAATTTGAAGAATTAGTTACCGAAAAGGGTATTATAAGATATTTAACTACTCCTTATACACCTCAACAAAATGGTGTAACTGGAAAAAGGAATAGAACATTATTAGACATGACAAGGTCAATGATGGCGTAGGCAAATTTGTCTATCTCTTTCGGAGGAGATGATTTATTGACTGCGGCTTACATATTGAAAAAATTGCCTTCTAAATTAGTGTCTTCCACTCCTTATGAACTTTGGACTGGTCATAAAACAAACATGAATGATCTACGACCGTGGGGTTGTGCAAAATACATTAAAGATCGTTTTGGTGAGTTTAGTAAACTAGGTCCAAAAGGAAATAAATGTATCTTTATAAGGTACTCTGAAAGCTCCGCAGGGTGTGTGTTCATCGATGAACTGGAGGATGGAAATATTGCTGAAATTGTATCACGAGATGCCAGATTTTTGGAAAATTTATTTTCCAAAAAAGGGCGAAATAGATGAAGTTGACCCTCTGTATGAAATGGTGAATTCAGAAGATCAGATAATGTTGTCAAACATACTTGATAATTCAATGTATCAAGAAATGATTCTTGGTCCAAGTTATGAATCCCAAAATCCTATAGAGGAATCTGAACTTCAAATACGTAAGAGTACAACAAAAAGTGTACCTAAACGTTCTTATGAGATTGAGGATTATGTTTTTTGGTATCTCCTACAGAATTGGATGAACCTAATACCGTAACAAAGGCCTTATTGGGCCATGAAAGGGATGAATGGTTCAAAGCGTGAAATAAGAATCAGAGTCTTTGAAAACCAACAAAGTCTGGGATCTAGTTGACCTTCCTAAGGAACGTAAAGCTATTGGGAATAAATGGATTCTTAAAGTTAAAGGTAAATCGGATGGGTCAATAGTAAAACACAAAGCACGATTGGTTGCGAAAGGTTTTACTCAAGAAGTTGGAATAGACTATGAGGAAACTTTTTCACCAGTTGTGAAGTTTACATCCATACGATTACTTTTAGCCATTGTGGCATGTTTAGATCTAGAATTATACCAAATGGATGTGAAGACCGTTTTTTTCAATGGAGAATTTAACGAGGAAGTCTACACGGAACAGCCAGTTGGTTTCATTATTAAAGGTCAAGAAAAGAATGTATGTAAATTGAAAAGATCAATTTATGGCCTAAAGCAATCTTCAAGGCAGTGGTTTCTTCGATTTCATAAGGAGGTGATGTCATTTGATTTCACCATGATCGATGAAGACCATTGCATCTATCTGAAAAAGTTCAATGGAAATTTTTGTAATTCTTTCTCTTTACGTAGATGATATTTTATCAGCTAGAAAAAAATTGGAGTATGTTAAAACTGTCAAGTCATGGCTTTCAAAATCATTGATACGAAAGATATGGGTGAAGCAGACTATATATTTGGTGTTAAGATCCAAAGAGATCGTTCCACGAAATTTTTGAGTTTATCTCAAGAAACATATATAAAGAAAGTATTGGAACATTTTCGAATGAATAGTTGCAATTCCATGGATACACCTGTAGCAAGAGGTAAAACTTTAAGCCTTGAAATGTGTCCAAAGACTGAAAAACAAAATTCTAGTGTTGTTGTGAGACTGATGTATACTATGATGTGTACTCACCCAGATATTTGTTATGCCATGAGTCTAGTTAGCATGTATCAATCCAATTCTAGAAGAGATCATTGGAAAGAAGTAAAGACAATATTCTAATACCTGAAGGGAACTACGGATCATACACTGTGTCATAGTGGATCTGATTTATTCGTAAGAGGTTATAAAGATGATGATTGGGCTGGTGATCGGGATGATAGAAAATCAACATCTGGTTATGCTTTCTTACTAAATGGTGGTGCTATTTCATGAAATAGTAAGAAGCAAACTTGCAGAGCTCTTTCAACCATGGAATCTGAATTTGTGGCTTGTGCGTCTGCAATACAAGAAGTTGTTTGGTTAAAGAGATTCTTTGAGCATTTTAGTATTGCAAAGAATTCTAAGGGTTCCATGATTCTATATTGTGATAGTCAGGCGGCAATCGCGTACATGAAGGATCCTAAGTATCACAGCAAGACCTAACACATAGACATCAAGTATAACTTTGTGAGAGATGTAGTGGCAAGTGGACAAATAACTCTAAAATAAAATCCTACATGTGAAATGATAGTTGATCCTTTTACGAAGGCTATCTCTAGAGACTTGTTTGAAAAACATGCTAAGGCTCTAGGTTTGTGTAGAATTGAATGATATTTTAGTATTGTAAAATAACTTATTGGTTGTAATATTCTCTCCTATGTAATGCCATAGAATTTAAGTTCAAATATAAAATGCATGTGATATTTATAAGAAATAAAGTGTCTCGAACAAGTCGCGAGATTGGCTCTCTCACACGAGCAATCACCTCTTACGTCGAGAAACGTGCAGAGATGAGTTTTACCACAATATTATGATTTGTTTTATGGGCCAAACAAATGTTTCTCTAAGAAAATGAATTTAAGTATCACTGAAGAGAGAAACTAGGTTTAAACACTTGAAGGTGATTAGACCAAGGTCTGTACGATGTTGGATAATCGAAAGAATGAGACACATACACTAGTATAAGGTGAAAACATCGTAACACGTGTTTCATACCATGTGTGTCACGCGATCAATGGGTCAATGAAAGAATATTCCCTGTTTCTTCATTGTGTGAGACCCAAAAAAGTTAAAATGACTTTTCAATGAAATACCCTTTGACCTTTTGTTGTTTCTTGAAGTTTCAATCAATCTTGCTACTTTAGCATGTTACTAATAGCCATGAATGATTTGGCAATGCAGTGCATATCTAGCAAAGCAGTTGAATAGGAGCAGATAGATTCGAGTAGAAAGGAAGACAATTAAACGAATAATAAACTTATATACACAAGCCGTCTATTGCACTAACCATATTGGTATTGAGTGTGATTGTGTGTATAAAGTTAAATATGAACTCTAGTTAATTTCCTTTAAAGGATGAGGGATCAAATAAGTAACTATTGAAGTAGTGAATAATGTCTAGGGTATTCTGAGTAATATTATTCTTATATAAGTAGTGAATTCCTTCCACATGTGTCACGATCCAAGGGTACACCTTAGGTGTAACATGGCGTACTTGTCCCCGAAGGGGTCTCATAAATCTCTTAGCACATCATAACATAAGATAATAGAAAAGTACAGAAATTTTAAAAACTTTTATCCATAAAATCGAAAACTTTTCATAAAAGCAAGTGGAAGTCTTTACTGCACTTTTGTCTCAAACCATCTAATACAACTTTGAATGAAACTCTTAGGACATAGCCCATACAATAGTCTCAACATGAGATAAAAGACATAAAGGAAATTGTGGGTTTTGTCCTCGTAGCTATGAGGACTCACCAAAATCTTCAACTCCTCTGCTCCTTTGAAACTCATCTCCAAGAATGGAACTCAATCTCCAAACCCTACATTTGATGAGAATGTAGGCAAAGTATGCATTAGTATAAAATGTACTAAATATGTTAGCTAGAATAATATCATAAGAGCATATCATATGGGTTAGTCAACATGAGACATAATCCAATACTTCATGAAACATCAACTATAAGCATAAGAGACAATATCATAATCACAAGTGAAGTCTCCAACATAAGCATCATATAAGCATTATTCAACTCTTAGTCATTCACATCATAAAGGACTATTCTCAAGTAACCTCAAGGCATACTTGTGCAATGCATGAATAGCATCCCATAATACCATCCAAGCTAAGTACCCTTTTTTGGTCATCTTAATCATAGTCTATATGCATGGTAAAATCTTAGGCTTTCACTCTATAAGAGAATTATACCCCTAAGTAACCCCAAAGAATACTTGTGCAATGCATGAATAGCATCCTACAATACTATCCACACTAAACATAACCTTGAAGTCACCATGTCTATACTTATACTTCCCTTGGTCTCATTCTTAGCTTAGTTCATATAGACAAGGGAACTATCACCTTTAGTCAATCATATCATGGAAGTCAACTATAGCAACAATCCATCAAAACATACATCACATAAGAGAACACTTTCTTGAATACCTTTAAGTCATACTTACGCAATGCATGAATAGCATCCCATAATACTACTCATGCTAAGTACTACTTTTAGGTCCTCATACTAATATTTCTTAATTTGGAACATGCTTCATCTCTTTAAACACTATGAGGTACTTCCTTAAGTACCTCTTAGTTCATTATTAGGTGAACCCTATGAGATACTTCTTTTAAGCATGTCTAGATTCATTATTAAGATGGACCCTATGAGATACTTCCTTAAGAATGATTAATTTCATTAATGCTTTTGAACACTATGAGATACTTCTTCAAGCATGTCTTAGTTCATTGGATATTGAGATTGCTACTAGAAACCTTAATTCAACTATGTGAAGGCTTCCATCTCATGAGACCTAACTTTGAGAAATCTCACACTCTATTACGTAAGAGTTCCCCTTTTACCTTGGATAGTCCTCACATCAAGTAGGTGTGGTTCTCCTTTCAACTTGGAGCCCGAACCCTCTCTTGTGTGACACTCCATCTCATTGTCAATATCCACTTGGGGCCAAGCATGCACCCCAATATTTCACTATTAAGCCTTGCTTAACAGTCATGTCTCATGGAATGAAGTCCTTGACAGCCAATCAATGTTCAAGTGATTCTATCACTTTATACTTTCAAGCATTTACAAGATAGGTTAGGTGAGTAAAGGTCTTTCACCACAATTGTACCTATTAGACATCTATTCATCACATTAATTGTACTCTCAAAGCCCTAGTGATTCCACATTCATGACTACAAGCCTTACTCTGAAAGCTTTACTTCATTCTATCATCATTCACATCTAGATCATAAGACATTCAATCATATTCTTCATTATTAGGTGATTTTAGTCATAATTCATCATGTAAGTTCAATCTCAAGCCTTACTAATCAAGACGCATCATATTCACATTTTTTCTAGTTCAATTCATGTATATATGTTTCTAGCCTTAGACAATTACTACTCAATGCATTAATTCTACAAGATCACCTATGAACCTTCAATTTCACCTTTCATGGCAATAACCCACATAATTCAACTTTATCAATTAGACTAGGGTAACCATGGAAATAACATGAATTCATTATAATATCACAATTCAATGATAAATCAATCATAATTAGGTATTATCCACTCATTTGGAATCATACCCGTCACTACCCACAACATAGGAAGAAACCCTAGCTTAGATTGGATTGTACCTTCACAATTGGGGAAAACTAAGGGGCTCTATGGGTGGAAGAACCCATAGATGAATAATTTAACATACCTTGATTCAAATCCCTTACACAAGCTTGCAACAATGGAGTCTTGTTCTTGACCTAAGCTTCAAGCTATCTTCTTCTTCAAGTCTTGAGTTTTCTAGAGAGAAATATTTGAGTAGAGAGTATTTTGGGGTATTTATTTGGGTCTTGGAATAAATGACTTAATTGGGTGAGTTTTGGGGTTAAAATGATTTATTTAGGGGTCCTAGGTTTGGGCAAAACGACATATCTTTGAGTTAAAACAATTGGGAAAAGACCCAAGACGTTCCCGTGCTGGAAACTTCCGAAATAGCATGACGGATGACTTCACGGATCATCATCATCACCACAGCCCGTCAAACGGGTCATGAAGAATTTTCAGCCTGACAGTGCTTCACTATTTCGGGCATAACATTTTACCCCAAGATTGGAATTGGGAGAACTCAGAGATGTTGGAAAGAGGACTCATAGAACTTTAATTGGATAGGTAATGGCCCACATAATTAGTTTTGAGATATGACCATTTGTAGTTGACCCTACACTCTAAGTCTAATGAAAACCCGTCACGGACGACTTCACGGTCTGTGTGGGGATTCACGGACCGTTGAGATGCCCTTGGCCCTTGACCAGTAGCCTAGCTTGCCACCCCTTAACCCCTAAAAAACAAACTCACACGAGCCATCTAGTGGCTTGTGGTGAGGGTCTCCATTTGGGCAGATTCTAGGGACTCACTGCCTAGCTTCCACGCCCCTGACCACTGCCCATGGTCCCCACCACGAGGCGTCGTAGTGGTCGTGGGAAGTGAGGCAACCTTAGCTACTACCTAAGGTCTACGGGCACCACCATGACTCGTGGTGCACTTCACAACTCGTGTGACCTTGTTGGAGGGTGCCAAGGTTAACTCCTAGGCTTGCAACCCCTCCCTTGGACCCTTGCTTAGTCTATTAGGTTCCTAGGTGTTACAACATGTGATTGGATTCCTATGTGGTGCTTGTAAAACCTTAATGGTAAACTCTTGATACTCACAGGTCGTATGAACTATATATCATATGAATAGTGTCTAGTTGATGTTGTATTGGCTAGGGTCTTTTCCACCATGTGAGAAGTAGGAGATGTAAGTTTTGGGTCATGGATCGCCCATGTGGATCGACCCGACCTGAAATCGTTATGTGTAAAAAAAAAGATAAGTCTTAATTTAAAAATAGGAGTGGGAACAGTTACTATGTAACTGCTCCAATGTACACAAACCTTATTTTTAAATAGAGAAACTTTACGCTCTGGAGACAGAAGAAAGAAGACAAAGAAGAACTACAAACTCTGAAAACAATATTTTTCTAAGAAAAAGACACTAACAAAAAGATATTTAGTTTGTGAATCATTTACCTTGGTTCCATGACATTCAAGTTTGGCTTAGAGAAATTCTTCAAAGAAAAGGATTTCGTCGATCTTCCGCTGCAAAATATAAGGTACACAATTCGTCGATTTTTTTCTATAGATCCTACACTCCTTCTGAATCTTAGATCCAATGGAAGCGGTGATTCAATCGTCAACATCACATTCGCTGACTCAATAGAACTATTCTACCCTAGAGGAAAATTGAGTAGGTGGTGCGGGAAATGGAAATGTGTCTTCGCTTTCATCCTGCAAATCTTAATAGATGCTTCATCATATGGTTTCGCTCCTTCCACCATCGTATCAAACGTACCTAGACAAACATGGCTTTTTTCCACGGATATTTAATTTGTGCAGAGTATCTCCCCAAATCTATCTTTTAAACTTCTCGGTAATGCACATTCTTTTCAACACCTCCTTTCCCTTATAGTACCATCTTGGCTGTCTTCGCCACTGCCGTACATTTTTCCTTCGGGGCCATTTTTTTGTTACTACGTATAGAAATATAGTATAAGGATATCAAGGAAAATGTATTAGGTTGAGATAAAATGAAGGGAGAACAACTGTTTATATAGCAAAGTGGTGCGGAAAGCAACCAAAAAAAGTTAATGTTGTGTTTGACTTGACTCTTGTAGTTGTGGGGGCCACATGTCTGGTCCTTGGTATTTTATGTTCAACACTTTTTTTAAAAACAGAGGGAGTAATACCAAGACCATAAAGTTTTTTTCATTTCAATACGCTTTCCAAATAAGACCATAAAATTATTTGAATGTATTTCTATGTAAAAATGACGTATAAAAGAGGATTTAACGGTGTAATATTGTATTCTGCATTTTTATTCTAGGATATGTTATCATGGAATTAGTATTTTTAACACAAGGAAGGATAAATTATACCAATCATGATCATTAATTCAGGGATAAATTATACAAATCATGATCATTAATTTAGGGATAACTTATCCCAAACTTCGTAACCAAACAAAGAATTGAGGGGTACTACAAAATTATCCAGAATTACTTTTTTGTTATCCATCAAACAAAACAACATTTTTATAACTAAATTCAAACAAGTTCATAGCTTAATTCAAACAAGTTCATAGCTTAGATGTAAACAAAACTAGGTGGATTAAATCAGTGGAGGGAGGGTTGACTTGGCAAAAAGGTCCATAATGGTAAAAAATGTAATTAATTTCTCTTTGCAAGTCAAACACAAGAGTAAATATGAAATTTTCCATCATAAATACTATTATCATTAACTCACACGTGGCAAATTATCTGTTTCTTTTTTCATTCTTGTCTTCTCCCGACTACCACTTTTTTCTTCATCTATTACTCAACTTATAGTTGTGCATTCACATTCACTTAAGATTTAGAAAAGAAAAAAGACAAACTCGTAAGCTAACCTACTTCAATACAAGTAAATGTTGTATAAAGATTTCATTAAAATATAGCAATAATAACTTTAGCCTTCCACCGCAACTGTAACTTCCTCCTCTTTCAACTCCCCATCCGCAATTCATTTTGAGTTCATATAAAATTTAAAAAAAAGTGCTCAAAAGATAAAACAAATATGATCTACACTTATACAAGTGAATGTAGCACTAAATTTATCAAAATGTTAAATTTTTTATCAAAAGTGCACTAAAATTCTAATAAATATAATTTTGAAGTCATAATTCATAAATATAAGATATTTTGACATTTAATTAAGACAGTGAGCATTTATCGATGAGAAAATCGTCATTGTTCATCCCCATTATTAGAGTACTATTGTTTCTCTTATCTTGTTGTTTTTCTTTAAACTCTATCCTAATTAATCAAAATGAAAAGGGGTAATACATTAGTTTAACAACATTTAAACTTTATAATTAAAGGCATTTCCAAGAACATGCAAAATATTCGATCATTAATGCAGGAAATTTTCACATGTCCTCCAAGGTTGGTGGACCATAATGGTCAATTTTCTTTCGCTTAACACTACCCATAAAATTAATCAACCAAGAATCACCGGCGAAGTACAGCACTAGAGGCATGCATGCACGTTTACAACAAACAATCTTCATTCCTAAATTGATGAGGGATAGGTTAGTTATGGTTTCAGTGGCACCTCATCTTGAGGTAGAGGTTATTCAGGAAAGAGTTTTGACCACCTTCTAGTAGACCAATTCAAGAAGCTATTCAAACGTCCAATGGAGGTTGTTCAAGATGGTGTTCCCTGGGATACTCTTAGAGAGTTTTCGGTCATGGAGGTTATTTGGATTAGTGTCATTCTACTTAGCAGATCATGGCACCAAAGACATACTGTAAGTTTGGTGAGTTGGGCCATATCAAGAGAGATTTCCCTCGACTCCGGCAGATATCACAACAACATGGTTCTTAGGGTTCTCATAGTGTAGTACCACAAGAATCTAGGGATCGTGGTGGTTCTCAGACACTTGAAGGTGTTGGCCAGATTGAGGGTTGTAGAGCTTAGTGTCATTCTTTTCCAAGTTGTCCAGAGATAGAGGTTTCCGATGTAGTTATTAGATGTATTATTCCAAAGTGCCATAGACCTACTACATGTTTATTTGACCCTAGTCCTACTTTTTCATATGTGTCTACATATTTCTCTTTGGGCCTAGACAGCTAATTTTATTCGTTTGTTATGCCTTTCCATGTTTCCACACCCGTAGGTGATTCTTTAGTGGTGGATCGGGTGTACCGATCCTGTAATGTGACATTAGAGGGCTATGAGACATGGGTGGACTTAATTATATTGGATATGGTAGATTTATACATCATATTTGGTATGGATTGGGTTTCTTCTTATCATGCAGTTATAGAATGTTCCGCCAAGAGAATGACTCTAGATATGTTAGGTATTCCTAAATAGAAGGGGCAGAGCAATCGTAGTCCTTATTCAAGAAATGTGGTTTCATTTCTGAAGGCTCAACGCATGGCTTAGAAGGGGTGGCTCACTTATTTGGCTTACTTTCATGATACTAGTATTCATACTCCTCTATTAGAGTTTGTTACAGTAGTTAGGAAACTTTTTTACATTGAATTTGGTATTGATTTAGAGTGGGGCACTAAGCCCATTTCTATCTCTCCATATCAAATGGCTCTGACAAAATTGAAGGAGTTGAAACATATCGCAACCCGGGCCTACACCCTGGATGTAACTAGCACTCGAGAACAATTTTTGATCCCCAAGCGAACACTTGGTATGGCTAAATGACTTACATGACACTCAACAATACTCGGAAGCTTAAAATAGGTGAACACTTAGACATTTTAGAAAGCCTTAAAAATATTATCTTGAAAATATACTAAACATGAATTATATGTTAAATAAACCTCATGAGGAAACAACAGAAACATTTAATTCAACTTGTCTATGAAGACTCTAACAATGTAAGATAGATATCGTGACAAGGCCTACGAAACCTTAATTACTACTAAGGTGAATGAAACATGGAGTCGCCCGTTCGAAAGGAGGCCTCACAAAATACTATCTTCAAGTAAATAGTGATCTCAACCAAACGTTTGTTGATGATCCTGAGTACCTATACCTGCATCATAAAATAAGATTGGTCAAATCAAATCAGTACAATGAATGCACTCATAAGTGATAAGGTTAGAGTAAACAACTTACTGATTTTAATAACTGAAAGATACGTAACGAGATCAATACATGAATATACAGTGAAAACCATTTAAACTTTACAGTATAATATACAATGAAAGCAACATGAAAATAATATACTTTACTTGTGAGGAGTTTCTCTAACCGACAACCATTACCATGAGCAAAACAATGATACAACGTTTAGCAAAAGATTCAAGGGCCATCTTATACACTGTCGGGGTATAGGATAATATCGTGACATGGATCCATCTAATTGGCCTTCACTGAGACAGAGAGGAGTCGCATGAAGAATCAATGCTATCATATCCTACGCTGGCTATGTAGTTTTATGGGACTTCCAAATGATAAAAAACTCTTACCTACTTTGGTGATTGATACTACTCCCAAAATAATTGATATAACTTTAACCCCAATTCACTAATTCCAAGGAATGGACTTTTTACTTGATTGAAATAATTTTCAAAACAATAGACGTGTTTACATTCTTGAAAACATGTGCTTATGAACTTATCTTTCATGTCCAATGATCAACATAGGTATATATATGAATAAATATCATTATAAACTCTTAAATCATTATGTAATGGTACCTCTAAAAAAATTTCTCAAAACTCAATTCGAAACTCAATTATTGGCTTTCAAAGACTCTGAACACTAATAACTCATTTCGTAGTGTTCATGCATAATTATTGACATGAATGTCTCAACTCGAGGACCTCAATAACCATATAGAAACTCATGAATACAATCTTCTTAAGACTTGGTTCTAAACTATAATCAATTTCGAAAGTAATCTCATTTTATTTCAAAGCACCCTCTTGAACTTTCCTCTTAATCGCTCTTTAATTTGAAATATAATTTAAGAGATATGATTAGTATATGTAGGATATTTCAATCATTAATTATGACTTTAAGAGTTAATATCAAGGGAAAAATGAAGACACGATTCAAAGGAACACCTAGGGAATGGAGAACAGAGGAGGAAAATGTCAGACGACTCTAGTGTGGTGGGACGCACTGCTGGCGCAGGGCACCAGCTCTCCTGGTGCTATGAGCCGGCATTGCCCCAGACCTCCTAGCTCTATGGCAGCGAATTGCCCCAGCCCAAATCCATAAATTTGATGAATTTTCTTGTCAAATTTTGGGTTATAACTCATTTAGAATCGATTGGTCTCTTCCAAACACTCTTTGATTCATAAACCTAACACGAATTCATTGAAGTATCACTCAAATTCTATCAAGAAACACAACTCAAATGCAAGTTCCTCACCTCAAGAAATCAAAACCTCCATTGATAAAGAATGGGGCTAAAACTCAAGAAATACTGAAGATTCTTTACATAAACGGTTTCATAAATGAATTTATGAATGAGTTACATGTTTGGTGTGGCGACCAACAAGTCCATCACTATAGGAAACCTCACATACCTGGAAAGAACCATGTTCTTTGCGAAAATCAACGAATCTTGAAGAACTCTTGAAAACCTCGCTCTAAAAACCCTAAGCATTTTGAAAGTGAATGGGTATTTTAGAATCTAATTAAGCCCGTAAATGGGTTAGGAAAAACGTGTTAAGACAAGTGGGAAAATGTAAAGACCAAAAAACCCTTTCCTAAAATGGATGGAAAGCCTTAACTAGAGAGGCTTCACTCAAACGAGCATAACTCTTTACTTGGACATCGGAATTTAGCAAACTTGGTGGCGTTAAAAGGAGGACTCAGAGTCCTTCGATTTGATAGCACATCGGACATCAAATTCATTATGTTCTGAAAGATATAGTCATGAAGTTGACCCAAGAAATATCTCATAGTGAAACTCAATCATTTAGAAAGTTTTCAACTCAACTTTATGCTAGGTAATTCTAGTGACCTTAACATCTAAGAAAATTTAGAATCACTGGGTACAAATATTATTCACCATAAAGAATGACTTGAGCCTTAACTTAGAAATTTTTGGGATGTTACAATATCTCCCCATTCGGATCATTCATCAGGGAATGACGCCTCGACTGAGAATGGGAAGAGGTTACTCTTACTATATTCAAGCCTAATTCAAAATAACAAAGTACTTAACATAGGGTGATTATTCTGATCTAAATCACAAGATTCGGGTTCTATACCTCTGTAAGATATCTCATTCCAAGAACACTACTCCTTACCACTACATCCAACAAACCTCGAGTCTTATTCAAGAACCACCTAATGCATCATGCTTTCATCCACACGCTACCAACACCACATTCAAGCCTAGTACTATAACCACTCCATGGACTCCTACTAACCACACCTTACAAGAATTCCTCGTTCTCTCGTTACTTCTTCCAATAGAACTTTCATGCATTATTAGTAGGAATAGACTTATTACTCATCATAAAACCTTATCTCCTTTTGTCCTCCACATTTTTAACCTTAGATGGAATAAACACAACATCACTTTCACAATAGGAAAATAGAAATCCTCTTCTCTATCATCACACCACTACTATCAACAACACCACCCTCAACCAAAAAGGGCCACTGAGAGAGTTTGAGGGCGAATTATCATAAGCACGATTCGTTCAATATATCAGATATAAAAATATGTATTGCATAAAATTATGTTTCTAGCCATTGAGAGTAAATCATGCATTTGCGAGACTAAACATACTATGAGACATGAATTCTTATATGAATGCGTTTAAATTATGAGGTTGATATCCATAACTATATGGATTAAGATTGAGATTAATGGGCTAAAGTCTTCGCCCCTCATTTTGAAAACTCAGTATAGATGTGAATCTCTCTGAAGTGCATGAGCATAAGTCATGAACACAATTCTTATATAAGAAACATTATCATGATGTTGTAATAACTAAACTTAAGGAATATATAATATTATGAAAGGATGGGTATATCTCTAAAACTCTTTCTGAAGATGTCACTATGTGATTCTCAATATTTGACTTGGTTCCTCATCTTATTATCTACCTCTATGTCTAAAGCTTCCACTTGAAAACTATGGAGCTATTCCATTATGTCTAAGCTGGTCTACATTCCCTTTAATCTAATACTTGGGAAAGGTTTATATCATGGCTACTGAACTCTCCATAAGCAGGTACTAAGACTCCTGCTCTCTTAAACCTCTTCTCGTAGGCTTATAAAGCCACTTAATCTGAATCTTAAGGAAACAAATAATACTTATCTCAGCTTATTCCACATTGACAGCTCAAATATACTATCTAGGCACACATGGAAAATCATTAACTTAATTGGAACCTAGTCTGATTACATAGAATCTCGGGTACACCTTTTAATGCTCTTGTTACTCTTATGACATAGCCACACTTCACTGCCATTATCTAAAAGTTAGGATCTCTCACTTGTACCACCTATATTCATTGCAGCTAGCATCTTAATTCCTCACCTACTCTATGTCAAGTCTACTAGATTAGCTCTCAAGGATAACATCATCACCCTCATGTTGCCATTCTTTTGATCACGGCGCTCATCTCAAATTCAGGCTTAATGTTTATTTCTAAACCCGAATATCAATATGATTGCTCGCTTACTATAGTAACTTACAACTACTAGATAAAAATTAAGAAACACTCGCCTACTAAAACCTCATGACAAGTAGTCAATCTTTATCTCTCAGTCTTCATACTTACAATTTTCCATCACACTTTCTTTCACAACTTAAATACTATTTACCCATTCACTATATATCATTGCCTAATTAGTTCTGTAACCCTCTTAATATTACGAGCTCTCCCTTAAAAATCATAAGTCTAGTGTAGAGCTATCACCTCATGAATACTCCTGCTCCTCTATTCAACACCTACACTTGGTCGTTACTAACACGATGAGACATCATCATAAAATCCTTTCTAGTTAATGTATACTCTAACACATCCTAACTGGTAACTCTTACTCTACCTCTTATCATGAAATCTTCACAAACTTATCACTTCTTAGTCTACCCATAAGGGAAAACACCTCATTAATAACTTACCTGGTGCATGACTATAATAACATAGATTGCCTCATCACTATCTCCCTTTCTTAGATTACTGAACCACTACATGCATTTCATCAAATTGAATCTCAACACTTGAGCTGCCTTATGGGCTTCTATTTAGCCCCTCTGCAGTCTCATGACTTTCTCAAGACTTTTGCTGAGAGTAACTCATTGATAGAGATCTAGGATTTTCATTTCAACTACCTTGAGTATGAGGGGTAATCGAATGAATATGAGAAACACATAAGTTTTGAATAAGTTCCTTATGCATAACTCTATTGCATGATTTAGAGTATGAAAGAAGG
This sequence comes from Solanum okadae, assembly GCA_036553675.1. Classification (NCBI taxonomy): domain Eukaryota; kingdom Viridiplantae; phylum Streptophyta; class Magnoliopsida; order Solanales; family Solanaceae; genus Solanum; species Solanum okadae. The sequence goes on from CM071689.1 coordinate 29,294,182, forward strand.
GAAAGTTTTCTTAAATGTTTTTCGCCCCTTATTTATACAAGTGGGGTGTTCAAGACCATAAAAAAGATCCTACTGACACGGTTTCATAGACACCCTAGCACACTTGAACTATGTGCTCTGATATCAAGTTTGTCACGACCCAATCCTTCACCTTGGACGTAACTGGCCCTCGAGAACCATTTCTGATCACCAAGATAACCATTGGCCTACCTACATGACCTACATGACAGTAAACAATACGTGGAAGCTTAAAATAGGTGAACACTATGACATTTAAGAAATTCTTAAAAATATTGTTTTCCAAAAATACTTAACATGAATCATAAGTTAAATAAACAATCCTGAGAAAACAATGGAAACATCTAATTCAGTCTGTCTATGAAAACTCCAACAATGAAAGACAGATGTCGGGACAATACCCATGACACCTCAAATACTACTAAGTTGAATGAAAAATTATGTCTCTCAGAAGCAAGGAGGCCTCACCAAATACTGTTTACGAGTAAATAGTGATCTCAACGAAATGTCTATTGATGATCTTGAGTACCTATATATGCATCATAAAATGATGCAGATCAAATGACGTCAGTACATTCAATGTACTGATAAGTGATAAGGTTAGAGTAAACAACTTACTGTCTTGAATAACTGAAAGCAACATAACTGGATAAATACATGAATATAGAGTGAAAATCATTTAAAATCTACAATATAAGACACAATGAAAGCAACATGAAAATAATATACTTTACTTGTGGGGAGTTTCTCTAACTGACAACCATTACCATGAGCCTAGCAATTATACAACGCTTCGCCCACATTGCAGGGGTCATCCTATACTTTGTCGGGTTATAGGATGATATCGTGACTATGGATCCATCCAATTGGCTTTCTCCAAGCAAGTGAGGAGTCACATGAAGAATCAATTCTATCCTATCCTACGCTGACTACATAGTTTTATAGTACTTTCGAATTATCAAAGAGTCTAACCCAATTCGGTGCTCGATACTAATCCCAAAATAAGTGATATAACTTTATGCTCAATTCACCCATTACAAGGAATGGACTTCTTACTTGATTGAAATACTTTTCAAAATATTTGATGTGTTTACATTCTTGAAAACATGCAGTTATGAACTTATCTTTCTAGTCCAATAATCAGCATAGGTATATATATATATACATGAATAAATAACATTAGAAAGTCTTAAATCTTTATGAAGTGGAACCGTTAAACTTTTCAAAAAATTCAGTTCGAAATACAATGATTGGTTTCCAAAGAATCTAAAGACTTATAACTCAATTAGTAGGGTTCATGCAGATTTATGGACATGAACGACTCAACTCGAGGACCACAATAACCATATAGAAACTCATAAATACAACTCTTCTTAAGATTTGGTTCAAAACTATAATCACATTCAAAAGAAATCACAATTTGACTCGAGACACCCTCTTGAAGTTTTCTCTTCATCTCTCTTTCAAGGAGAAAGAGGTCGGATGACTCTGGTATAGTAGGGCCGCACTGCTGGTGCAGGGCATCAGCCCTCCTGGCGCTATGGGAGCGCATGTCCCAGCCCAGACACAGAAATTCGATGAATTTTCTTGTTAAATTTGGATCCTAATGATTAACATTTCAAGGACACTTAAATCCAGTTCTAAGCATCAACGATCGTTAGTCAGTATATAACCCAACTAAATGAGTTGGGATCGAATCCCACAGGGAGTGGAACGTGTTTAAGATTCAAAAGGAAAGTACAAATATGCTCAAGTCAATCATAGGAATAGACATTTGCGATTAAAAACATAATGTAAATCAAAGGGTGACACAAATGTCAAATAAGAGGGTTTTGGTTTTAACTATCACCTACACCAACAACAAATATTACAAAGATGACAATAATGAGACGGGTTATTGGGATGTGATTGGATTATAGGCTAAGGTAGACAAATGGGTAATTGCAACTGTTAGTAATAGCTGTAAATTAGTAATTAAACTAGACTTTAAAGGGGATAAACTTTCTTTCGAATAATTTACCCCGAATCAAGTTGGTTTCTCTTGAAAACCAACAAGCATGCAAATAAGAACAACCTACGCTTTAGTCCATTCATTGTCTCGAGCTGAATGTGTAGAAAAGGCTTTAGGATTCACTCTCTCGAGCTGAACCCATGACAACCCAATACCCACAGACCATCAATTCAGTAATCTTGGTTGTAAAGCCACTCTCTTAAGCAAGCCAAAAACACGAAGGTAGAACTGCATCTGCAACTACAATTCTTTAAATTGAACCACAATTACTAATTGAAATCACTTCTAAACAGCATTTAAACTAACAATTAGCAATACCCACAAGCTAAATCAGCCCATATTCACATAATCACACCCCAAGAATTGGGATTTTAGCTAGACATCATAAAAAGATAAAAATCGTTACCAAATTTTGTTTCCATCAACTAGGTAAGATTAATTTCGTCTTTACAAAGGTCCAAATTTAAGAATCTCAAAAACCCACTTCCAATTTCTCAAAAATGGAAACCTTCAATTCTTCAAAGCTAAGGGAAAAATGTCTCTAAAAACTCAAAATTCTAAAATAAGATAATTGATAATGATTAAAAACTCAGAAAAAGATATCAAATCTAAATGTTCAAAAACGTATTTATAGTCCGCAAAAATATATTGCGAAGGACCATTCGGCACAGTAAGTCGGGCTCGTCGATCAGCTCGGTGATCCGCCCTTTGACCCATTTCATCGCCTTCTTGCTTTGGCCTTCAGCATCCTCCAGGTCTGCAACTTTGGGCGATCTAACACTGCATCGAGGAACCACTTGGCGATCCGCCGACTACTCCTTTCTCTGACCAACTTAATTTTGTCCTTCAGGGCTTGGCACACTGGAACTTTAGGCGAGGTAATGGCTATTCGGCGACTCGCCAAATTGACATGGCTATCACCAGTCTCTATTTTCATCCGTCTTTCAACTCACTTCTTTCCTTTTTGCAAATTAGTGACCTTGCTTTGTTCCTCAATCCAAATACCTGGAAATCAAGAATTTTACATCAGTTATTGGGACAAAATAAGCATTTGAGGACAGTAAATATATCCAAATAATTCCCTAAATGAGTCCAAATCATGGACTCATCACCTAACTCATCTAGAATCGATTGGTATCTTTAAAACTCTTTTTGAATCTTTAACATAACACGAATTCATTGAGATCTCATTCAAGAAACACCACTAATTAGGAAGATCCTCACCTCAAGAACTGAAAACTTCCATTGATAAAGAATTAAGCTAATTTTTCAAGAACTACTTAAGAATATTTACAAAAATAATTTCATGAACGAATTTATGGAACAATTTCATGTTTGGCGTGAGGACAAACTAGTCCATCACTATGGGAAAGCTCACATACCTTGACAGAACCATGTTCTTGGTGAAAATCAATTAATCTTGAAGAACACTTTAAAACCTCACTCTTCTCCTCGTGAAACCTTGCTCTAAAAACCCTAAGCATTTTGAACGTGAATGGGTATTTTAGAATCTTATTAAACACTTAATTGGGTCAGGAATGTGTTAAGACAAGTGGATAAAAGGAAAACACCAAAATACCATTTCCTAAAATGGATGTAAATCCTTAACTAGAGATGATTCACTCAAACGGGCATAAATTTTTACACGGAGTTTGGAATTTAGCAAACTTGGTGGCGCTCTAGAGGGGACCCAAACACCTTCAAATTGATAGCTCATGGGCCATCGAATTCTTTATGTACTAAATGATATGGTCATTTGACTTTGACCCAAGAAAAATATCATAGTGAAACTCAATCGTTTAGAAAGTTTTCAACTCAACTTGATGCTAGGGAATTCTAGTGACCCTAACATCTAAGAAAGTTTAGAATCACTCGGTACATATCTTATTCACCATAAAGAATGACTCGAGTCTTAACTTAGAAATTTTTGGGATGTTACAAAAGAGTAGTTGAAAGATTTATTGAGTAAAGGCTTTATTAGGCCAATTGTTTTTCCTTGGGGTCCTCCAGTCTTATTTGTGAATAAAAAGGATGGCAACACGAGGATGTGTATCAACTATAGACAACTGAACAAAGTGACAAATAAGAACAAGTATCCTATTCTGCATAGTGATGATTTGTTTGATCACCTTCAGGGAGTCTTTTTATTTTCCAAGATTTATTTGTGATCTTGTTACCATCAACTGAAGATTAGGGTAGAAGATATTCCTAAGATAGCCTTCGGTCTTCGTTATAGAAACTACGAGTTCTTGGTTATGTCTTTTGGCTGATTAACGCCCCCAACAACATTTATAGAGTTGATGAATGGGGTGTTCAAGCCCTTTTTTGATTCCTTTGTTATAGTCCTCATTGATTTTATTTTGATCCACTCTCATAATAAGGAGTAGCTTAAGCATCAGTTGAGAGTTGTGCTCCAGACATTGAAGAAGGAGTGACTTTATGCAGAGTTTTCTAAGTGCAATTTTTGGCTCAATTCGGTGACAATCTTGGGGCATGTGGTGACAAAGAATGACATCATGGTAGATTCAAAGAAGATTGAGGTTGTTAGAGATTGGGCTACGCCTACTTCACCTATTGAGATTTAGAGTTTCATTGGCTTGGCTAGTTACTATAGACAGCTTGTGGAAGGCTTTTATTGAAGTGCATCTCCATTAACAAAAACTAAATCAGACGAATGTGACTTTTCAATGGTCTGAAGAGTGTGAGGTGAGTTTTCAAAAGCTCAAGACATTGTTGACTTCAACCCCTATCTTGACCTTGCCGGTGGAAGGTGAAGGTTTCACCATATATTGTGATCATTTGTGAGTTGGTCTTGGGTGTGTATTGATGCAGAAGGGTAAGGTGATAGTGTATGGTTTGAGACAGTTAAACATTCATGACAAGAGCTACCCTACTCATGATTTAGAGTTGGAAGCGGTAGTTTCTGGTTTAAAAATTTGGAGGCATTACTTATATGGAGTGCATAGTGAGGTGTTCACATATTAACAAAGTCTTCAATATATTTTCTGTTAGCGAGATCTAAATTTGAGGTAGAGGAGACGGTTGGAGTTTCATAAGGATTATGAAATAACTATCTTATATTACCCAGGCAAGGTGAAGAAGGTAGCAGATGCGATGAGCCAAACGTTAGTTAGTAAGGGTAGCTTGACTATGTTGCAACTGGAAGAGCATCCTTTGGCCTTAGATGTTAATTCCATGGATAATAGATTTGTGAGAGTTGATATTTTAGATCCTGGTAATGTTCTTGCTTGGGTTGAGGCACACTCCATTCTATTGGATTATATCAAAACTAGATAGCCCAAACACGAGAAGTTGAAGATAATTCATGAAAAGGCATTAAACGGTGAAGCCAAGGACGCAATCCTTGATTCAGAGGGTGTTTTGAGAATAAAGGGTTGTATTTTTATCCGAAGAGTTTGTGATTTGACCAAGTTGATTATGGAAGAGGCTTATAGTTTAAGATATTATGTTTATCCTAGATTAGTGAAAATGTATCATGATCTAAAGCAAGATTATTTGTGTTGTCGAAAGAAGAGATATATTGTTGATTATGTCTTTCGTTGTTTGAACTGCCAACAGGTGAAATATGAGCACCAAAGACCAAGTGGTATGTCTCAAAGGATGCTTATATTAAGTGGAAGTGGGAGTGGATTACCATTGATTTTGTGGTAGGACTACCGCAGACTTTACGAAAATTCGATGGTATTTGGGTCATTGTGGATAGATTGACCAAATTATCCCATTTTGTGACAATTCAAACTTCATATTATGCGGAGAGGTGGGAAAGAATTTACATCTAGGAGATAATGGATTTACATGGTGTACCAATATCTACCATTTCATATTGAGGTACTCAATTCACATCAAACTTTTGGAATTCTATGCAAAAGGACTTGGGTACTATAGTAGATCTTAGCACAACGTTTCACCTACAGAAAGATCCTCATTCCTAGTAGAGTATTCAGGTGTTGGAGTATATGCTACAGGCTTGTGTGATTGATTTTTGTGGTCATTGGGACAAATTCTTGCCATTGGCGGAGTTTGCGTATAACAATAGTTAACATTCTAGCATTCAGATGGCACTGTTTGAGGCCTTGTATGGTAGAATATGTCGTTCTATGGTGGGGTGGGTTTGTTTGATGCATTCAAGGTTAGACTTTGGGGTACAAATCTTTTGAGGGATTTGATGAGTCGGAGATTTCGACTCATTTAGGGCTTAATATTTAAGGAATTAGTATCCTCAATGTCTATTTTACACTCATAACTAAAGTTAAAATGTTAATTTGCAGCAATAAAGGCAAAAGAGCAAGGCAAAGGTAATATAGTGCAAAAAGGAGCAAAAATATCTGAAAGAGTTGAAGGAAAGCAAAGTTGGTACTCGCCAAAGCCACTCAGCGACTCCTCGAGTGGACCTTCAGCTCGCCTAAAATTCCAGCAGGCCAGCCAATGGACAAGACAAACTTGACAAGAACAATGATGGTTCGTGACGCACCGAATGGGTTGGCTAGCCCGACCTTGATCGCCTAAAGTTATAGAAAGGGTAAAAAGCCAAGCCAAGAAGGCGATGGAAAGGGCACTCCGCGCATCGCCGATCAGGTTGGCGAAGCCTGACTTACTTTGCCGAGTGACTCTAATGCTGAAATTTTTGGAATGTGTAAATGCAATTTTAAAAAGAAGAAAAAGACATCCCACATTGTCTAGTTCTACGTTTTTTATCCTAAGCATGTAAACATTGTTCTTACACTTTTTGAGTAGAGATGTAGATTTTGTTTGATTTTTAGCTTCAATTTTAGCATTTGGAATCTTGTGGATTGTTGCCCAATCCGATGAAAAACATAGTTGGTAACGATTTCTTGTTCTTTATTATGGCTGAAACCCTATTCTTGGGGGTGTGATTTTGTAGTTGAATGTTTTTGATTAGCTTATCAGTGTGTTTATTTACTGATTTTATCGTTGATTATTATTAATAATTTATGAAAAGAAACTTCAAGAAACTCATCAAGAACTCAAATCATTTGACATCATGAATGAAATTACTGATAAAAATCACATGATTGGTGTGTGGGTGAAAGAACCCAACACTATGAGAGCTTATAATGTGTGGGTGAACGAACCCAAGGGATCAAACCCTTGGCGAAATTCCTCGATAAATCTCAAGAATCTTGAACCTCTCCTCTTTTCTCCTCTTGAACTCCTCTCAAAACCTTAAGCGTGATTTTGAATTTTGAAAACAGACCCAAATTAGTTTAGACCCCTAAAATATTATTAAAACATTTAAAGTTGATGGGGTAAGGAAAAAATACCCCTCATTAATTCGGGTAAATTTCTTTTACTAGACAGGCTGAACTCAAACGGGCATATCTTCCTCATCTGAACTCAGATTTTAGCAAACTTGGTGGTGTTGGAAGAGGACTCAAAGACCTTCTATTTGATATTGTATGGGCCACCTTACTCATCCTGTACTAAAAGTTATGGTTGTTTGAAGTTGACCCAAAACTCACCATTGGAGACTAAGTTGTGCAAATCTCAATTTAGCTATTTCCAAATAGCGCTTTCTAAATTTAGCTTTTTCTAAGGCCAAGGTGTTACATATTGTTCCTGTTTGGATCATATTCTTTACTTCCACTATGAACTTTTTTTCTCTTTCTGATATACAACAAAACTTGATATAAGTATAACAACGATTAATTATGATATGATTCCTACAAAAATAATATGAAATATTTAAGTCTGTAAATTTGGAAATTTATATGAACATCTAAATTTTATGATATGTCTATAATCACAAAATTCATTAGTGAATCGATCTTTATTTTTTAAAGAAACTATACATGTAATGTGTGTGTTCAAAATTTACCACATAAACTAGAAAAGGGGTGTTGCTATTTACTTTTAAGCATATTACAGATCTTATTCATAAGTTACCCTCGCGTTGATATACAAATTAAATCTCTAACTATAGTAAAGATTAAGATGTTAGTTTAACAAATATATAAAATTTAATATAGGAATAAAAATGAATATTTACAATATGATTTCTACTAAATCAAGAGGCATTTGCAACAAGTTGATTTGTTGTACATAAGTAAATTATAAGTTGGATCTGAAATTTGGTAAAGTAGACTAAACTTGTTTTTGAACTCCATATTCATAAACTTCAAATAGAATGTTCTCGTCTTTTCTTTGCAAAAAGATAGAAAATACAATTTCACTTACAATTTTAAGATAATCAATTTTAAATAAAATAAAAAAATATTTAGAATTAATGATCTAACACCTGCTATGTCTATTCTTTTTCTTGTTATCCTTACTGGACTTGCTCACTTAGGCATGCATTTATAAATACTTCATACATGTATATAATAGAGACCTATTCATTAAAACATTAATTAATATTTTTTTTACAGAATATATCCCTCATCGCTAAGGGGACGTAAATCTAGGTCATTATTAACAACAACATTTTTATATATTCTTCTGTGTTTAGATATATTAGTATGTCTAAAAAATCTCCTTTGTGAAAATCCAACTCATCGATAAATGTTTTGCAACCGTGTTTATGTAGACTTAAATAAACAGAGGAGGGAAACTTTTCACTTCTCTACATTAATTAAGTTTGACTTCAATTCATTTTTTAAAAAAATAAATAAATTGTAGACCCCCCCCCCCACCACCTAAATATTTCAATCGAGGACGCATGGAAAGAATCAATGTTAGTTATGAAATAAGTAGCGTAGACACGTCAATTTTTACCCTTCTTTAGTTTCAATTTCTTTTTTAAAATATAATTTTCTTAACTTTTATTTCACCTTTTAGTAGATTTTACTTGAGAAAATTGAAAATAACAAAAAGTATCGTGTTTTTTTAATGCGTTATTTTACGAGAAAAAACAGGCATAGTACATAAACTTGACCCTTAACTTAGCTTCAGCAGACAACTATTACCTCCAACTTTTAGTGTCAAAAGGTAGGCACTTAAACTTGTATAAAATTGAACAAATAGACACATGTGTCCTTCATGGCATAATAACCATAGAACGCCATGTAGGACACAAAATTGTCATGTAGGGTGCCATGTAGGACGAATATGTCTATTTGTTCAATTATATTCAAGTTTTAGTGCCTAATTGTGCAAACCCAAAGTTAAAGGCCATAGTTGTCAGTTGATGCCATGTCAAGGGTTATATTTATGTATTATGCCAAAAAGAAATTACAAAAAATATGTTCTGTGAGTTCTCTTATATTTAATATTTAGGTAGTATTTAATTGTTGGTTATTTTTATACAAAAAATAATCAAAAGATCGAGCACGATGACATGGTACCACATGGTAAATTTCATCTAATTTTTATCAAAAACATATTTATGGGAGGGGATGATAATATTCTCTTCCTCCCCAAACATTTTGATCTTATCCAACATTTATAAGGACATTTTAGAAAGACTAGACCCCCAACAAATATATCACATTACACCCTAAACCTAGAATATAAAACAAAGGTATAATATACAAATTTGTCCTTCAACTTGACTTCAGCTTATGCCCTCAAACTTTGGGTGTGCACTAGCAGACACATAAACATGTATAAAATTAAACAAACAGACACATTCATCTTACGTGACATCCTACAAGGAAATTTGTTATGCTACCTGAGGCCTAAATGTATTATACCATGTAGGACGTGTGTGTGTGTCTATTTGTTCAATTTGACACTGTCACGACCCGAGCCTACACCCTGGACATGGCCGGCACTCGAGAATCATTGTTGGCCCTCAAGCGAACCCTCATCCTTGCGGACTACAAGCGGAAGACTAACTCAAGCATACATAAGCTTAAAAGTGAATAAGATTCATTAAACTCAAATAATCAACTTTAAAAAGTCTGAACAATACTCAAAAGATAAACTCAGAGTTTGTAAAAAGAACTCAAAAAAAGGTAAATACTCAACTCTGTCTATCTATGAAGCCTCTAATATTACAGAAGGATATCGGGACAAGACCCACGACATATCAAAACTACTAACTATGAGATAAAGGTAAAGTCCTCCGGAATGTAAGAAGGCTCACCAAAGCTGACTGGAATATCCCATGACCTCAATGAAACGCATGTTGATGATCTTGAATACCTGTATCTGCATCATTTCATGATGCAAGCCAAATAGTGTCAGTACATGGGATATACAAGCATGTAAGGGGAACTCTGAAACATAAGTAGAAGCTCGAACTTATAATAAGGAAGGCATACTCACCTTGTCTCAATTCAATATGACTCAAGAATACTCAACTCGACTCAAGAATACTCAACTCGACTCAAGGGTACTCAGCTCATGACTACTAGGAAATCTTTGGCTTTCCATCTACCTACCTACAAATTACCTTCACCTTCAATTTCACGACTTAAGTACTATATACTCAGTTACTGCCACTACTGCTCAAATAGTTTTATCATCTTCTGAATACCATGGGGTTTCCCCCCTTCAAATTTCATAAGCTTAGCTTGGGTCTATTACCTCATGAATACTCAACTCTCTGGTTCCACACATATATTTAGTCTTCTCTAACACGATGGCACATCGACATCAACTCTATTCTTGTTAAAAGTATACTCTATCTCCTCCTGACTAGTAACTATTCATCTTCCTTTTATCAAAAACTCTCTACAACAGTACTATTCCTTATTCTACTCACAAAGGAACTCATCACTTATAACTGACTGGCTGCATGATTGCAATAACATATTTTTCCCATCACTATATCCCTATTATAGATTTCTATACCTCTGCATGCTTTTCTCTTAACTTAAGGGCCCTCTTTAACACTACTACTACTCATAATGTCATAATTCATAGTATCTTTGAAGGTGAAAACATAACCCAAGCTCTAAACATACTTCCTCATAAGGATCTCAGCTAAACCAAGGCTTAGAGAAGAGAGTACAATTCGCTTTAGCTCAATTGCACGATTTACATGAAGACAAGTGCATCCTTTCGAATCTCCACTGTTAAACTTACTCAGAGGCTTCTCTCAAGCCCCTCTACAGTCTCATGACTTACTCAAGATTTTTGCTAAGAGCAACTCATCGATAAAGAACTGACTTTTCTTTTCAACCCCCTCTAGTAGGAGAGGTAGTCGAATAGATCTGAGAAACGCACGAGTTTGAATAAGCTCCTTATGACACAGTTCTACTGCATGATTTGGAGTATGAAAGAAGGGAAACTTTTCTTAAATGTCTGTAGTCCCTCATTTATAGAAGTGGATCTCTCAAAACAATAAATAAGATCCTATTGCCATGGCTTCATAGACACCCTAGGACACTTGAACTCTCCATTCTGATACCAAGTTTGTCACGAGCTGAGCCTACACCCTGGATGTGGCGTGCACTCGAGAACCATTGTTGGCTCTTAAATGAACCCTCATCCTTGCTGACTACAAGCGGAAGACTAACTCAAGCACACATAAGCTTAAAAACTTTATTATATTCATTAAACTCAAATACTCAACTTTAAAAGTCTGAACAATACTAAATAGATAAACTTAGAGTTTGTACAAACAACAAAAAAGAAGGTAAATACTAAAAACTACTCAACTATGTCTCTGTATGAAGCTTCTACTATTATAAAAGGATATCGGGACAAGAACCACGACATCTAAAAACTACTAACTATGAGCTAAAAGTGAAGTCCTGCGAAATGTAAAAAGGCTCACCGAAGCTGACTGGAATATCCCATGACCTTAACGAAATGCCTGTTGATGATCCTGAATACTTATATCTGCATCATAAAACTATGCATCCAAAATGGCGTCAGTATATATAATGTACGAGCATGTAAGGGGAACTCTACAACATAAGTATAAGCTTGAACTAATAATAAGGAAGATATACTCACCTCCTCTCAACTTAAGTATGACTCAAGAATACTCAACTCTACTTAAGAATTCTCAACTCAACTCAAGGATACTCAACTCAACTCAGGATAGCCAACTCAAACTGAAGATACTCAATTCAAAATGAAAACAACAAAAAAGAATCAATATACATGAAATTTTTAAAAACAGCTAATAACTCAAATGTGTATGAAAATACAATAATAAACGCATTACTCTTATTTGGGAGATTCTCTAATTGACAACTATCACTATGAGCTATGTGATGATACTGCATCTTTCCCACACTGCCAGAACTCTCCTATACCATGACGGAGTATAGGACATCCTCAACTAAGTGGACCCACTAAGCTATGCTAAAAGTCTTTAAGGAATCATCTAAAAAGTATGACACTTTACCCATGTTGGCATACATGGTTTATGGGGGCTGTGAGTTGTCCGAATTCTCCCCTATATCGGTGCTCTATTCTACTCACAATAAGATAACTCATGCTCATATGTTTAAAAACATTTCTTCTTCCTCAAACTTTGAGATAATTACTCAAAAGGTTCACTTAAAAGAGATAGTGTTCAAAATCCTCATGAACTCATTTGGAAATCAAAATTTCCTGTCATTTTAAATGTAAAATTATTTACTCTTGGAAATATTTAGTTCCCTTATATTCATTTTGAAAAATTAAACTTGCCTATCCTCATCCTCATACTTATTTACTCAAGTCTTTAAATAGATTATAAATAATTGTAAATGACTTCTCAAAATAGAGTTCATACTGAATTATGAACGTGAATCACTCCATTCAAGGATTTATAGAACTCAATACTCGGAACTCAATAAGTTAAAAACTCAAGGACTTAATGGCACTTCTCATCTCAAGAATGCTTGACTCATAGGGTTCATGAGGAATTTATAGGCATGGCCGACTCAACTCAAGGACCTACGTGTATAACATATGGTAATCCCATAATTATGAAATATAGTTTCAAAAAGGTTAGAAATTCAATACTCAAGAACTTAGAACTCGAAGATACTCCTCATCCCAAGAACACTCCATTCATAGAGTTGATGCGGAAATTATGGACATGAACAACTTCACTCAAGGGTCTAAATGACAACATAGAACTCATGTGTACAACTCTTCTCATTCTCATACTTACTTCCTCAAAACTTAGCTCAAATCGATAGTTGATCTCAAAGGGGTTCACAATCTGACTCAAAGGCTCTCTTGAACGTTACTCTCAACTCAATCTTGAATTTGAAATATGTGTTCAAGAATCATCATTAGGATGTAAGGTCTCTCAATAATTAGATGGGTATAGATAGTTGATAATAAGAAACGAGTGAAGACATAGACTTGGGGGCAAGAGCGCAACATGGAGAATAATTACAATATTCGGTCGTGAAATAAATTTTGGGATAGTGGAGTCCACGTCCTCTCCATGATGCCAAGAGAGGGGTACTTTTCTGAGGACTGGATTTTTAAAAGACCTCTGCGACGCGGAGCTTGGAACCTAGTTTTGCCCGGTCATTTCTTTCTCTCCAAAACTCTATTCAAGTTATACCCATTGCAAATCTATGGTCAAAATTCACAAATTCTAATAACCAATAACAATTTAAGCAAAACCCAAAGAAGGAACAATCATTTGACTCAACTTATTCGCAACCCTCGCCTCAAGAACTTAAAACACAATTCTATTACCAATTAAATTCAAGAACTTCTTAAGAACTCAACGATTCAACATCAAGAATGAATTCATGGGTAAAAGATTGCATGATTGGCATAAGGTTAAAAAATCCCAACATTATGGAAGCTTACTGTAACAACCCTAAAAATGAACTAGGTAAGCTACAGTCTCTCATGTGTGTTGTGGATTGGTTATGTGGTTTTTACTGGTTAAAATCAGTGTGTATGGTAGTTAGGCAGTGTGTAATGTTAGTTTAGTGTATTTAGAAGTCAAACGTCAAGAGACGTCCACGACGTTCGTAGACTAGTCTAGTATTGGTGCTTGTGTGTGCTTGATGTGTTGTCATAGTTTGGAGTGTTGTTTGAAGTTTAGGTTAGTGGAAGTGACCCTAGTGTCCAGATAAGCTTGTCTAGGGTCAAAACGCCCGGGTACGACTCCCCAAGGACCACCTTAAGGGCCCTTGAAGAGGACCCAAACGCTGAACTAAAAGTTGTCAAAACCAGCAGCCATCCACGAGCCCCATTGACGGGCCGTCAATCCATCCACGGTCCGTGGATGGTGGCCATCAATTGGCACTGTGTTGCTGTCCAAAAATCTGCCAAGCCAAGGGTGGTTTGGTAAATTCCACCCTTGGCCAATTAAATGCATGGACAGTTGTTTTAACTTATTTGAGGTATTTTAAAGGTGTTAGAACATTTAAAAGGTATTTTTGGAATTCATTCTTCAATATAAACTCCCAAAGACTTTCTCTCTCTAAAGTTCTCACAAGTTCAAGGAAGAAGAAGGTGGAGATCTAGGGTTTCAAATTGAGGGTTTCTTTCACCAAAAATTGTTGGGATTTCATCAATTGAGGTATGGTGGCTCTTCATGTAGGACTCATCTTCATCCTAGAGTCAATTTCAAAGGAATTTGTAATGTTTTCAAAAAGTGACTAAAAGCTTGTTTTTGAATTCTATCAAGGGTTCTTGCATGAAAATGATTTGAAATGTCTGGATATGGATTAATTGATGTTTGTTTGAGCTTTTTGAATGAAATACTCCATGAACCCTTGTCTTCTACAAAACCCTAAAATTTACTATGAAGTGGGTCTATTTCTATAAATCCAAAGTTTATGGAATTATGTGTAAAGTGAATTGTATTGATATCTCTTGTGTTGTTTAATGTTTATTCATGATTAATTGTTGATAATGGGTGAATTAAGGGTGGTAAGCCTTATGCGTGAAGTATTGGTGATTTTGGCTATGGCTTTGGATTATGGTAAGAAAGCTCGAACTCTCTTTATTGAATTGATTGTTCTTCGTAGGTTGAATCCACCTTCGGTGGAAGTGTTATATCTTATTCTTGTGTGGTATTATTGTGAATTGTAGCCATGAAGGCATTGGTGAAGTTGTTGTATAATGTTGGAATATTGTATTATTGTGAATTGTGGCCATGGAGAGCATTATATGAGTGTTATTATATTGTTGTATTAGTATACACATATGAGGCTATATGTAACGTTTGTGTGAAGCTATAATGTGAAGATATTCTAATGGTATTAATGTGATATTGTATAAAGTGTTATTATGCTAATGTGAAAGCATGTTTCTCTTGAAATGGTGATATGTGGTGATGATGGACTATGATGAGTCTTTATAAGATGATGATGTAGCTCATATGCTAGACTTGAGTATCTTGTCTTGTGTCATGAAAGCTTGATTATATATATGAATGTTTGGTTGGGCTATGACTTAGTAATGGAGCTCTTCCTATAAATGCTAAAAGAGGAATTCTAGGCCAAGACTTGAATTGGTTGACTTAAGCATAGTGCCTTTTTCATGAGTCTAGCTTTCCTAAGTAAATGTATAACCTTGAAGGATGGGCCTTAACGTGATATTCTCTTCTTGAGTGAAATGATAGACTTAGAGATGGATGGAGCCAGAACGGCATGAGAATCCTTATCTAAGAAAGTCAAATGAGCTATCCTTATGAACCTAGATTGGCTATGACTAAGAAATGGTGCCTTTCTTGGGAAGAGGTACTATGAGTTGGTTGAACTAGAAAAGGAACCCTCTCTAGTACATATGTGATGAATACTCTATGGAAACCAAGGCTAAGCACCGAGTGGATGTGGTTAGTATGGTGGCCTAGTTGAGCATGAGATTAGGCACAATGAACTTCCTTGGACATCTCTTAAACCATGTGCCAACATGGGTTGCTTTTAGTTCTACCCTTGGCAAGTAGAACAACCTCCACGGAGTAGGATAGACTCCGGATTCCATACCTTTCTAGTGTAGTCTATGTCGGTTAAGGCCTATTTCCATCATATGGGATGTGCACTCTAGTATTGGATAGGTTCTACAATGTGTAGGTAGTAGTATGGGATGCTATCTACACATGGCACGAGTAGGCTTAGAAGATGCTAAAGTGAGTTCCCTAAGCCTTAGGGCTATTATGTGATTGTCCCCTATATGCTTGTGTGTCTCTTAAATGGTTTTAATAAGAATGTTGACTTAGTATGTTATAATGTAATGATAAAACCCTTGTATATGGTAACTCTTAGGAACACTTGGGTGTATATGAAGAGGTTGTATGGGCGGTCACTTCATTATTCACTTAAGTGTGGCTTAGGGTGACTTGAGATAGAGGCTTAAATGGTAATGAAGGAATTACTTTGCTATCTTGTTTAAGTGTTGTACACTTGTGTTAATTGAGTTGTAAATGATGTGAATATGGTCTTATTTGTGAATGGTGACTTGAAATGTGGGTTTATGCTTGTGGTTGTAAAGGTTTGTTAAAGAAGGTCTTAAAAGCATACATTCCTTGTAAATGTCCGTTGTGCATGTTTTCGTGCATGGTCATCATAATTAGTACTTATTGTACTAATTCCATGTTTCTCTATTGTTACAAGTGTAGGTGGTGGAAACTAAGGAGATCTTTTGAGGAAGCTTGGGTTATTGACTCTTCTCAAAAAGCTTGGTATGTCCTCATATATTCGAGGACATAGTTGTTATCTTTCTAGTATTTCCATTTAGACATTGTATAAGACTTATATTTTCTATTGTTGTAAAGGGCCGTGTCCCTAATATGTTCTATTTGTGTCTAAGATGGTACATGAGACTTAGAAATTCTACTTCTTTACATTTGAAAGATCTTATGAGTAATATGGATTTTTTTTTAAAAGTGTTTTTTATTCCTTACGGTTTTTATTACCGAATGTGATGATTGATTGCTAAGGGCTAGTATTAGACCTCCAAGAGGTCGAGTACACATGTTACGACTTGGGGCTGCTCTCGGGTCGTGACACTTACAAACCTTAATTTGGCGAAACAAAACCTCGATTCGCAAGAAAACTTGGCGAACGCTTGAACTCCTCCTAGTTTTCTTCTCTTGAACTCCTCTCAAAATCCTAAGTGTAATTTTGAATTATGAAAACTGATCTAAGTCATTTTAGACACCTAAAATATTACCAAAAATGTTTGAAGCTAATTGGGTAAGGAAAAGACAAAAATACCCCTCATTAATATGGGTAAATTTCCTTAACCGGATAGGCTGAACTCAAACTGGCATATATCCCTTACTCAAATTCAGAATTTGGCAAACTTGGTGGTGCCGAAAAGAGGACTCAGAGACCTTTGATTTGATACCTCATGGGTCACCTAACTTATTATGTGCTAAAATTTATGGTCGTTTGAATTCGATCCAAAATTGAAAAGAACTTACGGATGACTTGAATGGATTTCTTTTTAGTTCTTTTTGGAACTCGAGGTGCTACATCTAGTGACCTTAACACTTATGAAAATTTAAATTCCTCGATAAAATATTACGCACAACAAAGAATGGTTCGAGTCTTAGCTCAAAAATTTTTAGAATTTTACAGATACATGTTTATGTACATACTTGTACACACATAAAATTGAAAGACATACATGACAAATGGAACTAGGGGTGTCAAATGGGTGGGTTGGTTGAAATGGGAGATATTAAAATAAGTTGAAAAAGAAATTGGTTGGGTCGTGACCTGCTCCAGTTTACTTGGGGCTCAAATGGGCTAAAAACGGGTTTGGTCATGACTGCCCAATTTGACCCGCTTAATCTCAATAATTTTAACATATTGTTATTTAACTTTAATAACCACAATGTGAATTTCAACTCAAGAAAATTAAAAAAAGAAGAAGTCATCAATAGATAGATAAATCCTAGAATTAAGATATAAAATAAATAGTAATTCATACTTTTAATATAGAAACACACATTATATCAATGGAAGTAAAGAGTCTTAGCACGAGTTGAAATTGAAGATTAAATTGGACTCAATTGAAGATTATTTTAAAATGGGTTAAGACTTGAATGATTTGAGATTTAACCCAATTCAAATTATCTTGAGCCCAACTTATAAAATTATGGGCTGGTTGAACAAGTTATCTATATTTGGGCTCATTTTAACACCCTAGATGAAATCAAACTAAAAAGCATAAACCTAATCTATATAGACCTAGGGAGAAGCTGCCGAAACAGGCACAACAACAATTCATCAACCACAATTCACTTCTTCCCTAATATCTTACCATTGAATATCAAAGAAAGCTTTCTTCACTACAATTTGTAGCTATTTTGATCATCAAAAAAACACCATTTCCTAAATGTCATGAAAAAAATCATTTAACTCTATCTAATTCACCACAAACTAAGACAACAACACCTTAATAAGATCTAAACGGAGGTATAATCAATTGGCGAAGTGTTTTGGTCGAGCTCCGATCAAAATCTTGTTTGGTTTCCAAGTTTAGCTAGCGAGTTTTCGGGAGATTCTTATTAATACAGTGAAGAAAGTTTTACTCCGTCGAGGTTAATTGCTTCTCACCTTTTTATTTCATTTGTTTTAGTTGCTTGCATGGCTAGTGTTTATCAGATGTGTCCATGAGTTTGATTTAGATAGTTTTAGTGTTAAAAGGTTCATTCTTGAATTATAATTCTTATTTTGTTTTTCATTTTTCAGTCTCAGCATGTGAAATCATTTTATAATTGATCCATTAGATATTAACTTCTTAAAACTTGTCAGATTATATATTTGCTCCAGTGCGGAAAAATTGTTAAGAGCATATTATTTTTTAGGAATGCAAAGTTAAAGGATAACAGTGAAAAATAGATCAAATGCTATTGGCCGATTGGGAAAGAGTCTTAATCATTCAATATTCAGATCTATAGACAAGATCTTAGTCATTCGGATTCAAATGATTAATCTTAATGAAAACAAATGAAGCCTAAATTGGTGAGTTGTACAAAATTTACTGGGGACAATATTGCACGAGCTAATAAAAGAAATTATTAAATTTTAAATGAGGAAGATATAAAACCAAGATAAGACCTTCGATAAAATGCAGCTAACAAAATTAAATTTGATACATGCAAAGAATGTATGGAGGCCAAAGGTTTGCTCCTTCTGATTTCCATATCACACAAAAGAATTGGGCTGCATTCGAAAACATGTTTTTCTAATTCAGATCTTTTGATATTATAGATAACATAGAAATAATTAGTTTTAATGTTGTGCAGATTAGTGATTACGAGTGGGAAAAGTTATAGTGACCTTTCGCCATAATGCAGGTACCTATTTCCTATTCATACTATAACGTCTGATAACTTTCTGTTGGGTGTATATACCAAAAATTACAATAAATTACAATTGAAAAAACTGTACAAAAAATATATAAATAATATTCAGGGTGAGACACAAATATTCTTTCTCTAATTTAAGGAGATTCAAGCCCATTGCAGCATAATCTACACCGATCCAACAGTATATCTCTCAACATGTCCCCTCCAGAATAGAACATCCCAATAACGTCGTACAACTTAAGTAACTTCGAATTTGCTGATGAGTCCAAAACTGCACCAATATAACACCTTCATTTAGCATATATATATAATTTATTGGATATTCAAGATCTTCATGATCTTTATAAATATCTAAGAGTTTATGAGATATTTTTTTTAGATCAGTTTTCAAGAGAGTATAAGACCCTTCACATAGGTATGAATTAGGGCATAGGATTGAGTATCCTCCAAGAACCCTAAGTGAAACTGAACACACCTTGTAGAGTCTCGACTCAAATACACGCCTTGTAGAGTCCCATAAAATTTTGATGTCTACAACTACATTTTGAAAATAAAAATACACTAGTTCATTAAAAATAGTAAGATAAAGAAAACATACAATCAATTTTTAGTAATAAACACACCATTATACCGATAAACACATTTGATAGCATTTGACCTCTCAACTTGGAATTGAAGTCTTTTAGCAAGTG
Source organism: Solanum okadae (assembly GCA_036553675.1). NCBI lineage: Eukaryota > Viridiplantae > Streptophyta > Magnoliopsida > Solanales > Solanaceae > Solanum > Solanum okadae. Next base: position 29,314,067 of record CM071689.1, read on the forward strand.
AATAGAGCCCCATCACAACTTTCATTGTTGTTTTATCCTTGTATACCTATCTCTACATTACCTTGCTTTGGTTATAGTTCAAAATAATCAAATGTTTGTCCAGTTCAGAAAGTTCATTAGTTAACCATGAAGTTGACGGAGCCAGTGCTAGCATATCTACCGTATATAAAGCATGTATATTATATGTGTATTCAAGTGGTAAAAGATCACCTTGAATAACATGTTCTCCTAATACAATGTATTTTGTATTCAATTTCTTTAGTTGTTTTAGTTACATACAATTAGCAAGAGACTAGTTAATTAGATGGAAATTCAGGTATTAGCCATAAAGGACAAACACCGAGTTGAATTATGATTAAGCTGCATCAAACTTTAATCTACATAAACTATTGACCTGTGTAAGAAATAGTTTTAATTCATCTTCAATCTCAGAAAACAAAAGCAGAAACCGTTTTGCAAGTATTATTTGATAAACAGAAGAGGCCATGATAGAACATACTACACAAGCTTCCTCCCTCAATTTCTTCATCCATGAAAAACTAATTCAATCATCATTCCCATCTTCCTCGTCAACCTCAAATAGTAACTTGTAAGAAAAGGAATCTTTATAGGGATTGGAAAAAGACATCGAATGGTGACTATTTGCTTTAAAGAGGAATCTAAATAAGGACTGAAAAAGCTCTTTATCTGGTATGGAGGAATACCATAAGAGCAATGAAGCTTATCACAAGGAAGTAGCTGATGGAGACTCTGAAGAAGAGGAATATTACAAATCACTGTCAAGGTTGATGAGGAAGACGGGGATGATGATTCAAGAAGCTTTTAATGAATGAATAAATTGGAGAGGAAGCTTGTGTAATACCTTATATACATGCCTTCTTCTTTTTACTGTACAATACTTGCACAAAAAAAATATATTATTTTCATAGATTTAATATGAAATTAAATAGTTTTTTGATTGCGGTCAATAATTTATGTACAATTTACTTTGATGCTGCTTAATCCTAATTCAACTAGGTATTTGTCCATCATGTCTAATATGTGGATTTCCATATGATTAATTCATCTCTAACTAATTGTGTATAAATACTATGGATATAGAAATAGAATACACAATATAGTGTATTAGGAGAAAATGGTTATTCAGAGTGAATTTATATGTAAAGGTATGAAAAGTCTGCCTAACCAGAAAACAAAATGTGTAGAATTATTCAACCTTACAAAAGAAGTCGTGTGTGAAGTTTTCGCACAATTTTATAATATGGATTGTCGCCCTTGAAGTTTAACAAAAGGCAACGTTTGTTCTTCTTGAGACCATCTTATTCACTTCCACACTTAGCTTCTTCGTCCTCCTCTGCAACAAACTTTATATAAGTATAAGTACTATACAACTAGATTCCTACATAAATGTGATGGAATATTTAAGGCCACAAATTTTAAAGGACTTATGACCATACAAATGTCATGGCATGTTTATAATCATTAATTGTCAACAATGATCTACATTTCTTTTTTAAAACATGTGCCTATTCAAACTTTATAATATAAATTAAACCAGAGGTTATTACTTGTTTTAAGGCAATTTAAAGATCTTATTTATAAATTATAGACGCATTGGTATACAAGTCTCTAACTACACTAAAGATCAAGTTTGTTAATTAGTTTAACACATATGCAAACTTGATGTATAGTAAGCCGTGTTTGGACATAATTTGAAAGAAGTGCATTGAATCATATTGATTTGAAGTTTAAGTTTTTTTTTGACATGCAATTCGAATTTCTTAAGTTATATTCTTTTTCTTCAGAAATATAAAAACCCCATAATTTTGAAAACAATCAAATTTATCTCAATTCATATGCAGTATTACTAAATGAGAAATAGATCGGAATATCCTAAGGTCCTGCATTGATAAATTGCATACATGATGACACCTTCTCTAGATTAGGTTTTTCATAGTAAATTGCATGATCTGAATAGGGAAGATCAATGTTTTCTTCCTCAATGTGTCCTTTTGTAGCTCTCTTTGATTTCCGTACAGAACGTTAAAACTCCTCTTTATAGTTGTTAAGTTTCTCAAAAAAAAAAAACTTTCCTCTCACCAATAATGTTTCTACAACATTTTTGTGTATGGTTGCATACATAACAATGATTTTTCACTGAGAAAAAATAGCAAAATGTCGCATTTCTTCAGTTGGTGATGCATCACAAATCGTGATCACTTTTGTTCACATATGAAGTAATTCTTGGACTTTTCTCTCAGTATCTTTTCTTCCCAAGACATTCAACTTCATCTGTTCTCAGTATGCAAGTGTTGCTCAACATTATCTTGTTTTCTTTGACTAAACAAGACAACACTTGCAGAAAAATCAAATTTAGGAAATGAATCTCTTGAGTTGGAATTGAAATTCTTATTAGGGCCTATTTGGACATGTAAGACTGTTTTATAAAAAAGAATAATTTTCTCAAAAGTTTTTATTTTCAAAATTAGGGGTAGGATAATGGGAAATGAGATATGAATATAAACTAGTGAATTAAATCATTACTAAAAAGGTGAAAATTTAGGTAACCAATCAAACGAGTTTACTAAGATTTCCCTTAAAATATTATTTAGTTATACATAAGTTTCAAGTAAAGTTTCAATCGAATCTATGTCCAAGTGCTTTAGACTTCAAGAATCGGAAAAAATAAACAAAGAGAGATTGCTAAACTTATCATTTTAATGATAAAAACTTCTATAGATTGTAAAAGCTTGCATAACACCAGAGGCTTATTGGAATTCATTAACTTTTCTTTCTTCTTTTTTTGTTTTGCAAGAGGAAATAATAAAAATAAAAAAGGAAATTTGTGAGTTGCTCTATTGTTTCAACAACTTATATTTCTTTTTCCTGTGTTTCCACATTAAACTTTCACACTTAGGCATACATATATATAGATACTAAACCCTTCTTGGGGAAGATTTGAAATAGTCTAAGTAGAAAATATTTTGTGAATTTTGAGATAACTTTAAAATTAATATAAATTACAACCATTAATTTTGATAAGAGAGGATGGTAGGTTGTAAATTTCACCTGACACACGCAAGTTCTGTGTGACTTAATTAATTTCACTACTTAGTGGAGGCAGGTTGTAAATTTCACGTGATCTATAGTTGTGGAGGTCATCACATTGGAAATTAAGAAGAAAGTTTTTTTTATAAATTCTGAGATAACTTTTAAATTAATATAAATACAACACATTAATTTTGACAAGAAGAAGTGGTAGGTTGTAAATTTCACGTGAAACACGAAAATTTTGTGAGACTTATTTGATTAACCAATTTAGTGGAGGTAGATTGTAAATTTCACGTGACACGCGCAAGTTGTGGAGGTCATCAAAAAACCCATTAATAGAATCGTCATGAAAAAAAATTATATAGTGGAGATTCACCCAATAATAGAATGTCCACTATATAATTTATTTTCGTGACGACTCTATTATTGGGGTTTGTGATGACCTCCACAACTTGCGCATATCACATGAAATTAACAATCTGCTTCCACTAAATTGTGAAATTAAATAAGTCTCACAGAACTTTGCTGTGTCATGTGAAATTTACTATCTACAACTTTTTTTGTCAAAATTAATGTGTTATATTATTATTAATTTAAAAATTATCTCGGAATTTACAAAATGTTTTCTATTTAATTTCAAATGTGATGACCTGCACAACTTGCGGGTCACATGAAATTTACAACCTGCCTCCACTAAGTAGTGAAATTTAATAAGTCACACAGAACTTGCATGTGTCGCGAGAATTTTACAACATGCCACCTTTTCTTGTCAAAATTAATATTTTGTATTTTATTTTAATTTAAAAGTTATCTCAAAATTCATAAAATATTTTCTACTTAGACTATTCCAAATCTTCTTCAGAGAATTGTTTAATGTCTATCTATATATATATATATGCCTAAGTGTGAAAATTTAGTGTGGAAACAAAAAAAAAGAAATATAAGTTGTTGTTGAAACAATAGCGAAACTCAGAAATTTCCTTTTTGATTTCTATTATTTCCTCTTACAAAACCAAAAAAATAGAAAAAAAGTTAATGAATCCCAATATGCTTTTGGTGTTTTGAAAGATTTTACAGTCTACAGAAGCCTTTAAGAATAAAATGGTAGGTTTGTCAATCTCTCTTTGTTTATATTTTCCGGTTCATGAAGTCTAAAGCATTTGGACATAGATTTTATTGTAACTTACTTGAAAAATAATGCATAACCAAATAATATTTTAAGAGAAATCTTAGTAACTCAGTTGGTTGGTTACATGAACTTTCACCTCTTTAGTAAGAATTCAATTCCATACTTTATAATCATATCCCATTTCCCAGTCTACTATCCCTAATTTTGAAAATAAAAACTTTTGAGAAAATTTTGTATGGGTTCTTTTACAAAGAGGGGGATATTTTTTCCAAAACCTCTAAGTACCAGGTGAAAAGGCCAATACATCTAAAGGCTAATAAATGTTGTTAACTGACCTATATACAACAAAAGATGGTGAATGACCACTTGAAATAATAATTTTGCAGTGACCCTTCTTAAGAAATCATAGTGGCTCAAAGAACCAACCTAAGTGTTTTATAGACCTTATTTTGGGTAAAATAAAAACGTCAGAAGATACCAGGAAACAAAAATCTTGACACATGAAAAGAACCAATGTAAGGTTATATCTAGACATTATTCAACACTTGTTGAAATTTCTGTAGGAGAAGCACTTTGTCACGACCAAAAAAAAGGACGTGATGACACTTGTTTATTCCCACAAAGGCAAGTCAGCCTCAACCCAACGAAAATGAAAGAAATGTTGAAATTGTAATGCAAGAACAAGACATAAAGTGTTATGTGTATTGTTAGTGAAAAACTTGCAAGATTACAATTGAAAATAAAATTGAAGAAATAAATCGCTTCAGGCTGAGGCATATATATCTCGCTCTCTTTAAGAAGATTCAAGCCCAGTGCAGCAAATGTTTTCACCGGTCCAGCAATAGTCCTCTTGACTTGTCCCCTCTAGGATACAATAACCTAATCATAAAATATAACTCAACAACTTTAGACAAGAGTTGAGTCCAAAGCTCCACAATAAGAACACCTCCCTTCAACTAATAAGAACTCTCTTTTTGACAAACTTTATGCACTCTATATTTTATCTTGTATGTTGTGTGTCCCAAACCAAATAAAGTCCTCCACTATTTATACTAGAAGAAGTCTTCCTAGCAATGAATAGGAAGATAATGATGTAGTAAATAGTGAAGATAAATGGCCTTAGGAGTTACATAGGTTACAATGATAATGGAGGAGTATAGAGTACAACTTTCAAAGTTAATACCCTTCCAGAAGTAAAACACAATTCGACATCTCCCGTTCCAAGCACTTGTGTTTTGTGAGAATCACCAAGCATGATGGTTTTGGGCTCCTCAAATTTAGTATATTTTTTAACCAGTCTTTGTCATAACAGATATGACGGTTTGCACCAGAATCAACCCACCATCCATCAGCACTCTCAACCATGTTTAGGTCGGTAATCACCACCACAAAAGATTCTTCTGTACCGTTTGCCTGAGGGTTAGGACAACGTTTTCGAAATCTGCAAAATCGAGCAATATGCCCACTCTTGCCACAAACAAAGCATGGTCCTTTATCTTGAACTTGTTGATTTTCTGCTTGGATATTTTCACCATTATTTTTCTTGGGAGGTCTACCATTATTTTTCTTGAATTTTTTCTTCTTAGGCTTCAAAGAAGTATTTGTGTGAGTTTCAGGAGTAGCATTATTTAAAGTAATTAAATTTAACTTCGTTGTGATGTTTCTCTCTTCTGTTTGTAAAAGTGCATCTTGGCCCCTTGCCTCTGCACCATCATACTTTTCCACTTTCTCACGATGAGAAATAAGTTCATCATCATCCATGGAGGTGTCATCAACTTTATTAGGATTCTTCTAAGTTAACACATAAGAAACATTAAGAAGACTTAAGTAGAAAAGTACTTTACCCTTCCATCTTTTGAAATGATTACCGTTGAACCGAAATGGCCTATTAAGGTCTCCCATCTTGACATCCGCAGTTTTTTTAATTGTTGTTATTCTGTTTCTCCTTAAAATTGTTAGTGAAAAATTTACAAGTTAACAAAAAATACAAGATTATAGTTGAAAATAAATATAGGGATTTAGTATGCTTATATACTTTGCTTTCTCGGCCTGCTTCAACAAAAGACTCAGGTTGATCCATATAAATTTCTTCATTTAGGTCTCCATTTAAAAAAATAGTTTTTACATCCATTTGATGAATTTGCAAATCAAAAAGTGCAGCCATAGCAATTAAAAGTCTTATGGATATAATTCTTGTTACCGGTGAAAAAGTATCAAAAAATTCTAGGCCTTCTAGTTGTTTAAAACCTTTTACAACTAGTCTAGCCTTGTATTTATCAATAGATCCATCCGGTTTTAACTTTTTTCTTAGGACCCATTTGCAACCAATAGTTTTACAACCCGGTGGTAAATCAACTAACTTCCAAGTTGTATTAGAAATTAGTGATTACATTTCATCATTTACAACCTCTTTCCAAAAAATAGAATCATGTGAAGATAATACTTCTTTCAAAGTGAGAGGGTCATCTCCAACATTAAACACATAAAAATCAGGACCAAAATCTTTTTCTACTCTAATTCTTTTACTTCTTCTTAACTCAAAATCATCAATTTCTTTATTTTTTTAAAGTAGAAGTAGAAGAACTAGGTAGTGGCAAAATATTTTGTTCAATCCTTTGACCCCCAATATTTTTAGAATCAAAAGGGAATTTATTTTCATGAAAAATAGCATCACCCGATTCTATAACAATATTCTCTTCAAGATCAAAAAATCTATAGGTTGTACTATTTGAAGCATAACCAAGAAAAGCACAAGTAGTAACTTTCTTACCCAATATTGTAATCTTGGGATCCATTAGCCTCACAAAGGCTAGACAACCCCAAACTCTTAGATATCCCAAACTTGGCTTGTAACCTTTACACAATTCAAAAGGTGTCAATTTAGAATTTTTATGAGGTACACGATTCAACACATAACAAGTAGTTAAAATAGCTTCACTCGAAAAATTTAAAGGTGCATGTGACTCAATAAGCATGGCATTAGTCAATTCAACTAAAGTTCTATTTTTCCTTTCCGCTACTCCATTAGATGAAGGAGAGTAAGGAGGAGTAGTTTCATGAATTATTCCCAATGATCTAACAAAAGAATTAAACTCATTTGACTCATATTCACGGCCTCTATCACTTCTAATTCTATTTATTTTTCTTCCAAACTGATTTTCAACCTCATGGAGATTAAAATTTTCAAAAGCATCACTTTTATTTTTCATCAAGTAAACATATGTAAACTTAGAAAAATCATCAATGAGTGATAAAATATCTATTACCTCCACAAGTTAAAATTCCACCAAGTTCACAAATATCAGTATGAACTAATTCTAATAATCAGTTTTTCTTTATACTTGAAAATGAGGCCTTTTAATGATTTTGGCTTTACTACAAGCCTCACACTTTTCAAAATTCTTTTTAATCATTGGGATTAATCCTAAACTACTCATGATTCCAACATAACGATCATTAATATGAAATAAACAAGCATGCCAAAAATTAGTAGAAGAAACCATATAAATAGAAGTAGAAGCGTTATTCACTTCTACATTCAATTTGAACATCCCATTACAAGCATACCCCTTTCCCACCAAAATATCTTTCTTCACAATTACATTTTGATCAGATTCAATAATTTGTTTAAAGCCTGCTTTATTAAGGAGAAAACTAGACATCAATTTTTTCTCATGGAAGAAGTATAGAGTACATCTTTCAAAGTTAATACCCTTCCAGAAGTAAAACACAATTCGACATCTCCCGTTCCAAGCACTTGAATTTTGTGAGAATCACCAAGTATGATGGTTTTGGGTTCCTCAAAATGAGTATATTTTTTAAACAAGTCTTTTCATAACAGATATGACGGTTTGCACCAGAATCAGCCCACCATCCATCAACACTCTCAACCATGTTTATGTCGGTAATCACCACCACAAAAAGGTACTTCGATAACGTTTACCTGAGGGTTAGGACCACGTTTCCAGAATCTGCAAAATCGAGCAATATGCCCACTCTTGCCACAAACAAAGCATGGCCCTTTATCTTGAACTTGTTGATTTTTTGCTTGGTTATTTTCACCATTATTTTTCTTGGGAGGTCTACCATTATTTTTCTTGAAAATTTTCTTCTTAGGCTTCAAAGAAGTATTTTTGTGAGTTTCAAGAGTAACATTATTTGAAGTAATTAAATTTACCTTTGTTGTGATGTTGCTCTCTTTTGTTTGTAAAAGTGCATCTTGGCCCATTGCCGCTTCACCATCGTACTTTTCTACTTTTTCATGATGAGAAATAAGTTCATCATCATCCATGGAGGTGTCATCAACTTTATTAGGATTCTTCTCAGTTAACACATAAGAAACATTGAGAAGACTTAAGTAGAAAAGTACTTTACCCTTCCATCTTTTGAAATGGTTGACATTGAACCAAAATGGCTTGTTAAGGTCTCCCAACTTGACATCCGCGGTTTTTTCAATTGTAGTCATTTTGATTCTCCTTAAAATTGCTAGTGAAAACCTTACAAGATAACAAAAAATACAAGATTACAATTGAAAATAAAAATGAAGAAATAAATCTTTTCAGGCTAAGGCGCGGATATCTCGCTCTCTTTAAGGAGATTCAAGCCCACTGCAACAAATGTTTTCACCGGTCCAACAGTAATCCTCTTGAGTTGTCCCCTTCAGGATAGAACAGCCTAATCACAAAATATAACTCACCAACTCAAGACAAGAGTTCAGTCCAAAGCTCCACAACAAGAACACCTCCCTTCAACTAATAAGAACTCTCTTTTTGACAAACTTTATGCACTCTATATTTTTATTGTATGTTGTGTGTCCCAAACCAAATGAAGTCCTCCACTATTTATACTAGAAGAACTCTTCCTAGCAATGAATAGGAAGATAATTATGTAGTAAATAGTGAAGATAAATGGTCTCAGGAGTTACATAGGTTACAAGGATAATGGAGGAATTAAGAGTGAGAATAAAGGGACACAAAGCCACCAACGGCTTGTTAGTTGCTTCACCAAAGAAATCTGTAACATATGCACTAACTCCAATAGGAGTAATGTAGAATAATACTCTACCAACAATTATGATGTGCAACGGCAGCAAACTGAAAATCACTAATGGTTGGCAGCAACGTCTATACTTAAGTTTTAGTAAATTAATATACAAAATACTAATATTAAAATGATAAGAAACCAACATTTGTACAAGCCAGTAAAGTGTGGATTTTAAGGAATAAATACAAGTCTTGATCTTTGTTTCTTAAATAGAATAAAGCTTTAGGGAAAACGAAAAAGAGGGACCGCTAGGATGACAAACAACTATCTCTCAAGTCCTTCGACGAGCCTCGAATGTCAAGAGAAAGAAGAAAAATATCACAGGGGTCCGGGCTCGGAACCTACACACGTGTAGAAGCAACGGGTGAGTACCAACAACATTGTACCCAAAAAGCATCCTAATAAATGAGGCATCTAGCAAGAAATTGAATACTCGTTACACTTCAACTGAACCTCCTCAAACTACTACCTACATAAAATTAGCCCAACCTAGCAATTTGACAATATACAACTCATAAGGCTCAATACCTACAGTTCAACACTCACAATCAACAATCAAATGAATCATGTAAGTCAATATCAAAGTCAAGTAGTTCAGTCATGTAACACCCCAAAAATTTGTATGATAGTCTCCAAATAATTCTACAACACCTCACCATTCTACTCTTAAAATTTGAATAGTTCGTGTAACACTTTAGAATCGGGAAAAGGTTAACAATGCTTAATAGGCATGTCCACAACCCTAAAAAAGATCATGAACCCTTCACTGAAGCCTAAATAGCTCATGAAGGGGACCACAATCTATTTAGGGAAGTGGCTCAACCGTTTAAGGGCTGCCAGGAGATGAGTCCACCTGGACGGACTCCTAAACGGTCCATGAAGACATGGATGGCACATTTAGGGGAGGTTTCCCAGCCATCCAGAGTTTCCAGGCAAGGGGTCTCCTGGACAGTTCCCTATACGATCTGTGAGGCCTTGTACAGACCGTCGGGTCCCCATTTTAGGTAACTTCATCAGTTTTTAAGTTAAGGTCAACTTGAAGTGAAAATATCTCTCAGAGCATAATGAGTTAGGTGGCCAATGAACTATCAAATTAAAGATCATTGTGTCCTCTTTCAACCACCACCAAGCTTGCATTATTTCGATTTCGAAGTAAAAAAGTTATGCCCATTTTAGTAAGGCCATGTCAAATAGTCGAAGTTTCATGGATTTCTATATGGACGATGAAGTGTTTCAGAGACTGTGGAGCCCTAAATTATCCATGAAGCATTTATTCTAAGGCACTCCATCAGTTTTTATGTTAGGGGTGTTTTGGTCTTTGCCCAAAGTATTTGTACCTAAACTACGTCGTTTTAATCACTATTCTAAGCCTAAACCACGACATTTTACACCTACTGAAGGGATAAAAAAGTGCTAATCAGTTAATTTACGTTCAACACTTCAAGTCATTAGAGCAGGGTTCCGAGAGGAGAAAAGCTAGGATTTTGAGCATTCTTCGAGTTATGTCTATTTGGCCAAGAACTTCATTCTTCCAAGTATTTAAGCATATAATAGTGTTGGAGTAGTTCATCCTAACACCCTACATCTACTTTCAAGTTAGTAAAAGAGCAATCTACGATTCTATCCTTAGATTTCAGTATTATTGAGATAAGTTGATATTGAGTTTTGAGTTCTTGAGTAGCTGATTATTGAATTCATATTTATAATTATTGAATTGTCGTATATTCGTATTGAAATTACCAAGTTGATTGTTCATATCTATTTTTCAGCATGAACCTTACTCCTGAGTATTTACTAAATTCTTATTGAGAATCTTTTAAGTAAAACAGAATTGTTTAAACTGAGTTTTGGAGGAAGTAAAGAGGAGTTTCAGAAAGAGTATAAGGGAACTAAGTGTTTCCCAAATGTTTCATTTTTACATGAAGAAAGGGAGTATTATTTGAGTAAAGTAAAAGTGTTTTAAAAAATATTGAGTACGGAGCAATTATCTCTTAAGGAGGCCTTTTGAGTAATTATCTCAACCCAGAGAAAGTATTTTCACAATGAGCAAAAGAAACGTTGCTTTATAAATGAGCAATGAGCAGAGAAGTTATCTCTTTTAAGAGGATAGTTTGATCAATTATCTCATACTAAAGAAAGAGTATGTTTTATACATTTGAGCACGATTACTTATGTGTGTGTATATATATATATATACTAGTTTTGGCGCACGTGTGTTGCACGTGAATATCAACCATGTATTACATTAATAATAATGTGAATATTATTAAATTAAAAAATTAAGTAAACTATTATAAAATGAATGATAAAGTATAAGTTTTTATGAATAGTGGATGTAAGCTTTCTTATGATTACCATTGAAAGTTAGTTACTTTTAAAATATTTTAGTTACATGTCCTCTTAAATATACTTTCTCCTCCCTCCCCATTGTGCGTTAATTTGCTATTATTGTATTGTTATAGTTCTTTCTTTTAATATAAAACTAGTTTTTCGACACGTGCGTTGCACGTGATTACCTTTTCAGAAAATATATGTTATAGTAAACAATATTTCTTATTGAAGCGATGATTTTAATAATAAGCTTTGCACAAAAGAATATTGCAGATTCTTTTGTGAATGTTTAATGTGTATTGTCATATATATATCTCTTATTCACGTGAACCTATGAAGATGGTCAAATGAAAAATTTTATTAGTTAAATGCAATAATGGATATATTTATTTCAATTTTATGAGGTTCAATCATGTCATTAGTCGTATCTTAGTAATATTACCTTATCGACGATATTTTTTGTGTATTTTTCTTGTCATCTAACCAGATGTGCTTTGCATGTGTATTCCATGTTAAACAGTTTAGATGTCATATGAACATGTGAAGAGAACAACTACATATTATTTTTTAGAACTAATTTTTGTATATTAATTTTTTATTTTATAAGTTATAACATAATAGATGGTGTTCTTGTTGTTGACTCTCATATTTGACTTCTCGATTGACTGTTTTCATAAATCAAAGATAGTTATCTGACTGTCCATAGTTAACTGAGAAAGGTCTTCTTTTTTTTTACCAGAAAAACTAAAAATTAAAATTAAAGAATATACTCTATTTGTGAAATCATATATATAATCACATGTTTTTCTTACACCCAACAAAGATATAGTTCATATACTTATAAACGATTTTTAATTTATTCAACCAAGAATTATTCGTCTAAAGAAAACTAACAACAACATGTTGTCACATATATAGGGGTGGTATAATCATATGAAAAATTATTAGTCAAAAGTTAATGTAAGAAAAGATGAAAGATAGAAATAATCAATGTAATAACTATGAGATTTCATAATATTATAACTAATGAATGTTAAAGAGTGTGAATAACTTTTACAATAATTAGTAATAATTAAGAGAATTTATAATGTTAGAACTAAATTATTAATGTGCAATAGTTGTATTTCGAATGAATTTTATACCTACATAAATAAATAGACTTTTAATTAATGTTACTATATTTTTTATACTTATCATAATTTAATTTAGTATAGAGACAAAATGAAAATGTTTATTCCATATTACTGAATTTTAAGCGATTCATATATATTCACATATATTGTGAGTTTTTTTCTTAAAAAAGAACCCGAAACAATTTAAAATAAGATCTTTTGAAGTTAGAAGATCTTGTTAAATTGATAATACATTCGTGACATATATAATACATTAATTTAAAGTATTACAAGTCATATGAACTTGTCTTCGTCTAAAATACTGAAATATTAAGAAATAGTAAATAAGTAAAACAAATGGGCAATGTTTATATAGTAATAACTATTTTGAAAAAAACCTCCTAACATTCTAAACCACACAAGTACCATTGATAAATAAATTCATTTTTTTGTCTTGAACGTCAACAAAACAAATTGTGACAATTCTCTAACTCTTGCGAAGTTAAATAATTATGGAAAAAGATATTCAGATGCACATATTTACTATACAAGAGAAATTGTTAAAAAAATAAATAAATTTAGACTACATCATGTTAAATTCATATATTGGAACATTACATACTAATGTATATATTAAGCAAAAAAATAATTATTATATCATCAAAATTATTTTCAAGTACTCGAGGTTATGGAATGTACCCTCTTAGGATGGAAGGATTTACTTTGTCAGAATAGTGGTACCTCATATTCCGCTAAACTTTAAACTCACTCAACGAATATAAATCACACGAATTTTTTTAAAATGTAAGAAGAGGAAGAGTAGAAGATTAAAAAATATTGTGGTTGAAAAATGAGAGGAAGCCCCTCTATTTATAGTCAACAAAGGGTAGTATGAACAAGTGTTTCTTCGTGTCTTATCTGAAAAGTCATGACCTTTATGAGAAGTCACAACCCTTTGGAAAATCACAACTTATTGAAAAAGTAATAACTCTTTGGAAAAGACACAAATCATCGAAAAATCACAACCCTTCGAAAAAAGTCACAACTTATCAAAAAAGTCACAACTCATCGAAAAAGTGACAACCTAGGTTAGGGATATTATAGTAATTTAACATTCAAGTTAGGAATTAATGCTTTTAAGGTAATATAGAATATAGATAATATAAATAAATATTGATGTAAAATATAAAAGTCATACTAATTTGGATATTTGTAGTTTGATTATTATATTAATTAACATTCATGTTAGGTAATGTTCAAATTTTATTCAACTTTGAGATTGTCAACGTGTGAAAATCAAATGTGAGTTTTTAAGAATAGAAAACATAAAAAAAATCGTAGTTTAAAAATGTGAAGAAACCCCTTCATATATAGTTAACAAAGGGTAGTATGAGAATGTGCATATTGTTTCTATCATAAAAGTCACAACCATTTGGAAATGTCACAACTCATCGGAAAAGTCAAACTCTTTGGAAAAATCGTAACCATTCATTGTGAAATGGTGCCTTCTTTAATATAATATAATATAACTTAAGTAAATAAGTAAATATATAAAATATAGAATATATACTAAACTGGATGTTTTAAGAAGAAGAACAATGAAAAACTTTAAAAAATTATAGTTTAAAAATTTGAGGAAACTCCTCTTTTTATAGCCAACAAAGGGTAGTGCATAAAAACATTCTTATTGTTATCAAAAAAGTGTCACAAACTTTTAGAAAAGTCACGGCCCTTCAAAAAGGTCACAACTCATCAAAAAAGTCATAACTGTTTAGAAATGTTACAACCCTTTAGAAAAGTCACAACTCTTCGGAAAAGTCGCAACCCTAGAGAAAAGTCACAACGCTTCGAAAATGTCACAACTCATCGAAAAAGTTATAACTCTTTGGAAATGTCACAACCCTTCAATGTGAAAAGGTGTCTATTTTTAATATAATATAATATAATATAAATAAATAAAATAAAATATATTTTTATATAAGATATACTATATTTGGTGTTTTAAGTTGGTGGTATTATAATAATTTATCATTTAAGTTATGTAGTTCATTCTTTTCAGTTAGTATAGAAGATAAAAAAGAAAGATATAGATTTGTCTAATTTAAATTTGATATGAAATTTTAACTAATAAAAAATACTTTTAATTTAAGGATATGAATAATATATAAAAATGTCTTTTAATTTTGTTATCTTAAAGATTCACCCCAACAACCAAGAAAAGAGAACATTCATATTAAACTAACTATAAATAAAAGTACAAAAAACAAATTGAAAATGGAGGAGTACTTATTAAATCTAGTTTAGACACTTCAAACAAGTTTTTGATCAAATCTTTTTTCTCCAACAGTTTGAGACTTTTCACAGCTTGAACACCAAGTTGTAGTTTGTGGAACAGAAAATCATTGAACTTCTTGTCAAGTAGAAGTTGTTGCAAAAAAATATTTATGGTAATGAAAATGAGTACATATTTGGACTCGTTAAACAAGTGGATGATCAAATCCTTTTTCTCCAACAGTCTGAGACTTTTCACAACTTGAACACCAAGTTGTAGTTTGTGCACCAGAAAATCATTGAACTTCTTGTTAAGTTGAAGTTGTTGCACAAAATATATTTATGGCTATGAAAATGAGTACATATTAGTTATCTAGATAGTCTTCTCGTTTGAGTTTGAGTTATTCCATTCTCCTTGTTGCATCAATTTTTGTTGATCTATTTAAATTTTCCACATAAAATATTGTAATTGCATAATTGAACTACTATCACAATCTTCCTTGTGTTAAGAACAAGAATAGAAAACGTACAAAATTCAAAGTGTGAGAAAACCACCATATTTATACACAACAAAGGATAGTATGAAAAGGTGCTTATTGTGCCTTATCAGATAAGTCACAATCCTTCAGAAAAGTTACAACTTTTTGGAAATGTCATAACTCATCGAAAAAGTGACAATTCTATCAAAAAGTTACAACCCTTCAGAAAAGTCCCTACCCTTCAATATTAAAAGGTGTCAGCTTTAATATAATATAGAACAAGAAAATAATATTAAAATACAACATATTTATTAAAATAGGTGTTTTAAGTTGGGGTATTATAATAAATTAACATTCAAGTTAGGGAGTTCATGCTTTTAAATTAGTATAGATATAGATATATTTATTGGGAGTAGTATTGAGCAATGATATGAGGATGAGTTCAGACAACTCAAAATCCTAATAATCCATGTCTTGCCAACATGGGTACATGATCATACTTTTTAGATGAATCTTTAGTGCCTTTTGGCAGAGTTTAGTGGATACACTTATTTAAGAGGTTATATACCCTGGTACGGTACAACTCATAGTGATGGTTGTCAGTTAGAAAATCTCCTAATAGAGTTAAAATGTTTTTAAATATCTCACTTATTATGTTGAGTTCAGAGATAATTAAGTATTTTTTAAAGCTTTAAATGATTTAACCCCTTTATTTCTTTACATTCAACTTGAGTATATTATTATCTATTACAGTCATTTCATTCAGTTATTTCACCTTGGCTATATTACACACTCGCACATTCAAATGTACTGATGTCATTTGTAACACCTCGGAATTTGTAAAAGGAAGAAAAGATGTTTTCAGACTGAATTCTGGTTGTACGGGTCCTATCTATGGATCGTAGAAGCTTATTCGGGCCATAGATAGCAACCATATGTGTTCTTTTATATTAAAAAGAGAAAATGACTGGTTTTAAGAGTCGCCACTTAATTTTTAAAGGGAAATTAAGAAAACTTATTTTTCAAAAGATTAAAAACATAAAATCTAATGAAAATATTTAAGGGGGTTCGGGGTTCATATTAGCATTTCGGGAAGGATTTTAAATCTCCCGAAATTCCCGCTAACACACGATTATCCGGTAATTAACTATTTGGCTAAACAGTTTAAAAAAAATACACATACTTGAATAAGAGAAAGTAAAAAAATTCATGTAAGTTTAAATAGTTAATTTAAAATGGCTACTCTCTTTTGGAGCATTGATTATGAAAACCTTAAAATTAAATAAACAGATAATGATAATTAAGTAGATAGAGAAAGAAGATTTGGGCCCAATTCTGGATCTATCCACCTGGCCAACACTTGGGCCTAATTTCTGATTTTTGGGCTTTGACCCACTTCTATCTGTCCTAACACTAAATATCTATCAAAATATATGGGAATTTTGACCCATTTAACCTGTCCTAAACTAACAATAAGGCGGCCAAAAATTGATGGGCCTTTGGCCCAATTTCCCTATCCTAAAACTACCAAAACTCTACACAAATTTATAGGCTTCTAGCCCAACTACATCAAAAGAACAAACTGTTGGAATTTGGGGCTTCTTGGCCCATTTCAGATTAGTATACACAGTGTACACATTCATTGTATACCATGTATATAACTGTATCTGTTGTATATTCCATGTATACTAATGTATACAACTCGATTTAGGCTCTTTTCCCCTGTATTTCAGCTTCTTTTTCAACCTTGTTGGATGAGGCAGATTCGAACTTAAACTCGAGTATATGCAAAGAGGGAGTCTGAAATGAACTCGGATGGAGCATCACATGTAAAGAAGCGAGAGCAAAGAGTTAACATGAATAAGTCAAACTTATCATTAAGCAATTTTGCCAATAAAGAGGCAGTGAATAGAAATGAATTCATCAAACTTCAACATATGCAGCTACAACACATAATACATGACACATATGAAGATATGAATTAATTGAACAACTACTAGAAAAAGATATCTTTATATATATATATATATTATTTTTTTTATATATATTATTTTGATAAATAAATGTAACCCAACAGAATAATACTAATATGCTAGTTTAAAATAGGAATCAAATGTATCAGATCAAGTGATGATCATGCCACTAGATGGTTAAGGGCTCCACATCAAAATGACTACAATCTAACTCAAAAATCATGTTTTAACCCAAACAAACACATTGTCATGTAAAGAAAAAGTGTTGCCTCCAGATAGCTTTTAGAAACAGAGATGTTCACATTGATTTTTTTAGATATTCTTAAAGAGAACATATAGTTGAACACAAAAAGACATTTGGAGTCCCAAAATATAAACCGTGATCTTTCCAAAATAAAATTTGATTAATAAGAGAACACAAGAAAATGAACCAAACGAGCAAGTGATGAGACCACAATTTGGACTCATTTAGGGCAACATTTTGATAGAATTAGTGTCCTCAAATGCATATTTTGTCTTTATATCTGATGAAAATCCTTAAGTTTCAGGTATTTGAGTTGAGAGAAAAAGTATGGATGCTATCGAGCAAAAATGAAGGAAGTTGCTGAAAGAAGGATGAAAAGACGGCTTGATGATCGCCTAATCCATTAGGCGTGTCGCCGAAAGGCCTACAACCTCTCCTAATGTTCCACTGTGCTTAGCCCTGAAGAAAAAAGTCAAGTCTGCGAGGAAAGGGAGCAGTCGACGAATCGCTGATCAGTTCTGCGAAGCATCAACCTATCGTCCAATTATTCAGCACGCGAAGCTGCTGAAGGCAAAGATAAAAGGCGAGCTACCAAAACAAAGGGCGGATCACCGTGTAGTTCGGTGATCCCGACTAACTGCGCTGAGTGGATCCTTTGCAGCACACTT
Organism: Solanum okadae; assembly: GCA_036553675.1. Lineage (NCBI taxonomy): Eukaryota > Viridiplantae > Streptophyta > Magnoliopsida > Solanales > Solanaceae > Solanum > Solanum okadae. The sequence goes on from CM071689.1 coordinate 29,332,368, forward strand.
TTTGACAGCTATAAATACCCGCTTAAATCTGTAGCTTAGTAGCAAGCTATTGGAGGACTAAGTTTTAGAATAGAATAGTTTTTACATTTTTGGAGACATTGTTCTTGAGCCTTGAAGATTCAAAGGGTTTCAAATACAAGAAATTGGAAGTGGGTCCTCAAGAATTTTCATCCTTGATGTGTTTAAGGACTTTATTTATTGTATCCATTTGATGGTAACACCTTTTGGTATCGATTTTTATCTCTTTTTCATGTCTAGATAAAACCCCAATTCTTGGGGTGTGATTTTGTGAATATGAGATAGATTATCTGTTGGGTTTTGCTTGTTGATGCTTTATTTGTTGTTTAAATGTTATTTCATTTAGTAGTTGTGTATGAACTTAATGGAGTTGTAGTTGCAAATACGATTTCATCTTAGTGTTTTTGACTTGTTGGTGAGAGAGGTCATAAAACTAAGACTACTAAATTGATAGCCGATGGTATTGGGTCGACATGGGTTCAGCTCGAGAGAGTGAATCCTATTCCTTCTCCCATATATTCAGCTAGAGAGAGTGAATGGGCTAAGGTGGAGGCTGTGCTTAAAGCGGCAACTCGGTGTTCGAGAGAAACCGAGTCGATTTGAGGTAAGTTGCTCGAGAGAGAATTTACCCCCACTATAGTCTAGCCTAGTCACAAATACTCAACAACTTACGATCAAAAGCATGTACCCGACAGTTTGGTTTATCTCATATTCTTATCACATCCCAAGAATCCCGTCTCTCTATCTAGTTCTCGTATATTTTCGCTGTTTGTAGTTGTTAATTAATACAAAACCCCCATTGATAATTGACTCTTGCATCATCCCTTTTAGATTTAGTATGTTTATACTCGATAATGTTTTTAGTTACGGTTAACTTTAGCATTTTTTGCGCTTAACCATTAATTTTAAGGAATTGCTCCCTTGGGACTCAACCCCAACCCATTCGGTTGGGTTATATTACTATTGTACAATCGTAAACACTTCAATTGGAAGTTGTGTCATGATTAAGCAAACATCAAAATGGCGTCACTGCCTAGTAGTGGTGTTACGTGAAAATTCTTGGTGAAGATAAATTTTGCTTGTGGTAGTCGTAATTTACTTATTTAATTTTTAGTTTTGTTCTGTTTAGGTATTTTTACCGAAACAAGAGAGATGAGTGTGGTTAATGACTATGAACCAATAGAGCATCTCTCGATGGAAGTGATGATGTTCAGGGATAGCATCACGACCTTCAAACAGATGGAATGTGAACTTTTTCATGAGTCGTGGCTGAGGTTTAAAGCATGTTTTTTTTTTCAGGGGTTGCGGGGTTGAATTCGAGAATGTGGATTGAAAATAGGCACGTTGAGTCGTTTGGTGAGCTAGGTCGAGCTCGCTGAACCACTTGGCGGTTCACCTAATGACCCCATCTTGCCTTTAATTTCATGCTATATGTGATGTTTGAGTTTGTAACTTCTGGCGAGAAGCCCGAGGTCACCGAAAGGACTCGGCCAACCGTGGAAAGTATGCTTGATTGCCCTTTGTCTGCACCCCTGAAACCTTTGTTACACTGTAACTTTCAGCGGAAAAACCCTTTCTCGATGAAAGTAGTCGAAGATTCACCGAAAGGGCCTTCCCATCACCAACTTGCCATAATTTTTGAGCCAATCCCTTTGGCGAGCGTGATCTAGCTCGCCAAAAAAGTTCGGTGAGTTTGTCGGCAATAGATTTTCTGTGCTTAGGTTTGATTTTCTCATAATCTCTCTCGATCTTTTGCAGATATGGTATGTACAAATTTAACCATGCCACCCATGAAAACAACACATGGAATTAATATAAATGAAGGGGAATCAAATCTCCTACAAAAGAGAAGGCAAGAACTCCCACTGGGAGACAAAGGCAAAAGAAAGAAGCAAATAGCTAGGAAAGTAGCTACTGACACCCGGGCTGAATTTTCTGAACCGAAAGATGATGAGCTTTTGATTCACCGAAGGAATAGACACCTGGCTAGATCTCAATCCTCGCCCACTAGAATTCCCTTAGCTGCCACCCCTCCTGAAATAGGTTCAGTGCCAGTTCAGGCACCTCCAATGACCCCTGCACTCCCTATCGCTCCTTCACCTCGACTGCTGAACAGACTGGAAGGTGATGGGGTACGGACCATCCTAGAGGAGAAGTTGTTATCTATAGAGGGCCTCGAGGGTAAGTACCCCGGTGTCAGGGACACCATCCACTATCATGAGTTTGAGCAGTTTACTAGGCCCCGAGGTCCTTACATTCCTTCTTGGGTTTGGGAATTCTATACAGCTTACGGGAGTTGCTGCACAAAAGTAAGAAGAAGGCAAGCGAATTCAGACCGGTGAAGTAGGTCATGGTCAGAGGCAAAGAAGTTAGGTGCGGCCGTTAATATATTAACACTGTTTTGAATAGACCGCTGCACTCTGCACTTCCTTACGAGGGGTTGCCCATTGCTCAGTCGCTAGATGACTTGAAGGGTTGGTTGGCTCCTCTGATTTTTGACACCACCTCGAGGTGGATCGATACAAGAGCTCCTATTGAGAAGAGGGACCTGAGCATTGCCGGAAGGTTCTAGTTTGTCTTTATTAGCAGCACCATCATGTCATCCCAGAACGAGTCCATTTTGTGCCATCTGAAAGAAGCCTGCCTTGGCTCTATCATGTCTAGGAGATGCATCGATCTGGGACTGCTGATTTCACAGGAGAGAGCAATGAGAGCCAAACAGAAGCAGACTTCTCTGCCATTCCCAGCCCTGATCACTGAGTTGTACTAGCGTGATGGAGTACCTCGGGACACTGCGAGGGATATTGAGGTAACCCCTTTATCCTCTACTGACATTCGGCATATTGAGGCTGAGTACATATGAGAGGAGGCTGACGAGTGGAGAGCAGTTTCGACAGATATTTCTCCAAATGTTGACATTGACTCGTTACCTGCAGAGGTATCTTCACCTACTCTGACCTCTAGCCTTTCATGTACACCCGCTCCTTCCTTTTCTTCACAGGTCCCAAGTGCTTCCTCCTACTCCCAACCTATCAGGATTACACAGTCCGTGATCCTGAAAATGGGGAATCTAGCCTATTTAGCAAATGTGACGGCGACTCGATTGGAGAGATCCATCCCAGGGATGATTGAGAATGCTATCTTGGCGGCACTGACCCCCCTTAGGGTCTCTGTTGATTATCTGGCTACTAGAGTCATTGCTTGTGAGAGCAGACAGGGGAAGACATATGAGGTTTAGACTTTGAAAACCAAAATAGCAGATTTGAGGAAGGATGTAGACTATTTGAAGTCTAACGACTTCACTTCATTAATACAGGATGTAGATGATGAGGAAGCTCCTGAGACCTCGGGGATTCCTCCGGCTACCACCGAAGCAGTAAAGAGGGATGGCATAACAGATGAGGAGTCGGATGCAGAGACCGACGAAGAGTAGATAGCGGTACATGATAATTAGATGAGATAGAGCCGAGAGGAGAGCATATTTAGAGATTTGCCAGATCTTATGGAGACGGTTGTGCAGCCGGTGATCCAGTCATCGCCGACTGAGACGTCCACAACAACTCCTAATGGATCTGGCACTGCTATGCCTCCTGAAGTTACTCCGGCCACTAATGCCCATATTCAGAGTACCACATCGGGCACTAAGGCCCAGACAGATAGAGAGACTGCATAGACATGGTCCTTTCTTTACCTCCCTCTCTGGCTTACTTACTTTTACTTTTGGATACGTTTATTCGCATTTGAGGACAAATGATTTTTGTTTTTGGTGGGGTGAGGCCACCTTTGTGCATATTTTTTTTGTTTATATATTTGGGTTGAGATTTATAATTGTGTTAATACTGCATTTTTGTGGATGTTTAAGCTTGTGGCTCCGTATTTTATATTGCCAAATGATTTTGACCCTTCCAAAAAATTTTGCCACCCTTTCTGTGTTGAATATGGTTGTTCTTTCGCAAAATTGAGTATCGGTTCCGATCAATACCGATGACTTGAATAGTGCTCTTAATCGAACAAATATGAATGTGCGGCTACGATGAGTCCAAGTGAAGTTGCATTGACAATATGTGAACTCTTTGCATATTGTTGTAACTAGCCAATTATTAAATCGAGTATCTTGTGATGATCATTGCACACTAGAGAAAGTGTGAAGTCTTGTTTAACCTTAGTGTCGATGCCTTGTGTGATGAGCTTACTATGAACCATGCATGACAACACCTAGAATTTACCCCGTTGGTCTGGTCGACTTAGTAAGGCTATCTTTTGATATGATCTTAGATAACTTCGAAGAGTGAGAGCCAATTTGACATATACCTCTTTAGTGTCCATCCTTATGAGTGTGTGAACCTTTCTTGAACACCCCTTGAACCTGACATTTCTTTGGAAGAAACTTGATGACAACATAACCTTTCTTGACCCATTACCCTTAATCCTCGTGAATCATGGTTGATTGAATAGCCAACTTAGGCCAAAAGCCTAAGTTGGGGGTGTGGTGAAAAGAAAATGGAAAGTCAAGAAGTGCAAGGAAAGTTCATTTAACCCATGATGTTGAGAAAAATGGAACCCTTCCATATAAAAAATACAAGAGAGAAAAAGAAAAAAAGAATGAAAAAGAAAAGTTGTGGAATAAAGTTGAAAATTACAAAAGAAATGGAGTTCCCAAACAATCCATGGGAAGTGAATAATAGGATGGCTTATGAGCACTAAAGAAAATGATGAAGGAATATGAAAGGAAGTGTTGTGAGAACCACATTTCCTGAGGATGAAAGTCACGGAGGCTAAATCAGCATACCTTTGCACCCATCCGCATTACAAGCTTTGAAAAGACCTTTTGATCTTGAGTGAGCTGAAACAAATGTCCATTGAAAAATACGGGCAAACCTATGGGTAAAATTATGCATTGTGTTCCACTTTTTGTGTGTGACCGTTGCATTTGATTCCAAAACTTTAAATTGTGAACCATTGTGTGAATATGTGTAACACCCTGACTTTTCAAAACGTGTAAATTAAATCGTATCTTTGTGGAAAGACAAGGAGGGTGAGTAATAAATTAAAAATGATGTGGTATGTTATATTTTATGTGTTCAAGGGTTGTATATGATGTTTTGAAGTTATGTAAGTGGCAAAATAAAAGTTGGCGAAAGTTATCGTAAGTTCTGTTTTGAAGATTTCTCTAAAATTTGGGTCAAATGTCTTGGATGTTTTCTCCCAATTTATAAAGATTGAGAAGGCTTATCACCCATTAAATCTAAGGCCTACGAGTCTAGTTTGTAATGCACAAAACCCCGTATCAAACCGACATTAGAATAAAAAGTTATGAGGGTTTTACTAGGGAGAGCCGGGGCAGAATCCGGGTCGGATAAAAAATATGGTATGTCGGGTTATTTAACGTTTTAAACCATGAAAACATTTCATTTCAGTTCCAAACCAAAGAGAAAGATTAAGAGAGGGTTCCTATGGAGTTCTAGCATGATGAAAGCTAGTTTTTGACGATTTCTACCATCAAACATTGCCCCCGTACCTAGAAGCGTAATCCCTACACGTGGCAATCATTTTTCCCTTCTATTAGCTACGTTTGGAGCTAATTTTTGAAGATATAAATTTGTAGTTATTGGTGTTTCTTCAAAGTTTACACTTGGTTAACTAAGGTAATCATCTCGGGACACTTTTATGGTTATTTTTATGAATTTCTACAGACATTTCGACAAGTTGGGGCAATATGGAAAATTTGTCGATTTAAGATTAATTATGAACTCTTTATAGGTGCGTACCAGCTGTGTATATATAGTGTTTGTGAAGATTTGGACATAAGGAACAACTTTCGTGAAGGAACTACGGTCTTTCGAGCGTTCATTGGAAATGTATGTTAAGGCTATTACGTACTTACGGCTTGCTTCATTAAAGCTTAGGATAAATGTAATTGGGTTGTTATCCTTGTTACACTTGTAGCCATTATTGTGGATTGTTGTCTCCTCAAGTTGATATAAAACGCCCTTGTTGGGATTCTTATTCAGCTAATAGCGTCCCTATGTTGGACAAGACTTAGAGGCTTACTAAATTACTCGCTTTTAGCGATTGGATTCTTATTGTTTCCCTTGGGGCTATTGTGGTTAGCTGCGGGAATGTGATCTATGCCTAGAAGGGCTATGTTCTGCCTACAGGGCTATATGGATGCCTAAAAGGTCTATGAGTTGCCTACATGGTTATATTGACGCCTAAGAAGACTATGTGCTTCCTACAGGGCCATATTGTTGCCTAAGAGGCCTATGAGTTGTCTATAAGCTATGTTGATGCCTAACAGAACTATATGCTGCCTACAGGGTTATATTAATGCCTAAGACGGCTATGTGACTGCCTACGGGGCTAGGCGACTACCGATAGGGATATATAGGCTGATTGCTACCTTCCGGGCTTATGGGGGCCTGAGTAGGTGGTCTTGTGTGATGTTTGTACCTTCCGAGCTTATGGGGGCTGGTTAGGTTGTTGTTTTGTTATTTTTGATAAGTTTAGATTTAGGAGCAGGTCAGTACACTTATCTTATCCTTGATTTATTTATTAGAATATTCCAGTATATCAGGATACCTACTCATAATCTATTGCGTTTCATACTCTGTACATTATTTTGTACTGACGCCCCATTGCCTTGGGGGTGTTGCATTCATGCATGCAGGTCCTGACAGACTATCGAGTAGACCTTCTCAGTAGTAGGATTGACTTTTATCCGATTGGCTAGCCCCTTTCCTGTGGAGCTGCAAGAGTTGGGAGGTTTGTTACCTTTTGTTGTATATATTTTTATGGGTAGGCTGGGGCCATGTCCCGTTAATCTTTACTATTCTTAGAGGCATGCAGACTAGTGTGTGGGGTGTATAGCTACGTTATGGCCATACTGGCCTATGTTTTTGGTTTGCCGAAGCTTGTGAGCTGTTTGATGTATTGTATTGATATATACCTGCTTTTAATTTTGGTATAGATATCATGGTGGCATCGACGGCCCAATCAGGACTTCTGTGCTAGTTGGCTATTTATTTATATGATCTCTTGGGAGTAGCTGTTTCTTTTATAGATCAGTTGGCAGGTCCCTTGCCAGCCGAGGGCTTAGTTTTAAGCCGAGATATACTTGTTTGTTTTATTGATTGCGTGTGGCTGCCATGCGCCAGTTGTGAATGGATCTACCGGGTCGGCTCGGGCCTGAGTTTTGGCATTAGGAGTCAGTTGCGCCTATCGAGTTTGGGGTGTGACAAACTTGGCATCTGAGTAACGTCGTATCCTAGGGAGTCTGCAAGCCATGTCTAGTAGAATCTTGTTTATAAATGTGTTGTGCACCACATCTGATAAGCAAAAAGCTACCGGGCATGCTAGAATGACTATCCTTTTTTTGCTCACCCCGTGCTATAAAGCGGTGTCTTAAGGGTTGATGTTTCTGGATTATAATTGATACTTGTATGTAGATAGAGATGACTGACACTAGACAGACCACAACTAGCTAGGGGCTAGATATAACTGCAAGTGAGGGTACCTGCAAGGTACCACAGGTAGAGGTAGCCCATTATGAGACCAAGGGGGAGACATCTTCTGAGCCCCCTATAGCTTCTCCACCGCTTCAGGATCTTCCGAGGGCTACAGGACTTCCGGCTCCACCAACAGTACCTCCCCTAGTTCCTCCTATTCCATTTGATCAGGATTTCAAGAGTGCAGTATGTATGTTAGCATAGTTAGTAGATGCACAGTGCGAACAAGTTGCGCCAGATGTTGCCGGATCTTCTGAAGGGCCCGAAGTTCGAGAGTTCGTGAATTTCTTACCTTGAATCCTCCACAGTTTACAGGGACTGATCGCAGAGAAGACCCTCAGCACTTTATTGATCAACTTCATAGGATCTTTAGAGTCATGCATGCCTCAATGACTGAGTCAGTTGAGTTAGCAACATTTTGATTGCGCGATGTTGCAGTAACGTAGTACGAGAGTTGGGACAGATCTAGGGGAAAAGAGGCATCTCTACCCATTTTGGATAGCTTTACAGAAGATTTCATAGATCACTATTTTCCTCGAGATATTAGGGATGACCGGGTGGACCAGTTTTTGAACCTCCGACAGGGCAACATGAGTGTCCGAGAGTACGGACTTAGATTTGATTCATTGGCTAGATATGCACCAGCATTTGTTGATATGAAACACGATAAGGTGCGTAGATTTGTGAGAGGGCTCGACCCAGACTATATTGATGCTTAGTCTACCGTTTCACTAAATAATAATATGGATATCTCGCGAATTTAGGCATTTTCCCAAGGCATAGAGGATCGCCGACATTTACAATATATGAGTGGGAGGGTCGAGAGAGAGAAACAGGAGAGGGCTAGGCCCACTGGTTCGCAGGGACATTTTCAGGGTGGTCCCAGACCCTGATATTCTATTAGGCCACCTAGACCTCCACCACAGCAGTTCCAGGGTAGTAGATTTGATCGTCAGGAACATTCAGGCCCCGGTGAGGGTTCACGAGCATCAGGCTCACAGCAGCAGAGGGGTTCAGGCCAGGCTAGGACAGCCCCGCCGCATTGCGTTACTTGCGGTAGGATGCATTTCAGCAGGTGCAGACAGGGTTCCACATGTTGTTATTCTTGTGTACAGTAGGGGCATGGGTGGAGAAACTGCCCTACCATAGGTCAGGGTGGTATAGGTCAGTCGACCAGGTCAGCAGTAGACTCCTCCTCATCAGCGAGTCTAAAGGGTGTGGACCCCAGACTTCAGCACGTAGAGGTAGAGGCGGAGGCAGAGAGGGATCATCTAGTTCTGGTAGTGGACAGAACCGTACATATTCATTAATTAGCAGACAGGACTCAGAGTCATCACCAGATGTTGTGACAGGTACATTGATTGTTTGCTCCCATTGTGTTTATGCTTTGATAGATCCTGGATCTACTCTGTCTTATGTTACTCCATTTATTGCGGGGAAGTTATGTATAGTAGCAGAGTCATTAGATCGACCCTTTATCGTATCTACACCAGTTGGTGAGTCTATTGTTGCCAGGATAGAAAATCGAGGTCGCACGGTAGAAATTATCGACCGTCAAACCTCTGTACATCTCATAGAGTTAGAGATGGTCGATTTTGATGTCATTATGGATATGGACTGGTTAGCGTCTTGTTATGCTTATGTTGACTGTTGGACAAAGATTGTTAGATTCTATTTTCCAAGAGAGGCAGTTCGGGAATGGAAAGGCGATACAGCAACGTTGAAATGTAGGTTTATTTCCTATCTTAAGGCAAAGAGGATGATTACCAAGGGTTGTATTTGTCATCTTGTTCACGTTCATGATATAGATGTAGAACCACCGACTGTTCAATCTATTCAGGTAGTTAATGAGTTTCTAGATGTATTTCCAGATGAGCTCTCTAGTATCCCTCCGGAACGGGAAATTGATTTTGCTATCGATATGCTACCAAGTACACAACCCATATCTATCCCTACTTATAAAATGGCTCCTGCTAAGCTAAATGAGTTAAAGGATTAGCTGAAAGACTTGTTGGATAAAGGCTTTATTAGGCCTAGTGCTTCACGATGGGGTGCACCAATATTGTTCATTAGGAAGAAAGATGGCTCACTAAGAATGTGTATCGATTACCGACAGTTGAATAAGGAAACTATAAAGAATAAGTATCCCATTCCAAGGATAGATGACTTGTTTGATCAGTTACAAGGTGCTAACTATTTCTCAAAGATTGATTTAAGATAAGGGTACCATCACATACAATTTCTGGAGAAAGACGTTCCAAAGACAACTTTTAGAACTAGATATGGACACTTTGAGTTCTTGGTAATGTCTTTTGGATTGACTAATGCCCCAACAGTGTTCATGGACCTGATGAATAGTATATTCAGGCCGTATCTAGAATTGTTTGTGATTGTATTTATTGATGATATTTTGGTGTATTCATGTTCAAAAGATGAGCATGCAAATCATTTACGAGCAGTCCTTCAGGTTCTTTGAGACCGAGAACTTTATGCAAAGTTTTCTAAGTGTGAGTTTTGGTTGGACTCTGTAGCTTTTTTAGGCCAGTATTAGATGTAGGCATTGCGGTTGATACACAAAAGATTGAGATCGTAAAGACTTGGCCAAGACCCATGACTCCGACTGAGGTTCATAGTTTCTTAGGGTTAGCTGGGAACTACATAAGGTTTGTAGAGGAGTTTTCTTCAATTTCAGCCCCAATAACGAAGCTGACTCAAAAAGCAGCTAAGTTCCAGTGGACTGAGACTTGTGAGCATAGTTTCTAGGTGTTGAATGACAGGTTGACGTCAGCACTAGTTCTTGTACTGCAAGACGGTTCAGAAGGCTATGCGGTGTATTGTGATGCTTCTGGTGTTTGGTTGGGATGTGTTCTAATGCAACATGGTAAGGTTATCGCATATGCTTCAAGGCAGTTGAGAAAGCCTGAGAAGAACTATCCGACCCATAATTTAGAGTTGGCTGCAGTTGTGCATGCGCTAAAGATCTGGAGACACTATTTGTATGGCGTTCATGTTGACATCTTCATAGATCATAAAATCCTTCAATATATCTTTAGACAGAAAGAGTTAAATCTGCGACAATGTCGATGACTTGAGTTACTGAAAGACTACGCCGTGGACATTTTATATCATCCAGGAAAGGCGAATGTGGTAGCTGATGCCCTCAGTCTAAGATCTATAGGTAGCCTATCATATTTAAGTGTTGAGAAGTGTGAGATAGCGTGAGAGCTTCATCAGTTAGCTAGCTTGGGAGTCAGATTGTTAGAGGAAGAAGATAGTGGGGTAACAATTCAGGACACAGTCGTATCATCTCTAGTTGTAAAAGTAAAATCACAGCAACAAGAGGATCCTAGCTTAGAGCAGCTCAGAGCCAAGGCTCAGAATCAACAGACTTTACAATTTGAGATAGCAGGAGATGGAGTCCTAAGATATAGTGGTCGATTGTGTGTTCCGAATATTATAGGGCTTCCGCATTGGATTATGGAAGAGGCACATCATTCCCATTATTCTATTCACCCTGGTTCGACGAAGATGTACCATGATATTAATGAGATCTATTGGTGGCACGGGATGAAGAAGAACATTGCTGAGTTTGTGGTATAGTGTCCTAACTGCCAACAGGTGAAGATTGAGCACAAAAAGCCCGCTGGGCTAGTTCTGGAGATAGCCATTCCTTTGTGGAAGTGGGAAGCAATTAATATGGATTTTATTATAGGGTTACCTCGATCGCGTCGCAGGTTTGACTCTATTTGGGTAATTGTTGATAGACTAACAAAATCAGCCTACTTCTTACCAGTCAGGGCTACTTTTACGGCCGAAGACTATGCATTGCTCTATATTAGGAAGATTGTTAGGCTACACAGTGTCCCAATATCTATTATATTTGATAGAGGAGCACAATTCACCACCAACTTCTGGAAGTTCTTCCAGAAAGGACTGGGGATACAGGTTAATCTTAGTACAACCTTTCACCCTGAGACAGATGACGAGGCTGAGCGCATAATTTTGACACTCGAGGATATGCTACAAGTGTGTGTGGTAGACTTCAAGGGGAGTTGGGATGACGAATTACCTCTTATAGAGTATGCATATGATAATAGTTATCATTCCAGCATCGGGATGGCACCTTATGAGGCTTTGCATGGGAAAAAATGTATATCCGCCATTGGATGGTTCGAGGTAGGTGAGTCAGGGTTGATTGGACCCGACTTAGTACAACAGACAATGAAGCAGGTCAAGCTCATACAGGAGAGGTTGGTAAAAGCTCAAAACTGACAGAAGTCATACTCAGATGTGCGATGAAGGGACTTAGAGTTTTGTGTCAATGACTGGGTATTCTTAAAAGTCTCGCCTATGAAGGGAGTTATGAGATTTGGAAAAAAAGGCAAGCTTAGTCCAAGATTCATTGGGCTATACCAGATCCTTCGGAGGGTAGGACGAGTGGCTTATGAGTTATAATTGCCTTCGGGGCTAGAATCTGTTCATCCAGTTTTCCATGTCTTTATGCTACGGAAGTGCGTAGGAGACCCTTCTCGGGTTGTCCCAGTTGAGGATGTTCAGATCACAGAGGAGTTGTCTTACGAGGAAACTCCAGTTGCCATATTAGATCTGCAGGTCCATAAATTGAGGACCAAAGAGGTGGCTTCGGTTAAAGTATTGTGGAGAAATAAGATTAGAGAAGAGGTGACCTGGGAAGCTGAGGATGGCATGAGGTCCAAATATCCTCACTTGTTTCATATCCCAGGGTGATGGCATATCAGTTTATATTGGTACAGTGAGGTAAGATACCTATCTGATTTTTTTTTATTGTTGCTAATTATTATTGTTGTTGTCGTTGTATATTTGCTTGCACTGTTATTACGGAGCTATAGTGCTTAGTAGTTTATGTCATCATGTGAGATGCCTAGGTTAGACTTTTCACATTTTAGGTTCCTGGATATTGACAAACGTAACCCCGTGACTCTTTTTTTTTTTAATTCGAGGATGAATGTTTCTAAGGGGGGAAGGATGTAACACCCCGACTTTTCAAAACGTCTAAATTAACTCGTATCTTCGTGAAAAGACAAGGAGGGTGAGTAATAAATTAAAAATGATGTGGTATGTCATTTTTTAAGTGTTCAAGGGTTGTATCTCATGTTTTGAAGTTAAGCAAGTGGAAAAATAAAAGTTGGCGAAAGATATCGTAAGTTCCTTTTTAAAGATTTCTCTAAAATTTGGGTCAAATGTCTTGGATGTTTTCTCCCAATATATAAAGAGTGAGAAGGTCTATTACCCATTAAATCGAAGGCCTACGATTCTAGTTTGCAACACATAAAACCCCGTATCAAACCAATATCAGAGTAAAAAGTTATGACAGTTTTACTAGGGATTGCAGGGGTAGAATTCGGGTCAGGTCAAAAATATGGTATGTCGGGTTATTTAACGTTTTAAGCCATGAAAACATTTCATTTCAGTTCCAAACCCGAGAGAAAGCTTAAGAGATGGTTCCTACGGAGTTCTAGCATGATGAAGGTTAGTTTTTGACGATCTCTACTATTAAACATTGCCCCCGTACCTAGAAACGTAATCCCTACACGTGGCAATCATTTTTTCCTTCTATTAGTTATTGGTGTTTCTTCAAGGATTACACTTGGTTAACTAAGGTAATCATCTCGGGACCCTTTTATGGTTGTTTTTATGAATTTCTATGGACGTTCCGACAAGTTGGGGCAATATGGCAAATCTGCTGATTTAAGATTAATTATGAACTCTTTATAGATGCGTACCAGCTGTGTATATATAGTGTTTGCGAAGATTAGGACTTAAGGAACAACTTTCGTGAAGGAACTACGGTCTTTTGAGCGTTCACTGGAAAGGTATGTTAAGGATATTCCCTACTTACGGCATGCTTCCTTATAGATTAAGAGCAATGTAATTGGGTTGTTATCCTTGTTACACTTGTTGCCATTATTGTTGATTGTTGGCTGCTCGAGTTGATATAAACCTCCATTGTTGGGATTCTTATTCAGTTAGTAGCTTCCCTATGTTGGACAAGACTTAGACGCTATTTGTATAGGTTTCGTATAACTAAATTGCTCGCTTTTAGCGATTGGATTGTTAGTGTTGCCCTTGGGGCTATTGTGGTTAGCTGTAGGAATGTGATCTATTCCTAGAAGGGCTATGTTCTGCCTACAGGGCTATATGGATGCCTAAAATGGCTATGAGTTGCCTACAGGGCTGTATTGACGCCTAAGAAGGCTATGTTCTTCCTACAGGGCCAAGTTGTTACCGAAGAGGGCTATGAGTTTTCTATAAGCTATGTTGATGCCTAAGGGAGCTATGTGCTGCCTACGGGGATATATTAATGCCAAAGAGGGCTATGTGACTGCCTACGGGGCAAGGGGACTATCGATAGGCGTTTATAGGTTGATTGGCACCTTTCGGGGTTATGGGGGCCTGAGTAGGTGGTCTTGTGTGATATTTGTACCTACCGAGCATATGGGGGCTTGTTTAGGTTGTTGTTTTATTATTTTTGATAATTTTAGATTTAGGAGCAGGTCAGTACACTTATCTTATCCATGATTTATTTATCAGATTATTCCAGTATATCAAGATACCTTTTCATAATCTATTGCCTTTCATCTTCTGTACATTATTTTCTACTGACACCCGATTGCCTTGGGGGCGCTGCATTCATGCATGCAGGTCTTGACAGACGACCGAGACGACCGAGTAGACCTCCTCAGCAACAAGATTGACTTTTATCCGATTGGCTAGCCCCTTTCCTCCGGAGCTGCCAGAGTTGGGAGGTTTGTTACCTTTTGTTGTATATATCTTTATGGGTAGGCTAGGGCTCTGTCCCGCTAATATTTACTACTCTAAGAGGCTTGCAGACTAGTTTGTGGGATGTATAGCTACGTTATGGTCATACTGGCCTATGTTGTTGGCTTGCTGAAGCTTGTGAGCTGTTTGTTGTATTGTATTGATATATACCTGCTTTTAGTTTTGGTATAGATATCATGGTGGCCTCGACGGCCCAATCAGGACTTCTGTGCTAGTTGGTTATTTATTTACATAATATCCTGGGAGAAGCTGTTTCCTTTATAGATCAGTGGACAGGGGCCTTGCCGGCCGAGGGCTTAGTTTTAAGCCGAGATATACTTGTTTGTTTTCTTGATTGTGTGTGGCTGCGATGCACTAGTAGCAAATGGTTCAGCAGGGTCGGCTCGGGCCTGAGTTTTGGCATTACGAGCCAGTTGCGTCCCTCGAGTTTGGGGAATGACAATATGGAATCTTTCTTTGTGTAATGGCATTTGAACACTTTTGTTAAGCTTGAACTTGCATTTTGAGCAAGTATTGTGAGGATGAGATTCTTTGATAATGGTAAGTCACAATTTGAATCTTTGAATACACAATTGATCTTTGCATGAGTAAAGTGAGTCTTGTTGTGTAGCGACCCTAAAAATGAAATAGGAAGAACTAGAGCCTCACATGTGTATTGAAATTGGTAACTTGATTAAATAATGTAAATCGGCTTTTTGAGTTTAGTTCAAAGAGATTTGGGGTCCGTAGATGCTGCTAGTTTTTGACATTTTAATTTTTAGTTGGGGCTTTGGGAGTTAATTAGTTATTAGATTAAGGGCTTAGGGGGTCGGTTAGGAGTTAATTAAATGACTTATATAAGGTTTTAAGTGTTTTAACAAGTCATTTACTCTCTTTTCCCAAAATCAAAATCCCAAAGTCTTTCCTTTCTCTATATTTCTCTCTAACTCAAAGAAGAAGATGAAGTGGGAGCTAGAGTTGAGGATTTCATGGTGTTTCTTCTTCAATTTTCGTGGGATTCATGAAGGTTAAGGTATGGGAATCCTTTATCCTTGATTCCTTTTCCATTCAAGGAGCCAAAGCAAAGTGTTTTGGAAGCTCTTCAAAAACTCAATAAAGTCCTAATTTCGGTTCTAGCATGGGTTCTTGCGTTAAATGATTTTTAATGATGATTTATGTTATTATTGATGTTTATTGATGGTTTTAAGAAAGAAAAGTCCATGAACCCATGTCTTTCCGAGTTTCCTAAATTTGGCTTATGAAGTGGGTTGAATGTTTATGATTTAATGATGATCGATAAATGTTTAGGTTGAGTTGAGTAGTTCATTTCTATTATTATCTATGGTTATCTATTGAGAATTGTTGAAGAATTGAGGAATGGTGATTGTGGCTTTGGAAAAGGGTAAGTTGACCTAACTTCATTGTTAATGTAGAATTGATATAGAATTATGATAGATTGATGTGTGATCCACTTATGGTGGAGGTGTTTACTTATTGAATGTATTATGATTATGGCCTTGAAGGCATTATATGAGGAATTGAAGTGTTGACATGATATCATGAATGTGAATGTTGATGTAAAGGATTTGAATGAGAATCTAATGAAGTAAAGGTAATCATGTTGTGAATATAAATGTGTTCATGGGATCCCAAGGTGAGCTTGAATAAAGTATTATTGTTTTGTGATTAAAAGTATGTTCTCTCTTAACACTTACGAATGAAGATGATGGAATGTGAAGTGCCTTATATTATTAAATGTAATCTCTTGACTTGGTAGACTTAGGTTCTCTTCTTGATAAATGAAAAGCTATGTTGAAAATAAATCGATAGGCTATGACATTCCTTTCATATGTAAGTGATGAACTCTGTTCTAAGCTGGGTAGTTCTTGGTAATTTATGCATATCTTGTTCTCTAGAACTTCATTTACAATGAATAAATATGATTTGGAAAGCTAAATCGTATACCTACAACTCTTATGTTTATGTAAAACTCTAATTTAACTGTTATGGACACGAAATATGGGACGCAACATTGGGAAAGTTCTGCCCAGATTTCGGAAATTGAAATCCTGCATGATCAGCTGTAGTGTTTTGAATATATCTTTTTGTACAAAATATATTTTGCGGTGATTCTTGTTTATTTACAACCTTTAGAGATGTACCTACATCTTTCATGAAGGTTATAAAGTTTAGTTTTGCCGTTTTCCTTTCCAAATCTAACTTGCGATTTGAGGTACCAGGTTGGACAGATTCACTGTTTTGGGAGCATAGTTGTATTTGTACATGCTAGGCTTACTTGTGATGATGATCCTATTTTACATCAACATTACTGAGCTAATATAAGTTAAAGAAGTTATTTAATTGTATTTTTAAGTGTATATACTGGTAAACAAGTTGAGGACCTTGAAACGTTGGCTGGTCTACGGTCTGAACTCACAAAATTGTGTTAGACTGGTTCTTTGCTAAAGCACTGAGTTTCTGTATAAAATTGTACTTGCACTCTTTTAACTGCGGAAATATGTGAAGGTTGATCTTGGTAGCTTGGCTACCTCTTGTCACTTTGCATTGTCATGTTGGTATCCTTTAAGACGTTAAAGACGCTCATGTAACACGCCCACTTGTACAGACTGTTTGATCACCTGGCACTCTTGTTGGGACCTTGTCCTTCTTGTGGCTGTGACTTTGTCACTCTTGGCATGCCTCTTGATTCAGATCACTTGCAATTTTGACTCTGGATTTTTAGTCCGTCTTATGAATGGAAGTTGTCCATTTTAAGTACGAATTAGAAAGCCATTTTTAATATGGTTCTTGGTTCTCTTGATTATTGGGCTTTGACCCTTCTTGATACCGGGCGTCGGGCCTTCTTGATACTTGCTTGTGCTTGGTGTGACAACATGATGTATATATTGGGCGAGCCTTGTTATTGAATCTCTTGGAAATTTGTGCTATCAACATTCTTGACACTTGGATCTTTAAATGTAGAACTTGATATCCTTAGTGTGAACTCTAGTTACTTGATAGGTTCTACAACATGTAGATAGTAATATGGGATGCTATCTACACATGGCACGAGTAGGCTTTGAAGGTGCCGAAATGAGTTCCCTAAGTCTATATGACTATAGTGTGAAGTCCCCTAAATGCATGAATGTGTCCTAAATGACTTTAAAGAAGAATGTTGACTTATTGTCTAAATGATTTGTTGAATGAATAGCTTATGTTAATGAAGTGAGTTACTTAGTATGCTACCTTGAAGCATGATGGTTCTTGTCTATAGTAGCCTTGAGGAACACTTAGGTGGGTATGAAGAGGTTGTATGGGCGGCCACTTCATGTCTCACTCAGGTGTGTCTTAGGGTAACTTTAGAAAAGGGTTCTTGGATGATAAAATGAGTTACATGGTGAAAATGTTGAATATGTCTATAATGTGGTTAATGTCTTATATGTTGGTTATGTTCTATAATATGTCTAATACGTCAATATTCATGAAGTTTTACTAAACTAGCATAGGGCATGACTTTCAACCAAATGTCCTTTTTAGCACGTTTTTGCATGGTTTCCATACTTAGTACTTAATTGTGCTAACCCCTTTGTTTTCCTTTTGACTAAAGTGTAGGGAATTTTGGAGATGTTGATATTCCATGGTTGATGGATAGGTTTCTAAGGTGTTTGAAGATGAAGACTTGGTGAGTCCTCATATATCCGAGGACAATAACCAACATGTTCCTTTATGTCTTGTACTTTTGTTATAGTTTTGAGTGGGCTTAGCCCCATTATTGTATTCAAGTATAAGATGGTTTTGAGACATCTTGGATAAAGTCTAGAAAGTCTTCCGCTTGCTTTTTATTTAAAAGGTGTTCTTTCGATTTTAAAGGAATCTTTAGATTTCTCCTCTATATTTTTTTTGTATCGTATTTTACTGAATGATCCATGAGGCTTGTATTTGACCTCTTCGAGGTCGAATACGTCGGTTATGACTAGAGGGTGCTCTCGAGTCGTGACATGTTGTGTGCATTCATGATTGATTCTTGTGTAGAACTGTTTGAGAAACCTTTTTTTGAACAGTTGAAATCTAGTTTGGTTGAGGACAAACAAAAGTTTAAGTTGGGGGTGTTGATGAGTCCACAATTTGGACTCATTTAGGGCTACATTTTGATAGAATTAGTGTCCTCAAATGCATATTATGTCTCTATATCTGATGAAAATCCTTAAGTTTCAAGTATTTGAGTTGAGAGACAAAACATGGACGCTATCGAGCAAAAAGGAACAAAGTGGCTAAAAAAAAGAAGAAAAGATGGCCTGACAATCGCCTAATCCATTAGGCATGTCACCGAAATGCCTACAACCTCGCCTAATGTTCCAGTGTGCTTAGCCTTAAAGAAAAAGGTCAAGTCTGCAAGGAAATGGAGCAGTCGGCAAATCGCCGGGCACTTCTGTGAAGCATCACCAGATCGCCCAATGATTCAGAATGCGAAGATGCTGAAGGGAAAAGCTAAAAGGTGAGGTACCAGACCAAAGGGTGGATTGCCGAGTAGTTCGGCGATCCCGACTAACTTCTCTGAGTGATCGTTCGCAGCACACTTTTTTACAGTTATAAATACCTGCTTAAATTTGTAGCTTAGTAGCAAGCTATTAGAGAACTATGTTTTAGAATAGAACAATTTTAACATTTTTGGAGATATTGTTCTTGAGCCTTGAAGATTCAAAGGGTTTCAACTCCAAGAAATTGGAAGTCGGTCTTAAATAATCTTCATCCTTGATGTGTTTAAGGACTTTATTTATCGTACCTATTTGATGGTAACACCTTTTTGTATCGATTTTTATCTCTTTTTCATGTCTAGCTAAAACCCCAATTCTTGGGGTGTGATTTTGTGAATATGGGTTAGATTATCTGTTGGGTTTTGCTTGTTGATGGTTTATTTGTTGTTTAAATGTGATTTCGTTTAGTAGTTGTGTATGAAATTAATGGAGTTGTAGTTGCAAATACGATGTCATCTTAGTGTTTTCGGCTTGCTTGAAAGAGAGGTCGTAAAACTAAGACTACTAAATTGATAGCCGGTGGTATTGGGTCGACATGGGTTCAGCTCTAGAGAGTCAATCCTAGTCCTTCTCCCACATATTCAGCTCGAGAGAGTGAATCCTCTAAGGTAGAGGTTGTGATTAAAGCGACAACTCGGTGTTCGAGAGAAAACGAGTCGATTCAGGGTAAGTTGCTCGAGAGAGAATTTACTCCCACTATAGTCTAGCGTAGTCACAAATACTGAACAATTTACTATCAAAAGCATATACCCAAAAGTTTGGTTTATCCCATATTCCTATCACATCCCAAGAATCCCGTCTCCCTATCTAGTTCTCGTATATATTCGCTATTTGTAGTTGTTAATTAATACAAAACCCCCTTTGATAATTGTTGCTTGCATCATCCCTTTTAGATTTAGTATGTTTGTACTCGATAATGTTTTTTGCTACGGTTAACTTTAACATTTTTTGCGCTTAACCATTAATTTTCAGGAATCGCTCCCGTGGGACTCGATCCCAAGCCGTTCGGTTGGGTTATATTACTATTGTACAATCGTAGACACTTGAATTGGAAGTTTTGTCTTGATTACGCAAATATCAGCAAGCTTAAAAGAGATACAAAAAGAGAAATTTGGTGAATCATGAGAAGACTCGGACTTAACCCAAAACAAAAAGCTCGACTAATCTAACTTATACAAGCTTCATATCCATCTAACACACACATGAGCAAGTGACAACATTTAAAATAATGACATTCGGACAAAAGAATATGAACTTAGCAAGGACAAGACATTCAACTAAGAAAATATAATCTTGACATTTGACAAAATGAAATACAACCTCCGTACCAGAAATGAACAACCCTTAAAAACCAATTCAAGCACACTAATACAAGCAATAAAGAATTGAGTTAAATCATCAATAAAACAAGAAACTAAATTTAACTACCGAATAAGACTTGATAACGGAATGAGGAGGTATTACCTTTTTCTGGGAAGCAAAACTGGAACGGACGAGCTTGAGAGCGATTCCACCACCCCAAGGAGAGATTCCGGCTGAAATATCAATTTCCAAACCAGTAGACCTAGAAAATTCAGCTACAGGGATATTATCTTCCTAAAATTTTCTTTCGTCTACCTATGTTTTGTAACTTTGTTCTGTTTTAACTTTTCTCACTGTTTCTTTTATGTATCATTTCTTTAGGAAGTCAAAACTAAGAAATCACCAACCTCTAAAACTGAGAAAGAAGAGAGTTTATATAGAGGGAAGCTAGGGTTCGGTTTTGGGGGGGAAAGGGATGAGTTACCAGATAAGAACAAGAGAAATTTGAATTCCAAATAAAATTCTTAAAAGATAAGAGCTCACTGTATGAATTCCTCCACATTCTTCATCAAATTGCAACGGAAAAACAAAGGGAGCCGCTCGATCTCGAGGCAAGGACGAGCGAGGCATTGAGATTTTGCCATCCTGCACTGCTCTTCGTATGAATTCATACTAGGAGGTAGAAAAGTAATAAGATGCGTGAGCGCTATTGCTTTCCGTATATCTTCACGGAAATAATGACGTTATTGGTCGCCGTTTGTATTTGCTATTGTTGTCGTTCACGCCGCTTCTTTGCTGCTGGATTCGGGTGGACTCTGGCTGGGTTAATGATTTGGGTTTCTGCTTCGCTGGAGTGAAGAAGAAAAATAACAAGGTCGGGTCATTGGTTTTCTATGCGTTGTACACATCTGGTTGTAATGTATAGTTGTTGCTGATGTATTGTATTGTTGTATTGGATGGGTCTTTTGTATTGGGAACGTGCCTGGGTTATTGAAATTATAATTAAGAATAAAGGGCTGCTAGTTGCTAGGATAAAATGCCCCAAGAATGGTCTTGTCCCAAATTGTTTAGGGTGGGGCAAAAATGTAGTCAAAATTTGTAAAAGAAATGGTTAGATTTGCAAATATAAAATTGCTAAATGGATTGCAATTATAGCCATATAGAATTCACAATATAGCCGACTTGAATTTAATTTGCAAATTCGGCTCAAATCTAAGATGAATTTAAACAAGATTAATGAAGGAGCTTCTTAAACTTAACGAAATGAAATAATTAACTTAATTATAAACCGAATGATTTAAAAATATAAACTATTATATAACTAAACTAATTAACCAAATATTTAACTAAAACAAAATCTTTTTCAGATGATTTTTGAATATTTCTAAAATAGGCTAATTATATAAAATATATATACATTATTTAAAAATTCCAAAAAGTGACAAAATAACATAAAACTAACTTGAAAAATATTTTGAATTTTATAAAGTCAATTATTTCAAATAGTTTGGAATTTTAAGAAGTTCGATGATTAATTTATATTGTGGAGGTCCAAAATTGGATGTCAACAACTGTCCCTTGTTTGACTTGGATTGATGAAAGAAATCCGAGGCAAATGAAATTAACAAATCCAATTTTGACTGACCACATCTTCATCTTTAGAAAAGAGTTTTTTTGTACGGACTTATGGAATTATGGCCGAACCCTAGACATGGGTTTCCTATATATCTCAGGCTATATGAGAATTCAGGCCACCTATAGTTCGATACGATTGATTTGACGCACGATTTTGAAAGAATGCAAAATTTATCCCGATATCGAATTATGAAGAGACCAGGGTGCTCGAGATTAAGAATTAAGAGCGCATATCAAAATACAACCGAGTTTTCAACATTGAGCCTGCCTACTTATCCCCTAGATCTTAGGAATCAGGCTGTTTGTAGTCCAACTCGATCGGTTGAAAAGAAACGCTATTATGCAAGATAACCTTTTGTTCTGAAAGAGTGACAAATAAGTCGAGTATGAAAAAGAGGCTTGCAACTTCTTAGCCATGAATGTGGAGCCCTTCACATCCATAAGTAAGAACTTACACAGACATAATTTCCAAAGCTCTTGGTGTATTGTCACTCAGATTGGAAAGTTGTCTTTGGTGAAACCAAAATTTTCCGAACTGAAACTGATAAACCTAAAGAAAAACCCACAGGCCTTCTGATAGGGGTGTGTTTTTATTGTGGTGGAAGTCACTCCTCAGTTCACGTTATAAAAGTTTGATACTCCTCTTCGGACTATGTCCCAGTTCGCTGCTAAGAAAAAGTTCCACATTGTGCTGCATCCTTATTGATGTCGTCCGCACCTGTGGTTTGTTTGAGAATTCATCCTCTTGGATGATCTCGACAAAGATTGAAATAAACTTGTTAGTAGAAACTGTAATTGGAAAAAGTGGTAGCATTTCTTATGATGCTTTTGAGTTACTCTTGATGTGAAAGATGTCATATAACTATGTTCAGTATATGTTTGCACACTCAAAGTAAATAATTAGTAGACATAGTGCCGCTTTAGCTTGCAGTTTGAGTCAACAAATAAAGAAACATCATTCATATGACAAATTAGTATATCTGAATGGATAAGCATAAACACCTTTTTCAACTAGATGATAAAATAAAGGAGTATTGAGAGTAAAAGATAATGGATACCGCTTTCGAACATAGTAGGTCCATTACAACTAATGATTTACTGAGGATTTGGAGATTACATTGCTTGTTGTCTACATGGCAAACTCCAGTGATCTCTGCAATGAGCTAGATGGCTCAATGATTATCCAATTGTAACGAGGTGGATGACTCAATAATAGTCTAACTGTAATGAGGTGGATGGCTCGATGATATTCACTTCTCAGCTCGCGTTAAAAAAAGGTTCCACATTGTACTGCATCTTTTCTGATGTCGTCTGCACCTGTGGTTTGATTTGAGAATTCATCCTCTTGGATCCTCTCGACAAGGAATGAAATAAACTTGTTAGCAAAAACTATAATTTTAATAGAGAAGTGATACGCTTTACCGTATTCAGGAAATGTTATTTTCTATATATCTTTTGACGTCAGCCTCCATCGGTTTTGACGCAGTAGATGATGACTTGATATGATGCTATAATGATGATGACTTTCTCGTCAGTACCATGTTGATGACGATACTTCATTGATAAGATGATGATGCTCCATTGGTAGGATTATATTGATGCTCCATTGATAGAATGATGATTTTTCATTGATGATCCATTGGTAGGATGATGATTCTTCATTGATAATCAATTGGTAGGATGATGATTCTTCATTGATGATACATTGGTGAGATTATGTTGATATCCCTCTAGGTGAAGACGTTGATGCTCCATTGATAGGATAATATTCTTTGTTGATGATCCATTGGTAGGATTGTGTTGATGCACTCTAGGTGATGATGTTGATGCTGCATTGATAGGATGATGATTCTTCATTAATGATCAATTGGAAGGATCATGTTGATATTCCATCGATAAAATGATGATGATGTCCTTCTCGATAGTGATACTATCTCATTTGATAATACTATAGATATGTCCCTTTGGATAATGGTATTATCTTATCTGATGATACTGTAGAAATGTCCCTCCGGGGAGTTTTCACATTACCGCGCCTGATTTGACGTGATTTGTGAATATTCTTCAAATATTCTTGATACTGAAAAATGTAATTTGATGTCATTGTAGATGCTTGTACATGTTGAGAGTGATGCTTTAACTTGTTCATATTTGAACATTTGTATTCATTGGGACTCATGCTTTGCTGGGAATTTGACCGAGGTGCTATTGCTCGTATTCTGAACTGTTTCTTTTTTTACTTCTGAAAAACTTCAATGACTTTCCTGCATCCACCGAAAAGTTGTCAATTTTGGGGAGCTCCTCGCCCTTTTGACTTCTCCATATTAATTGAATGAAGGAATATGATGATGTTGAGGCAAACTTATAGGCATCCACAAAAAAATTGTTAGTTTTTAAAACAAACTGATATGTGTTGAGTTCTTCAAACGCACTCTCCTTTTCTTACTATCGTCGGTTGATCACTTTGATCTCTTGCTTCTTGATAGACAAGACAAAAAATTTTATGCAAAAATATTTGAAACATAAATCTTTAAGAAAAAGGTTTTCAAAAAGTTGTAATTGAAAAGAAAGGTCACTGTCAAGTATCATGTCACGTCAAGCTTGATGAACACATTTGGGGTTGATGTTTCGAGATCTATCAGGCAATTTGCTGGAAAAATTCTAAAGACTGTTAAAGTTTGAGCGATATGACTCTGAAATGTCAAAGATTGTTGAATTTGACTTCTAATCCTTAAACAGCGTTGGGGATCACTTGACGTTACTTCTGAACTCCTGATCATGCTGTAGTTATTCATAGCTGTCTTAAATCTCTAATGAAGCCATGATGAAATTTTTGAGGTCATCCTTAAAAATTTCTGTCCCAGTTAACTATCTTGGCGTATCTAGAACCATTGATGAACGAATCATGGAATTTTTGAGATCTTGACAAAAAATTTGTCCGAGTTACAATTTTAAACGTAACTTCAGTCTTGACTTGATACAGAGATCTTCTTATTGGGAATTTTAGAGTCCCTCTCAAAAATTTTGTCCTAGTTTCTACTGTAAAGAAAAATAGAGATGTTATGAGAGATATGATCGAGCCGTTGTGGCGCCTACGTTTCCCGTTGAGGCAGGAATTAAGTCAAACGTAGTTCCCCCTCAAGGATTTACAAAAATAAGACAGATTAAACAAGCAACCAACTGAGGCCGACATAGGCCACCTACGTATCTCATTCTTGAGAATTCAGGTCATACGTAGTTCATTACAGAGGGATAAAATTCTAAACAAAGTCATTACAAGCAAATAGAACAATTACAAGGAAATAAATAAAAGAAACTCTAAATCTTCAAATATAATAACTCTTGATATCATCTGCGTCGATTGACAACTTAAGATGAATGTCTATTCTCAAATACGACATGTCATTAAAGAAACTGTATTGATATATCGTCTAAGCAAACTTATGATCTTCCGTCAGATAGACATTGATTTGTGCTTCTTTGAGACATTCATCATTCTCTAGATTCACAGCTTCTGTCTTATCCAGATTTGACTTATCCTAATTCTGTAACTGTATTAGTTCTTCGACAAGGTGTTCAAATATCAAAATCTCCTCGTCATGCTCTTCAAACTCATGTTCATCTAACTCATTTTTGTTTATTCAGCTTTGTGACATGACATGATATTGAAAGGTTTAAAAATTATTTTTCCTGAAACAAAAAACAAAGATTGTTAGATAGCAGAATTAAACCAAGTAAAATAATTTTTTGCAATAGAAGAGGCCTTCATTGAAAATAAGGACATACGAACTTTGGCCATGACCAGGAGCCATTTTGCCTTTTTCAAAACATTACGAGGGAAATTAAAACATAATTCGGGAAAATAACATAAAAGGTGGGTTCTAGTCCTTATTCAGACTACCACCAATTTTAGAAATAACATAAGATTCATCTTTGTCTATCGAGATAAGTGAGGAATCTAGAGAGGAGCGGAAGTCCAATTAAGAACTTGCTCCATTGGCTTGGCATCTTGTATGCCTGGTGTCTCGATCATCTTCTTGGGTGCAACATCACCTTCTTCGAAAAGATTCCCAATTCCTTCTCCAAGACTGTCGTCATTGGCATATTCCTCTACCAGGAAGGACTGGCATAAATGAGTCAAAGAATTTGGTGGAACATGATTAATCCCCTTCTTGATCTGACCCTCTCTTGACACTAAAGCAAAAGCTTGATAGGGTGTCATGATCGTAAAATTGAATTTCTCACTTATGCTCGGTCAAGCTACAACTTTCTCAAGGTTATCAGGACCTGCCAGATATATCACCTTTACCATGCACCACTCATCCTCCGTCTCTATCATATTTATAGTGACGTCTCCTTGGTTTTGTAGAGGATTACCGTTAATGCTGGGTACAACGGTCCTAACCACTTTCTGGTCGATCAAGTTCTGAATCATGTGCTTCAAATTAATAGAGTCTTTAGTATCATGCCCAAAACTATTGTAATGATATACACACCTTCGATCGGCTCGGTAAAATCTTGAACTAGTATCGACTGGCTTGGGCTTGACCTGATGAATAATACCTGTCACACTCAATATCTCAAACAACTTCATTTGGTTATCAATGAGAGGTGTAAAATTTTGGGTAGGTTTCTTTTCAAATCTCGAACGGGGAGGATCATAATTTCCTTGTTGGGGGATAGGCATTTGACGATAATTTGGAGCGTTTTGACAGGGAGGTCCTTGAAACTTTGGGTCAATCATGTTCCTAGTGAATCCTCTACGATTCAGCAATGAATTACCATTGGCATTGGAAGTGAAAGTTGGAAGGGTGACAATTCCTTAGTCAATCAAATCCTGATTTTTATGCTTCAAGTTGATGCAATCCTCAGTGGTATGTCCAGCACCTCCTGAATGTTAAGTACAATGAAGATCGGGTCTGTAAAGTCTGGAATTGACATTGACATATTTTGGATCAATTGTTCGTATTAGACCAGCCACTTTCAATCTCTCAAAGAGTTGGGTTCGACTTTCAACCAAAGGAGTAAAGACTCGAGAAGGTTTCTTCAAAAACTCCTGACAAGAAAAATTGAAATTATTTCATGAAGATGGAGATACTTGAAGGTAACTTGAAGGATTTTGGTGAGCCGGTGCTGGGAAATTTGGGTATTGTGGAGTTTGGTAACTAGGAGGGGCATTTGGGTAATTTGACAATGATACTTGGTAACTTGACTGAACATTTGGGTAATTTGGCAATGGATTTTGGTAATTTGGATAATTTGGTGGTGGAGCTTGGTAATATGGTTGGATGGAGTGAGAATTTTGTAGACCTAAAGGGTAGGTTTTAGATGGTAAACATTTTCGAACATTGAGGACGACATGCCTCTTTGATTTTTGGCTCGATTCAAATTAGATAGAGGAAACATCTCCCCTCTTCCTCCTCAATGGTCCCGAGGATTCATCTTGGGGAGTCATTCAGATGACTTTTCCAGTTTTGAGACCGTCTTCAATATCCTCACCAATTTTGACTATCTCACTGAACTTTCCTCCTAAAATGAGCAACATCCTGTTGTAGTACTTCGGCTCTTGAATGCGCACGAAGACTTCAATAATTTCTTTCTCGGTCATGGGAGGCCTAACCTTTGCAGCCTCTCTTCTCCAACGATAGGCATATTCTCGGTAGCTTTTAGTAGAATACTAGTTGATTCTCTCCAAAGAGTATCGATCAGGGATGAATTCTACATTGTCACCAAACCTTCCAATGAAGTCCTTAGCCAAAGTGTTCCAAGTTGGCCACTGCTTGATTTCTTTAGAAATAAACCATTCCAAAGCTTCTCCTTTTAGACTTCGAATAAAGAGTCACATTAACAAAGATTCATCTATCCATACTCCAATAAGTTGATCACAATAAGCCCTCAAATGTGTCAAAGGATTCTCAACTAAACTAAAAGTGTCAATTTCTGGTACTTTAAAACTTTCTGGAAGATCCAAATGTGGATGATGACAAAAATCTTAATAATTCAACCCCACAATGTCTGGGTGTATTCAACATCTTTCATTGCATTCATAATTTCCTATCTGATGCTTTGCTCAACCTTTCCTCTTATGACCTTCCACTCCTTCTCCTTCTTCTCATAATGATCGGGTTCGAAATATGTGGTAAAGAGAGGGTACAGTTCATGTGATATTGAAAGATGAAATGAGGTTTTTAGAGGTATGGGTTGAGTGGTAGGTGGGTTTTGAACAATTTGAGTAGAGGTTTGATAGACCGGAGGAAAATTGTAGAAAATATTGGTATTTGGAATTTGAGTAATAGGTAACTTTTGGTGTGAGGAGCTAGCACAATATGGGTTAGGGGTGGTTAAGTCGCTGATGGGAGGTTTTGGAATCGTAATGGTGGTTTAATTGTTTGGAAAATGTTCGGATTTTTGATCCGAAGTAGGAAAAAAGAGTGGAGGCCTTCCATTGTCTAGACTAGGAGTGTTGGCAATAATGGCCAGATTCGTCAAATCACAGGTTTATCTATTTCAGCCCTTATTTCAGCAATCTGTTGGAACAATTGTCAAATTAACTTGTTTTGTTGTGCAATGATAGGGTCATTCAAAGTAATCTCATTCAAATAAGTGTTTTCAGCATTTTCGACCACTTTTTCTTTGCCTTTTGAAAAACCCTGCTCGGAGAAGGAATCTTTGGACCTTGTGAAGTATGGATGTTCCGCCATTTTCTCTACATAGATCAGTTTTGAGTACCTAACAAAGAAAAACTACTCAAAAGGAAAATGTGTTAGTCTGTGTCGATGATAAATAATACAAAATATCTCACACATTATCACAAACACATAAGAGTTACTACATTTGAAGATAAACTAGCCCACATATATAGAGAAATGACTAAATAGACAGGAATTTGTTTATTTGATTTCGAGCTTAGTGAATCAGAAAAGTCGACTCGAGTCGAGACAAAGTTCATTGTATCTTTCATTGACATACTTCGGATTTTCGATTGAGATGAAATTCCAATGTCTTTGTTAGAGTTGGAAAAGATGAAATTTCTCAGAAATGGGGACCAAACCTTGAAAGGCTGCCTACGTATCTCAAGAAGGAGGATTCATGTCCTACGTAGTTCGACCAGCTTGAATCTCTTTCGGTTTGAGATAAAGGGTTAACCTTTTTTATGAAACGAGTAAGATTTGAAAAATGAAGTTCAAATTTTGTTGAGAAACTAAAGATTCGAAGAGTATTTGGACGGTTTTGATAGTGACTTGATATTTAGGCTTAGGGTTTCTAGAAAATTTCCAAATAAGTAGGGCTAGAACATCTCCAAATAAAGCAACATATTCACAAGCAGTTATAACACATAAACAGTTATTGCGCATTTTAAACAAATATGTGAACCTTTAGAGCCAAGGCACACCAACGATTTGAGCGATGTATACGTCATTTGAAACATTCCATTGCCCAAAACCCAAATTTATACAAGTTTAACGAATATACTGAATGGGGATACATAATAGGGAAAATGGGATACAAAATAATCAGTCCCGCACAAGGGTACAATCCTAAAGTATTCCTCCATGGCAGGTCCTTTGTTCTTTATTTCTTCTGTTCTCCAAATGCCAACGCCTTTAAATGCAATGACTCATGAAGATCTTCATGTAACTAAAGTAAGCTAATTAAAATAGACTCACAACACCGAGGGAAAATGGTTTGGCCAAAGACGTATACATCCTTCTAATTTAAACACATAAGTATGATCGTCCGTTTAGGCCGTGGGCCATTTTGGACTGAAGGTGATTTGTCTAATGGGCCCGACACGCCTTGTGTGATGGGTTAGCTTAGTTCAATGCGCTAAAAGAGAATTTGGTTTCGCTCTACGCTAGTTGACTCAGAGTTGGTTTAGATAAGACTTGGTTACCCGAGTCGGACAAACTACAGGGTAAAGTCTAATAAACGACGTTGGATGACCACAAGCCAACTATCTGTTTATCACTTCAAAAGAATTCGAAGGTGTTTTTTCTAAAAGATAGCCGTGGAAAGCCGCGTAACCGCCTTTTTTCCTAATGCAAACTATTTTCCGTTTGGCAGAATCAATGTCATGAATGCCACAATTTATAATTTTCAAGAATTGAAACAAGTAAGTAATAAAACAAATAGCCAAATAAGGTAATTTTAAGGTCAGAACCCATTCAATTTCCCAGTAGAGACGCCATTCTATTTTATATTAAAAAGAGAAAACGACTGGTTTTTAAAGAGAAATTAAGAAAACTATTTTTTTCAAAAGATTAAAAATAGAATGTCTAATGAAAATATTTAAGGGGGTTCGGGGTTCATATTAGGATTTCCGGAAGGGTTTTAAAGGACCCAAAACGGCCGCTAACACGCGGGTATTCGCTAATTAACTATTTGCCTAAACTGTTTTAAAAAAAATACACATACTTGAATAAGAGAAAGTAAAAAAAATCATTTAAGTTTAAATAGTTAATTCAAAATGGCTACTATCTTTTGTGGCGTTGATTAGGAAAACCTTAAAATTAAATAAACACATAATGACAATTAAGTAGATAGAGAAACAAGATTTGGGCCCAACCCGCCTGGGCCAGCACTTGGGCCTAACTTCTGATTTTTGGGCTTTGACCCACTTTTACCTGTCCTAACACTAAATATATGTCAAAATATATGGGCTTTTTGCCCATTTAACCTGTCATAAACAAGCAATAAGGCGGCCAAAAATTGATGGGCCTTTGACCCAATTTCCCTGTCCTAAAACTATCAAAACTCTACACAAATATATGGGCTTCTAGCCCAACTACATCTAAAGAATAGACTGCTGGAATTTGGGGCTTCTTGGCCCATTCTAGATTAGTATACATAGTGTACACAGTTATTGTATACCATGTATATAACTGTATCTGATGCTTATTCCATGTATACTAATTTATACAACTCGATTTCAGGCTCTCTTCCCCTGTATTTCAGCTTCCCTTTGAACTTTGTTGGATGAGGCAGGCTCGAACTTAAACTCGAGGTTATGCAAAGAGGGAGTCCTAAATGAACTCGGATGTAGCATCACATGTAAAGAAGCGAAGGTAAAGAGTTAACATAAATAATTCAAAGTTATCATTAAGTAATTTTGCCAATAAAGAGGCAGTGAGCAGAAATGAATTGATCAAAGTTCAATATATGAAGCAACAACACATAATACATGACACATATGAAGATATGAATTAATTGAACAACTACTAGAACAAGATATCTTTTTTTTTGTATATATATATATATATATTATTTTTTATTTTTTTTATATTTTTTTTTATATTTTTGATAAACAAATAGAACCCAACAGAATTATACTAATATGCTAGTTTAAAATAGGAATCAAATGTATCAGATAAAGTGAAGATCATACCCCTAGATGGTTAAGAGCTCCACATCAAAAAGACTACAATCTAACTCAAAAATCACGTTTTAACCCAAACAAACACATTGTCAAGTAAAGACAAAGTGCTGCCTCCAGATAGCTTTTAGAAATAGAGACGTTCACATTGATTTGTTTATCTATTCTTAAAGAGAACATATAGTTGAACACAAAAAGTCTTTTGGAGTCCCAAACTATAAACCGCGAACTTTCTAAAATAAAACTTGATTAATAAGAGAAGACAAGAAAATGAACTAAACAAGCACACTTAATAGAGATATACGAAAACAAAAATTTGGTGAATCATGAGAAGACTTGGACCTAAACCAAAACAAAAAGCTCAACTAATCTATCTTATACAAGCTTCATATCGATCTAACCCACACATGAGCAAGAGACAACACTCAAAATAATGACATTCGAACAAAAGAATATGAACTTAGCAAGGACAAGACATTCAACTAAGAAAATATAATCTTGATATTTGACAAAATGAAATACAACCTCCGAACCAGAAATAAACAACCCTTAAAAACCAATAGAAGCACACTAATACCAGTAACAAAGCATTGAGCTAAATCAAAAATTAAAAAATAAGCTAAACTTAACTCCCGAGTAAGACTTGATAACAGAATGATGAGGTATTACCTTTTTCTGGGCAGTGAAACTGGAACAGATGAGCTTGAGAGCGATTCCACCACCCTAAGGAGAGAATCCGACAGAAAAATCAATTTCCAAACCAGCAGACCTAGAATTTTTAGCTATAGGGATATTATCTTCCTAAATTTTTCTTTTGTCTACCTATATTCTGTAACTTTGTTCTGTGTTTACTTTTCTCATTGTTTCTTTTATGTATCGTGTCTTTAGGAAGCCAAAACTAAGAAATCACCAACCCCTAATACTGAGAAAGAAGGGAGTTTATATAGAGGGAAGATGGGGTTAGGTTCTGGGGGGAAAAGGGGTGAGTAATTGGATAAGAACAAGAGAAATTTGAATTCCAAATCAAATTCTCAAAGGATAAGAGCTCACTATACGAATTTGTAATGTATAGTTGCTGATGATGTATTGTATTGTTGTATTGGATGGGTCTTTTGTATTGGGAATGAGCCTTGGTTATTGAAATTGTAATTAAGAATAAAGGGTTGCTGGTTGTTGGGAGAAAATGGCCCAAGAATGGTCTTGTCCCAAATGGTTTAAGGTGGGGCAAAATAGTAGTGAAAATTTTTAATAGAAAGGGTTAGATTTGCAAATGTAAAATGGCTAAATGAATTGTAATTATAGACATATAGAATTCACAATAAAGCCGAATTTGCAAATTAAAGATGAATTGAAATAAGATTAATTAATGAGCTTCTTAAATTTAGCAAAATGAAATAATTAACTTAATTATAAATCGAATGATTTAAAAATATAAACTATTATATAACTAAACTAATTAACCAAATATTTAACCGAAACTAAATTTTCTGAGATGAATTTTGAATATTTATAAAATATGCTAATTATATATATAATATATATATATATATATATTATTTAAAAATTCCAAAAAGTGACAAAATTACATAAAACTAACTTGAAAAATATTTTGAATTTTATAAAGTCAATTATTTCAAATAGTTTGGAATTTTAAGAAGCTCGATTATTAATTTAAATTGTGGAGGTCCAAAATTGGGTGTCAACAGGTGTCACGCCCCGATACTACTCGTTTGATGAAACACAACACCTAGGATCACAAGTGACCTAAAGATAAACCTGAGTCTGGCATATATTAAGCGTACTGAAAAATAACTAAGTAAAGCATGAACTATGACGAAGCTAAATCAATAGATATCTGAAGAGGGGACAAAACCCAACTAGTCTGAATGTTGATTATATAAAAAGAGGTTAGTGATGATTGAAACAACCAGTTAACAATTCAAGTTGAATCAACTACTATGTCTGAAAAGTCTCTAACTGATTTGAGTTGCTAGGAAATGCCCCCAGCTAACTCTAACAAGACAGAAAACTGAAAATAAAGACTAAAATAGAAAGCATGTATATTGTCCTCGAAGTATAAGGAATCAACACTGAAGCTGCTGAAGTCGGACTGAGAATTGATGTAAGCGTGATCTCAATGCTAAGTACCCGAACCTCCATAATTAAAGGATGTAGCGTAGAGTATGCATCGGAACATGGAATGCACTGAGCATGCAGGATATAAATATGCTAAGCTGAACAAAGTATTTAAGCTGAACAATGCATAACTGAGTAATGATATAAACTGAACAAGGATATAGATATGTACTGAAGTATAACCAAAATATAATTTGAATGCAATGACCAAGTACTAATTATGAAGATAACATGTTGACCTGTATACTAAATTAACGGCTGAAAACCTTGTCAATGCACTAAGATTTTGACTGTGGGAGCTACTATTAACCAACATAAAACACGTGACTTAAACGTGGAGTCCGATGTATACTCCCCATCGAGAGGGCCCACTATACCTTGCCAGGGGTATAAAGGCATGACTGTGGAATGATCACTAAAAACTGTTGCCCAATAGAGGGGACTTCTAAACCTACGTTACCACGTAATTTTAAGACTTTGAGGGTATGGTGAAATCTAGTCCAACTCGGTGCTAAGTATACTCCTAAATGAATCTATATGAAGCAAAAATACACTACGTACTGAGTAGCTCAATACTAACATGCTAACTGAGCATGCAAAATTTATTTATACCGAAAATGTGACATTCGAAATCTTAAGCATTATTCTCTATCTAACTGATCTAGAAAGTATAATTCATGAACTAGAATTTACACAAACTAGGGTTCTAAGTTTTATACAAGGAATTATGAAATGCTTCCAAGAAAACATATTATTTAGATATGGATAATATAGCAACTGAAATCACCACAATTTCTAAGATTCTACAAACCCTAGGTCTAAACAAGTTATGTGGAATCAAGGAATTGACTGAATTCTAGGGACCTAGTGGATGAAAGGAACCCACTACTGACATCCCATATACCTGGTGACAAAATCTACGCAGAAATCCTTTGGATTTTGGGGCTAAACTTTAAAGAACACTGTTTCTTGTTGAAAGAAACTAGCGCCTCTTTCTCTTCTTTTCGTTCTAACTTGGATGATTTTTGAAGAATGAGGGTTCTGGGTATGTCTGGTTAGATTATTGATACTACATAAGCCAACTCTAGATCATGGGTTGGGTAATTCTTCTCATGAGTCTTAAGTTGTCTCGAGGCATAATCTATAACTTTTCCATTATGTATGAATACACAATCCAATTCAACTCTGGGTGCATCAAAATACATAACAAAGCCTTATATACCCTCCAGTAAGGTCAACAATGGGGCAGTAGTTAACAGGGTTTTCAATTCCTGAATGCTTTTCTCACAAACTTCAGACCATTGAAACTTTGTTGTCTTCTAAGTCAACTTTGTCAGCAGGGATGAAATAGGTGAAAACCATCCAATCCAAAGAAACTCCTAATATTTGTTGGAGATGTGGGTCCGGGCAAGTTCTGAACTGCCTCAATCTTCTGAGTGTCAACTCAAATCCCTTCACTAGGAAAAGATATAGCCTACGAACACCATTGACTCAAGACAAAACTAGTACTTGGAAAATTTGGCATACAACTCTCTATCTTTGTGAGCTTGAAGAACTAATATGAGAAGACTAGCATGTTCCTCCTCATTCCTTAAATAAACCAGAATGTCATCAATAAATGCAATGAAAAACATATGAAGATATTGTTTAAACACTTTGTTCGTAAGGTGCATGAACATTGCAGGAGTATTAGTCAAACCAAAATACATAACTAGAAACTCATAGTGACCATAGGGGGTCATGAATGTTGTCTTCGGGATGTCACTTTCCGTTACTCTCAACTGATGATTGCCAGAACTAAGGTTTGTCTTAGAAAAATAGGCGGCACCCTTAACCTAATCAAACAGATCATCAATTCTCAGAATTGGATACTTATTATTTGTAGTGACCATGTTCAATTGGCGGTAATCAATACACATCCTAAGAGAACCATCTTTCTTCCTCACAAATAAGATCAGAGCCCCCCAAGCCTAGAAACTGGGTCGAATGAAACCTTTAACAAAAATGTCTTTCATCTGCTCTTTTAACTCTTTCAACTCAGCGGAAGACATTATGTATGGCGGAATAGAAATAGGTCTTGTATTACGAAGAATATCTATACCGAAGTGTATTTCTTTGTTACGAGGGACTCCGGGGAGATCTTTTGGAAAAACCTCTGGAAACTCATTCACAACTAGATTTGACGAAATATGTAGTGTCTCAACACTAGAGTCATTAACTAGGACTAAGTGATAGATGCACCCCTTGGAAACTAACTTTCTAGCCTTAAGTTACGAAATAAAATGACCCTTAGGCACTGCTGAACTACTCCTCCACTCTATAACTGGCTCATTAGGAAACTTGAACTTAACTACTCAAGTTTTACAATCAACTGAGGGGTAACAAACATGAAGCTAGCCCATACCTTGAATGACATCAAAGTCAACCATATTTAGCTTAACTAAGTCATCTGTGGCATCCTTGTGATTAGCAGAAATGGTACAATCACGATAAACTCTCTGAGCGAGAATAGAGCCACCAAAAGGCGTGGAAACACTGAAGGGCTTAAGAAGGTACTCACAAAGGATATCAAAACTCATAGCAATTTACAGAGTCACAAAAGATAGATTGGCACCTTGGTCAAACAATGCATATACATCAAAAGTAAAGACTTTTATCATACCAGTGACAACATCAGGTGAATTATGTTACTCTTGGTGACTAGTAATAAGATATAGACAGTTTGCTCCTCTGCCTTTCCCAGAATAAGCTCTTCATGGTGCAACTCTATCTTGCGGAACTGCTGAAGAAGATTGGGCTCTATTGCCTCCATTACCACTAATATTCATGTTCTTAGGACACTCTCTCATGAAGTGACATGTCTGACCACACTTGAAGCAACTAGTGGACCCATCACGACACGCTCCTAGGTGGTTCCTACCACACTTAGAACATGTAGGGGTCAAGTTGGCCCCTTGTGCCACACTACCCTGAGATTGAGTAGGTATGGCTATAAAGTTCTGCGAATTCACAATCCTGAACTCACCTCTGTTCTTTGGTGCAGGTGCACTAGCAGATGATGGTGCAGGTCCAGTTGGCCTCTGCTGAAAAGATGTCCGGTTTGCATTTTCGGTCTTCTGCTTTCCGAACTCATTACATGTGGTCTTAGCTTTCTTGCTGCGAAACTCTTCCTTATCTCTCAATTTGTCTTCCTCAACCTGCTGCACATGGATCATAGGCCTTGCTATGTACATATCTCCTATCAACATCATGGCCTTACTCTCTTTGCTTGACAAACGGGACAGTCCATACACAAATAGACTCATCCTTCTCGTCATGTCGGCAACTTGATCCAGAGCATAGCGGGACAATTGAGTGAACTTGAGGCTGTACTCATGGGTTCCTGCTTAAGAGTGACAAATTCTCTTACCTTTGCCTCTCTTAGTTCACAGGGAAAGAAACGCCATATGAAGGCACTTCCGAACACAACCAAACTTACAATTGGTGACTCTTCATCTATACTCTTTCTCAATTGGTCGTACTAGATCTTAGCAACACCCTTGAGTTGGTATACAGCTAGTTCAACATGCTCAACATCTACAACGTGCATCACCTAAAACACTTTTTGCAACTGTTCCACAATGTTTTCGTGATCCTCAATAACCTTAAACCGGTGAAGTCTGGAGGATACATCCTTAAGAGCTTATGGATCCTAGATGTATGAGCAACATCCTGTCGAACCCCTTTATGTTGACCCTCTTGGTTAGTCACAACTTGACTCAACATCCGTATAGCATCCCCAAACTTAGCATTAGTGACCTCTCCTTGGGGATGAATATATGGTGCATTAAGGACCCCTTGATCCTGGGGATCAACATTTCTCCTACCAGGACGACCTCAAATAACTCTTCGTGGAGGCATGATCTGAAAGATACGTGCAAGCACGAATTAGAAAGAAACTTTCATAGAGTTAAAACTCTATCGCACGAAAAGAGTATGAAATAAGTGAGATATTTCCTAAATGTTGTAGCCTCCTAATTATAGATTTGGAGGGCTTCACACCGATAACCAGGAGTTTACTGACATGGCTTGATAGACACCGTAGGACTCTTGAACTCTGTACTCTGATACCAAGTTTTTCTTTATCGAGCTTTCACCCTGGACGTAACTGGCACTCAAGAACCATTGCTGGTCCCCAAGCGAACCATTGGCCTAGCTCAATACTCAGAGGAAGACTTACTCAACAATATATGAACTCAAAAGTAAAGGTTTCTCAAAAGTCTCAAAGTAAATAACTCAGACTATTTATAAAAGTATTCAACTGGCCAAAAGAGGCAACTCAAGGCTTGAACATTAACAATTGAAAATGGAGAAGACTTCTCAAAATACTACTGTCTATGAAGCCTCTAGTAACTATGATGGAAGTCGGGACAAGACTCAAGACATCCTGACAAAAAAATTTCATATATACGAAGCCCTTCTGAAAGCAAGAGGGGGCTCATTAAACTAATTGGAATGCGATGGGATCAACAAAGTGTTGGTTGATGACCGTTAATACCTGTATATGCATCATAAAAAAGATGCAGGCCAAATGGAGTCAGTACATTGAATGCACAAGCATCTAAGGGGAACTCTAAAGCATAGACATAAGATTGAACTAATAAAAAATAAGAACATACTCACTTCATCTCAACTCAACTCAACTCAAGGATACTTAACTCTATAACACTCAACTCGATTCAATATAAAAGCAACAATAAATATGGAGTATAAATAAAGCTTTTAAAATAGTAAGTAATAACTCAATGGATTTAAAATTACAATAAGTAACTCTTTTACTCTTATTTGGGAGATCCTCTAACCTATAACCATCACTAAGAGCTATGTGATGATACAACGTCTCTCCCACGCTGCCAGAATTGCCTTATACATTGCCGGAGTATAAGATATCCTCAATTAAGTGGATCTACTAAGCTATTCTTAAAAAATCAATAAGGAATCATCTAAAAAGTATGACCCTTTACATATGTTGACACACATGGTATATGAGGACTTTGAGTTCACTGAACTCTTCCCCATATCGGTGCTAAATAATACTCCCAATAATATAACTAATGATCATATGTTTAAAAATATTTCCTCATCCTCAAACTTTGAGATTATTACTCAAAAGGTTCTCTTAGAAGAGATAATGCTAAAAAACTCCTCAAGAACTCATTTGGAAATCAAGGTTTCCTCTAATTTTTAAAAGTAAAACATTTTCACTTGGGAAACTTAGTTCCTTATATTCATTTTGAAACCATGAACTTAAATCTCTTCATCGTCATACTCAAGTACTCAAGTCTTAAAACAAGTTTTAAAAGTTTGTAAAAGACTTCTCAAAATGACTCGAAAGGACTTCCTCGAACTTTACTCTTAAATCTATCTTGAATTTGATGTGAATTCAAGAGTTATGATTAATGATATATAGGATCGCTAGATGATTAATGAAGGTTTAAATAGTTAGGATTAAGAAGGGAATGAAAGCTCGACTCTAAGGAACAATTGTGGAACGAGAACAAAGAAGAAAAGTGGACTGATGCTTCGGGAGCAAGGGTGGCGCATCGCGCCAGGCCTCCAATTATTGGGAGGCCTTTATGGCGCACTATTGGCACCCCACACCAGCTCTCTTAGTGCATCGGGGGCGCGGCGCCCCAAACCTTTGCCAAAACATCCTGACAAATTTTTCTTCTCGATTTTTGGCCCTAATTCACCTAGAATAGATTTACTTCTTCAAAAATTACTTAGATTTATAAACCCAACATAAGCAAATTAAAATCTACTAAAATTTCCTCAAGAACAACCCTCAAACTCAAAACCCTCACTTTAAGAACCCATCAAACATCATTAATAACGAATGAAAAATAAAACCTCAAGAAAACTCATGAAGAACCTCATTACACGTATTTCATGGACGAATTTGATAAAGAAACTCATGATTGGCGTGAGGGTGAACTAAACTAGCACTATGAAAACTTACATACGTCGAAAGGATCAAATCCTTGGCAAAATTCCTCAAAGCTCGCAAGAAATCTTGAACTCTTCTCCCTTTTCTCCGTTTGAACTTTTCCCTAACCTTCCAAAAGTTTTTACACTTTAGTGTAAACTGATTTTAATCAGCTTTGACCCCTAATTTGGGTGAAAAAACGTGTGGGGCTAGTGGGGGTAATGAAAAGATCAAAATACCCCTCCTTA
This sequence comes from Solanum okadae, assembly GCA_036553675.1. Lineage (NCBI taxonomy): Eukaryota > Viridiplantae > Streptophyta > Magnoliopsida > Solanales > Solanaceae > Solanum > Solanum okadae. The sequence continues at coordinate 29,371,883 of CM071689.1, forward strand.
AATTGATGCATTGCCTTAACTAGGCTGACTTAAACGGGTATATCCCGTTCACTCGAAATTGGAATTTAGCAAACTCGGCGGTGTTGCAAAGAGGACTCAATGACCTTCAATTTGATATCTCATGGGCCACTTAACTCATCCTGCACTTAATGTTATGGTTAGTTGAAGTTTACCCAAAACTCACAATTGAAGACTAACTTGCACAATTCCCAAATTGGCTATTTCTAATTTAGTTCTTTATAAAATTAGCCCTTTCTAAGACCGAGGTGTTCACTATAACAACTATAACTTTTTGGATTAATCGACATGGTTGTGGTCAAGATTAACCCCTACACCAAAGGAATCACAACCAGAGATGATGGATTATAAAAAAAAATGATAATATGTTACAAATGTTATCCAACACGTCATCATAGACATTAAGGGGTCGTTTGGTAGAGTGTATTAGGAAAAATAATGCATGTATTGCCTTGTGTATAACTAGTATCTTGTTTGGTACTCATTTCCAACCTATGTATAACTAATTCTTGCATTACTTATACACTCTATTGTGTGTTAAGGTGTGCATTTCTAATACCATAGATTTCTAGGTATTAGCAATGCAATGGTTTTAATGCATGTATTAACTCAACTAAAGACACAATTGCCCCTCAGTGCCTCTTTATATCTTTTCCACCATAATAGTGAAGGGTATCTTTGTAAATAATTTTTTTAATGCAATGCATTCTATTTTTAATGCATCAAACAAAACAGTGCATAAAAATAATCTATGCATAATTAATGAAAGCATAACTACTACATGCATTGCTAATGCATGCATTACTAATCACTCTATTTAACATTATTTTTATACTCTCTACAAAACGAACCCTTATAGCATAAACAACCTCAAAGGGGGATTTGAATTTATAAAAGATATTTTAAAATGTAATAAGGAGATCAACATTTATTCAAGCTTTATATCACTCTTATGCTAAAATATAACAAATACAATGAGATATGCTATTAAACACCAAACAAGAATGACAACTGCAATTAGCACTTGTCGAGACATCTAAGATATGCTCTTGCATTCAATAAATATCCATTATATATTTATCAAGCTTCATCGCCAATCTATGTAGTCTTAGTTTAGATTACTCATATACACATAAGCGTAGACTTACTGAAAGTTCAAGAATGCCTAACAAGTTAAAAAAGCACACCAATGCTTTTTCACATGACAAGTAAAAATTTATAGAACAAAAATGTGGCACATGCCACGGCCTTCATTTAGCATGCAACAAACATCAAATCTAATTAACTGGAAATTATTCTTTTGGGCATATGCATACATAGTGAAGTACAAAATTTTGTTGGCATTCTCAGCTTCAATAATTAGTAAAGTAGATCTGCGTCTTATTGAAATAAATAAATATCAGATTATTTGAACATTCTCCAATTCAAATTAATAATAAATATCATATTATTTACACAATCGCCATTCAAATTAATAGTCTTATCTAACAATATTTATTCCAAGTCCTTTTCTCCCCTCGGACATGGTAATTATCTCCATCCTTATGAATTGCGGCTTTCCTTTCCAATTTGTCGTCTCATTCAAACCTTTTGTTATTTCATCATAATGTGTGTTAGAGTAAAAAAGAGTTGACCATTAATTTACCGAAGAAGTAAAAAAATGTTAGAAAGTGAATTAATTTTGTGCATACGCAAACACACTGAAAATAACAAAAAAATACATTGATCATGTGACTCATCATAAACATTGAAAATTATGGAAATTTATATTCATCATGTATAACTCATCAAGTACATTGAAAATAACAACAATTTTATATTCATCGTATACTCATCAAGCCCATTGATATTAACGAAAATTATACACTCATCATGTAAATTATCAAGCAAATTAAAAATAATGACAATTTTATATTCATCACGAAACTTAGCACACACATTGAAAATAACAATAATTTTTATAGCGAATCAGACTCAATGTAATTTCTGTTAATTTCTTACACTACAAGAAAAACGCTCTATAGTGAAGAGCAAACTAGTCCTTAAAAGTATGATTTTGGTCCCTAAAGGTCAATAGAGACCGGAAAATCTGGTCGCCACCTCGTCCCTATAGCCTCCGTTGCTAAAGGTCATTAAGGATGAGGTGTATTAGCTGGTCCTTAAATTGTTTTTACGAGTAGTATTAAATTGGTCTTTGAAATTGTTTTAGGGACTGTAATTCTGGTCCCTAGAGATCTCAGGGCCACCAAAAATCTGGTCCTAAAAACACTTTTAGGGACTATATTCACTGGTCCTTAAATAAAAGATCAATTGATGCTCAAAGATTTTTAACCACCAGCTTGCTGGTCCTAAAAAGTTGATTTTGGCAAAGTGTGGTCCCTATATATATACATTGTCTATAATTTCCTATTTTTGAAATTAAAATATAATTACTTATGGCAATAATTAAACTGCATTGATATAGAACTATCATAATTTGTTATCATATATATAAATATACACCATAGTACATGAGTCGTCATATCATTATTTACAAAAATACTTCATTGGAAAAAAAAGAAAACTAACATACTTTAACAAATAATATTAATGTCTTGTTTGCTTATGCAACTGCTAAGCTCTTTGAGTTAAAGCACCAGCAATTCCAATGTCTAATAGTGCCAGTTCCAACAGTCTTTCGAGCAATCCTAGAGCCAACAGTCTTTCGAGCAATCCTAGGTCCAGTTTGTGTCGAGCATATAGAGGAAAACTGATCTTCACATAGATTCCAACCTTTTAGGAGTGGGGGCAAAGTGTCATATTTCCCTAGTGTAATATTTAGCAATTGGCAAAGTTCAAACAGAGTGCGAATCCCTGGAGCATGCTTTTACACTTAACGTGTTTGCAAGGCTATTAATATATTGATGCAGCCAGTCATATAATGCACCTGCAATGGTCACCATATGTATGTAATACTTTTTCATAAAATATGTAAATAATTTAAGAACAAGCACATAACTGAAACAATATGATGAGATCTAGAACAAATAACATCAACATGTCCTCTATGATTCGACAAGTGAAGTCTGAAAAGGCTTGCATGAGATACAGAGGTTTTTTTCGATATCACAACATCTATAACTTGCTATAGATACAATATGAGTACTTTCAGAAGTTCAAGAGTACTAGTGATTTGCAAAATAACGAGTTAGTAAAATAAACAACGAAGTTAAGAAAGAATATAAGAAAATACCTATTTCCTTGAATGTTTTCATCAAAAATAGCTTGGCAAGACGAATGGGCGACAATGCATTTTCGGATGTGTTAACAGACACCTCATGGATGATCTAGGACTTGTCTACTACATAGATCTTGTATTTGATCAGAGGCAGAAATATTAAACATTGATAATTAAGTAATGGGTTTGGACCAACTAGCTGGATGTGAATATGGTGCCTGCTCAACGTTCAACCAGTATTTACTTCTATATGCTCGTATTTGGGAGTTGATTCCTAAAAATAATCAAATTGACATATTAAACTAAGTTGCAGCTCCCATAAATATTAGAAATATGTGGAAGTAAATCTTATCTTGTCTCTCTATCCTAAAAGACAAAATAGTAGTTTCTAGTTCTTTCAAGTTACTCTATAATTAGCTCAATACATTAAAATAAATCAATATGGGAAAAGGTTAAAAAATAACTCACTGTGCAGTAGGTATTTTCCTCAAAACATTTAGTAATGTTGTAGAACGCAATGGGACAGAACAGACTGCTAGTATAACATCCAAGGATTCTCAAGCTATATCTTTTCTCCTCAACAATTCGTACTATCTATACTAAAGAGCTTAGTTTAATTTACAGTTATTATGATCAACATGTAAAAATAATTCATTATCTAAGACAACAACTTAGAGGGTATTTAAGCTTATCTCAATAAAAGGCAAAGCAATTATTAAATGCTTACTTCCTAACCCTGTCGATCTTCTGTCTCTTCCAGCTCTGTAATCGCTTGTGGTTCTAGCTCTTCCCCTATTCTAGATAACAGAAAAAGCTAGAGTACATACTGTAAGGCAATTGTAAATGCAACAAGTATGGTTCCGATCTTCCTTCTAAACCTTGCACGCGCACACTACCTCTGTCTTCTTTAAAGTTTCAATTATAAGAGTTGGTTCACATGCTATATATAAAGTTAAAATGCAACTTTTTTTGGTGTCTTTATGTTCTCTATCCTACAAATCAGGTCCAAAAGTACAATACATCTTTAATTACAGAGCTCCAAAATATTTTGCTGCCAAACAACATAACAATCTTCATCTCAACATGTCCTCAAGATTTACCAAGCCAAGGTGCATATACACAATCTATGGTTTGCGAGAAAATTTTATGTGAGTCACAAATGAGAAGTAATCCAATATATTAGAACCCTTTTACTCCTTAAACCATGAACCTCACTATTCGTATAAATGCATTGTGTAGCCAGTAAAGAACTAGCTTTGGTTAATTAGAAATTTCTCTAAATGATTTTACATTATAAATTTTCATTTCCCTCAGTATACCAGTTTTTCTACGTATCACAATCTAGTCAAAATATCAAACTCAACTTATCAAGAATCTATCTATCACAAAGGATTATCAATAATATACTCTTCTCCTATACATTAATTCCTATCATGTACTTCCTTATCCATAATGGAAGACACAAAAATTTAAGAACAACCCATGTTTAATCTTTAGAATGTCTTAATCCAATTAAGAGTTCTTTTCGTACAATTTATATTTGACAAGTAAAATTCCTGCTCTAATACATTTAATAACAATATTTATGTACCATATGACAGTTTAGAATTACTTGTTGGAGATTAGCCGAAGTTAAAAAAAACCTTAACATCATCTTTCAGGCAGATTGCAAAATGACTATAAAAGCAACAACCTTCAAATACTTGATTTTGACTCCTCAGAAAGCCAAAGTTTCATATCAAACAATGATGGCCATCAGTGGTGTAGTCAAAATTTGGATAAAGGCATTCACATATTGATAAGTAAAATAAACCTTTTTCCTAATTATTGGGTGCACCAAAAATTTTAAATCAATTAATGTAATAGTTAGCTAAATCATAAAAACTTACTAGAACTAACAAATACATAAGTCAAAGCTACATCAAAAAGGTTAAGATGAAACTCTATTAGCGTAAATATGATTCAAATATATTGCAAAGCACTTTAAATCAATGAGTAAAACACAAAACAGAAACATATCTCAAAGAATTTATAAGAAAAACAATGAAAAGTTAATATTTCATACATAAAGGTGGGAAAACGATAAGGAATTTATAATGTCGTTAAGTAGAATTGGAACAAAGGACTCCTATGATTAGCTGTAGAAATCTATTCCAAGTAAAAAAAAGAATTAACTTTAAAGACATCATACCATAAATGCATAGCTAATTCTATTATTTTCTTGCGGTAATAGCTTCACCTTCAGCAGCAGCAATGAACAAAATAGAGATGGAAGAACGCCACTGAAACGAATGGAACACGGAAGTTAAAAGCAAGATTGAATACCTATCGACCACTTTGCCATCACATTTTAAGTGTATACATGGTATACTTTTCCAGCTGACCAACCCAACTTTTCAATTGGCTATATCAATTTTCTAACTTCGTAATACTTCTTCAGTTGATAGTTAACCACTCAGATGGTGATCCCAATAAACTACTACTTAGAACCCTAATCATAACCACAAATTTATCATAGATAAGAATAAAAAAAAACTAAATAATTTATACTATAAGGCTCTGGAAAAGGACTAAAGCGTTCCTTGAATATGAAGTTCGGACATTGTTACAAAAAAATTCATGAATCGCAACCCAATGTATGTTCCATCTCAAATAACCAGTTAATAAAACACTATAATGTAACTGGTGCTTACCATAGTCAAACGAAGAAGTGTATAGAGGTGAAATCGAAGAAATTACGTTCATTTTCTCTATTTTGAGAGACAGTTGATGCAATGGTCTGCATCTCACAGCTTGGCGACAAATTCCACAATTATCAAAGATATGGGACTCCTATGGAACATAAGATTACATATCTCATCCATGAGTGAAACATTAAGATAGTAAATCATGGTTTCAGAGAAGAAAATTTAGGGCTCGGCTCTCCGCTGGAAATCTAGGGCTCGAATCTCTAAAGTTTTGAGAGGGAACATTTCTTTTGGATGAATTATAATTAGAGGGGTTTTTTATTTTGATTTATTTTTTAAAGTAAAAAAGTCCAATGGGGCCTTTTTGTCCACTCAATTTAGAGATTTAGGACCAGATCTCTATTAATTAGGGACTATTTCTTTTCCCTTCACTAATTAATTAAAATTAACCACCAGAAGAAAATCTTGTCCTTATTAGTATGCTTTCAAGGACCAGTTTATTAACTCGTCCCTATATTCTGGTCTCTAAAGAATCATTTTCTTGTAGTGTAAGGCGGTTTCAATTTAAACAATTTCTTGGTCATTAAGTTAGGGTGGTGGATAAGATTTTAGAGAATGGGTGTAATTTTCAGTGTTTTTTAGTCTTAAGAAATTCCTCTTAGGGTGTGTTTGGTATGAAGGAAAATGTATTCCTCAAAAATGTTTTCTTGGAAAATAAGTGCATTTCTAACTTATTTTTTCATGTTTGGTTGGAGAGTAGAAAATATTTTATAGAATTTATTTTTTAATGTTTGGTTGGTAAATGAAAAATAGTTTTGATAAAACATATTCTTTTTTTTCGGCTTGAGACTAAAAAAATACTCTTTAGGAAAATAATTTTTTATCCGAAAATTAACCCTGATAATTGATCTAGGACCCGACCCCCACACCCAAACTAGGACAAGACCCTGGTGACTATTCCAAAATCCGACCCTGAGATCTAACCCAAGAAAAAAAATTCGAAACAATTTTTTTAAGAAAAAAATACAGGCAATCGAACAGTCACATTATCAATCCAACAACACTACACAGATATGTCAACAATAAAATATCAATTTCATTCGAGTTCAACCACTTATAAAGTTTGGGGTTCGGAAAACCAACTTTTTATGCCGAAATAGATTTGAAACGCTAGGAGGCAAAGAAATCCCAAAATCAATCCCAAGCAAAGATCCCAATAAAACAAAAGTAAAAATGTGAAAATATGAAAGAACTAATATCGGATGAGAGAATGCGGGAGTTAAAAAGTAGAAAAGTGAAAGTATTTTGAAATTTAAACCATTTGGCATTTAAAACCTTTTAGTTCGCGCGCCAGTCTGCGGAGTAAGTCATGTCCACCAAACTACTCGATGATTTGCTCAGTGGTATTTTGGCTTGCCGAGTTTTACAGAACTCCCAACAATTGGCGGTTCAAACAACGGACAAAGTCAGGCTCGCTGACCAGTTCGACAAGTCACCAACTGAGCCTTTAGCTCGCCGAGTTTTAAAGAATTTCCCATCAAGCTAGGTGGTTCCAACGGTGGTCCATGTCGGGCTCACCGACCTCTTTGGTGAGTTGCGACTGGTCTTTTTGCTACCCTAATTGCCGCTCTCCAAAAAATTTCAACTTTTCAACATGCACATTCAACACCCATTATTGAATCAACAAAAATGAAAGCAACAAACCTTGGGTTGCCTCCCATGAAGCACCTTATTTAATGTTGTGGAATGACGGATATACTAATTCAAACTTCATTTTTGGGGTTGGATATTGTGTAACTAGGCAACCCTTTTTTTGGCCTTGGATTCAATTGAGTCGAGATTTGACCCATTTGTGTTTCGAGCTGTTTAATAGAGGCTAAGTGAGACATCATTGTCTGATTAAGAGTTGAGACATCCTCATTCATCTCTTTCAACACTTTGTCCGACCCTTTTACCTTGTTGAGAATAGGTGCAAGCATGTCTTCCGTACAGAAGTTCTCCGGGTCAACTCTTTGTTCTTTTGGCTTTTGGCGTTCATGAGGTGGGACGTATATTTCCTTTTCACTATTCCTTTCCTTCCAAGTAGCGTTACGGTCATGACATTCACTATCACGATCTCTCCATCCATCATCTCTACTCCGACCCAGATTGGCACCCGGCCTTGGGTAATTTGAACGAAATACTCCTCCTTGATTTGCAAAGAAGTTCACTTTCTCATTGTACAATGCTTCAAATTGTTCTTTTTCGGGGTTTGCTCCACCAATATCCACAACATTTACACTCTTCAACCAACTACCCATCACATTTTTTGATAATAAATCAAGTTGGGTCATCATTTTGGCCATATTTTGGTCTTTTTCTTGATGCTTCTCAATATGAAGTTGGGTCTCGATATTGCACCAACACAACTCAATTTGATTAAGTCATTCACATAATTCAGATTCCCAACACTATCATGGAGGCCAACTTTGCTACCATTACTCCCGTTCACGCTCATCTCTTCCTCTGTTCAAAGCAAACCAACAAAACACAAACCAAAGTAAGTTGATTCTACTACAACACAAAAATATTACAACTCAAACTTCCATAATAGAATTCTAAACACCACTCCCCGATAGTGGCGCCATTTTTTGATGATGTTCAACCACACCTCATCCAATACTAGGTGTGGTCTATCGTTATCTAGTATAAAACCTAACAAAGAGTTTGGGTGGAACCCACAAGGAGCGGTATTATAAATGCAATCTAATTGGTGGTAGGAATAGAAATTATCGAAAACATTCACTTAAACTAAAAGGGGTGACAACAAATGTTAGATGGGGGGATTTTTTTGTCAATTAACAACTGAAACAAATACGAAAAGTAGGGTTTCAACAAGATTAAAAGGAATTCTCAGGATGTGATCGATTATAAGATAAATACGCTATATGGGTAATTGAAATTTAACAATAATTTGGTCAATCATTGTGGGTAGGCTAGGTTATAAATGCAATAGTTTTCTCTTGAACAACTATTACGATTCAGGCAAGTACTCTCGAACCTCGACAAGTTTAACAAGATATACAACCCACAACCTTAATGTATCCACTCTCTCGAGCTAAATAGTTAGAATTGAGTTTATCATTCACTCTCTCAAGCTGGAACTATATCAACCCAATACCTACAATCATTAATCAAAAGCTTTTGTTCCAAAACCTCTCTCTCAATCAAGCTAAGAAATCTAAGCTACAATTGCCTTTGCAACTACAATTCATAAATTAAAACACTACTAATGATTAAACCCACATTAAAACTGCAATTACATCATTAAAAAACAATACCCATAAGATAATTAGACTAATAAACATATGATAACACCTCAAGAATTGGGGTTTTCGCTACATATCATAAAAAGAGAGAAACGATTGCTAACTATATTAGCCATCAGATGGGTAAGAGTGTCCAAGCCTTTACAATGCTCCAAATTTATTAAGTTCAAAAACCCACTTGAAAATCCTCAAAGTTAAGCATAGAAATCCTTAAAGTATACAATGAAAACTCTAAAACTAAGAGAAAACTCTAACTTTCAAACTTGGGGATTAGAACTCCGAGTCTCCGCCTTTAAAATTTCAATTTATAGTTGTCCAATTTTTGGCCTGAAAGACCATTGTGCTAAACAAGTCGCGCCTCGCCGAACAGTCGGCAATCCGCCCTTTGCTCCCTTTCATCGCCAATTTGCATTGGTCATCGATCCTCCAGGTCCTGTAACTTTGGGCGATCAAAATTGCCATCCCGAAGTCATTCAGAGATTCACCGTCTGTCCATTCGTGTCACCAATTTTGGTTTTCCCCAGAGCTGGTACATTGGAACTTTGGGTGAGCTAAAGAACCACTCGGCGGTTTGCCGATTTGTTTTGGCAATCACCAAGATCACTTTTCTTCACTTCTTCAGCTTGTTAGTTCCTTTTTGCCAGTAGTTGCGTTGCCTTGCTCTTTAGCCTTCATAACTGCAAATGCACACTTTAACATCAATTCAGAGCATAAAATAGGCATTTGAGGACACTTATACTATAAAAAAAGCCCTTAAATAAGTTGAAATCTTGAACTCATCAATCATATAATGAAATTGTCTCATTTTATTCCCCTGAATGTTTTTTATTTGGCGGAACTTTATGCTAAGTTGTATTTGAGATAGATGGTAAGGTTGCATGAAGTGCCCTTGTCCATAATTTTCGATCGGGGTACCCAATTCACTTCTCAGTTTTGGAAGTCATTCCAAAAGGGTCTTAATACGAAAGTTAATCTCAACACAACTTTTCATCCCTAAATCAATGGGTAAGCGGAACGAACTATCCAAACTTTGGAAGACATCTTGAGAGCTTGTGTGATTTATTTTAAGGGTAATTGGGATGACCATTTACCATTTATTGAGCTTTCCTATAATAATAGCTATCACACTAGTATTGATATGGCTCCATTTGAGGCACTATAATGTAGGTGGTGTAGATCTCCTATAGGATGGTTTGAGGTGGGTGATGCTCTAATAGGTCGTGAATTTGTACATGAGGCCATAGAGAAGATTCAGCTAATTAGAGAGAGGTTGAGAATGGCTCACAGTAGGAAAAAGTCTTTTGTCGATATTAGAAGAAGGAATCTTGAGTTTTAGGTTCACGATTGGGTTTACTTGAAAATCTCACCTATGAAGGGTGTAATGAGGTTTGATAATAAAGGGAAGTTTAGTCCCTATTTTGTAGGCCCATACAAAATTTTGAGACGTGTTGGTGAGGTTGCATATGAGCTTGACTTGCCAAATGAGTTTGCATCGTGCATCCGGTTTTGCATGTCTCCATTTTGATGAAATGTGTTGGTGATCCATCATCTATAGTTTCCCTAGAGGGTTTGGATGTTAAAGAGAATCTTTCTAATGCAGAGGTTCTAGTTGAGATTTTAGACCGGCAAATCAAGATGTTGAGAAATAAGGAAGTTGCTTCCGTGAAGGTGTTATGGAGGAATCATTTAGTTGAGGTTGCTACTTTGGAGGCCGAGGCCGATATGATGTCCCGATATCCTCATTTATTTCCTTCTACTCCAAATCTAGCTTGAGGTAATGAGTTCTTCAAGGTTTATTCTTGTTTTGGAAGTCATGTGTGTTTTATGTGTTTCCATGATTTCCTTATGTTATGCATGTTAATGAAAAGTTATGTTTTGAGAAAATGAGTCAATTTGTTGATTTTCCTGATGTTGTTGTGCATTGAGTATGAATTTCATATAGACTTAATGAGATGGATTGATGAGCATATTTTAGTAATGCATTTTGAGAATGAATTGCATATTGTCTCCATGAGATTGTGTTGAGCATGCTTTTAGCTTGGAGAAGGTAGTTCCTCCTTCAACGTGAAAAATATTGAAACTTCACGCATATTGGGTAGCTAAATGTAGTTCCTACTTCCTTATAATGTATTGAGTACGCTTAGCTTGGAGTTGATGTTTCCTCCTTAGTTATGTGCATTTTGATGACTTGCAGGCATGATTGGTTACTAGTCTTGAGTCTTTTCCTTTAAAGATATGCTTAGAAAAACATTGGAGGACGAATGATCCCAAGGGGGAGATATTGTAACACCCCGTATTCCAAAAAAGGAAAAAAGCATATTTTGGGAAATTGCAGGTGCCAGCCACGGTCCATGAGGTAGACCACGGTCCATGGGCACCCAAAACTTCCCAAGGTCTAGGGACCATGGCCTGACCAACAGATTGTCGGACAGACCATGGTATGTGGTTAGGGCTCCGTGGTACAAGGCCCCAAGTTAGTCTCTGACAACGAACAATGGTCGTGCAGGACGACACGTCTTCCTAACCACGGTCCGTCTTTAGTGTTCTGTAGGTCAAGGCTCCCATTTCCATCAAATCTCTAAACTTAGTTACGGTTGCACATGACGGGCTATAGGTTAGTCCACGGTCCGTCGTCTGTGGTCCTTGGGTAATCAACTGGCAGTTATTTTGGGGGCAGTTGGATCTTTTATTAATTAATTAATTCCTATACCATGTTGTTTTTCCTATATTTAGGATCCCTATATAAGTCCATTTACCCCCAAATTCACCCCCATTCACTTCATTCTTTCAATATCACAAAAATAGAACTCTCCAAAATATTTTCTCTCTAGAACATAAAGAAGAAAAAGATTCATCTAGGGTTTCAAGTCAACTCTCAATTCCTCCATTGAAGGCTAGAATTTGGACTTGAGTTATGGTAGTTTTCATCCATATATTCCTTACATCCTTGGAGTTCCCAAATTCCTCTATGTTAAAAGGTAGAATTACCCAATTAAGTTAGGGGTTTCTTCAATCATTGGATTATGGTCTTTTATGCATGTGTTGATGAAATAATGTGGTTTTATGATGTTTTCCCCTATGAACCCATGTAATCGCTATGTTTTTAAGTTATGAATCGTATGAGATGTGGGATTGTGATCTTCAATGAAGAGTTTGATGAAATTAATTATGTATTGCAATATTTACATGAAATTATGATGAAATCTATATCTAACCTATGTTTTCTAAGTAAGGATGACTGAAAGTAAGTTTTGAATCACAAGAGCTAAATTATGGACTTGTGCATTTTCCTATGAAATCTATGCAATTCTTTTAAGAATGCTTTGAGAGTAAAGTGTCAATGATGATGTAGTTGTTCTGTTGTTGAAAGGAAATTCCCATAAACACCTACAACCATGATGTGAAAGGGTTTCTCACATAGAAAGGATTCTTAGGTTGAAAGACTTTCTTACCTAATTCAATCAAGAGTAAGAGCTATCCTAATGAATCTAGCTTGGATTAGTTATCCTAGGATACCTTTCCATAAATGATAGAAATAAGTAAGAAATGACTATTCCGTGGGAATTATTCTTAGCACCGAGTGGATATTGATATGAGATGGAAGCTCCCCCTTAGTAGAGGACAAAGTTTATTGTTTTATTTCCTTTTCTTGTATTTACTTCTTTGGAGATGATGTATGGGCTAAGCCAAATTTCATTCTATTGTATTAGATGGTTATAATGAGACAAAATATCTAGACTTCTTCTTTCTTTCATAAAATGCTTTGGACTTGAAATGTTGTTTTACTTCCATTGCTCTATTTCTTATGTAATGAGAGCTAAGTGGCTTGTATAGAGTCCTTCGGAATTCTATACGCCATGTTACATCTAGGGTGTACCCCTGTGTCGTGAAAAAATTTAAGTTTATGCCTAATGAAATATGCTATAGTGGTTTTCACACTACTATAGGTGGGAAATGAATTCCTTTTAAAGGGGGTGACCCCACTATGACAGATCTGGTATATCGGGTTGAGCCACAATATCAAGTTAGGCCGTTATAGTAGGTTGGGGAACTATAGCAGGACGATCACAAATTAATACAGGAAAAGTACAAAAACCTCTAAAATATTTTGTAACTTCATTTTTGGGAAAATAAAAGGCTATTTAAAGTAATTTTCCTCCATTTTCCACCAATTACTTCAATAAAGGTAAGTTATTTACTCCCCTAGTTTGTGTTTTAATATTTTAATGGTCATGACCTTTTCCTATGATTATGATAAAGTAATAATTTGTTTTAATTAGGCAATTGTTCATTGATTATTTTATTTAGTTACTATTTTAGACAAGAACATATCAACGCATGAGAAAAAGGGAAAGCTCAAATTCTTTAGATTATTCATTCTTGTTTTGAGGTAGGTGATGGTCATTTGTTTTTTCTTTATGTTGTATGTGCTTTTTTAGCTACTTTGCTAGTATTGTGAGCATGATATATGATTAGGGAAAGAAAAAAATGCATGATTTGAAATGTTAAATGTTGTTCATCGTATGCATATAATGTGCTTACATGGTTTACAAATGTGATTCTATTTATTGTGATTGTGTAGTTTCTTTGATGAGTAGATCGGGTACCACGCGGGAACATATTTCTGAGAGTATCAAATACCACACTAGCACATATTTCTAGTGGATTGGGTACCATTTTTTACATAATAACTAGTGGATTGGGTACCACGTCGGTACATATTAACTAGTGAATCAGGCACCTTACCATTACACTTACTGTTTGTGTGGGTGGTTGAAAACACTCACACTACTCTTCAAAATCATTAAAAGAGTAAGAGGTCATTGTCAATAAAAATACCCAAATGAGAACTCTCAACTACACTTCATCCGATTCTATGTTTAGGTGGTCGTTAACAAGTATAAACCCAACTAAGATTTAGGGTTGATCCCACATGGAGTGATACGATAAAGAATACAATTAAGAAGTAAAATGGTGGTGTAATAATTTGTAGATGTAGACATTTTCAAACAATAAAATAAATGGCAAGGGGTTGATAATTAATGTCAAATGGGGGGATTAGAAAGAACGGTAAACAACTACGAATAACTTGGATTAAATAAGTAGAGGGGATATCTTGGGAGTGTGATCAATTGAAAGACAATTTCGCAAAATGAATGACTATTATTTACTAGAAGTCATTGAATCTTAGTGGGTAGGCTAGGCTTTTGATGCAATAGTCATTTCTCAATCAACTATCGCAAATCAAACAAGTTCTCTCGAACCTCGACAAGAACAATAATTATGAACAGCCCAATACCTCAATTAATCTACTTTTTCAAGCTAGATTAGTAGGATTATATTTAGACCCACTTTCTCAAGTTTAGTCTACAATAACCCAATCACTACAATCATCAACTAATACTTTTAACTCTAATACTTCTTTCTCAAGCAAGCTTAGAATGTTGAACTAGAATTGCATTTACAACTACAATTCATCAATTAAAACTCAACTATTAATTGAACCCACTTCTAATCAACAGTAAAATTAGTAAATACTAAAACCAATAAGCTAATTGAAACATTCAATTATATAATCACACCCCCGAGAATGGGGTTTTAGCCAAACATAGTAAAGAGCAAGAAATTATTACCAACTATGTTCTCCATCAAATTAAGCACGAATCTACAAGTCTTCAAATGCTCCAATTAAAGCTCAAAATCAAAACCAACCCTAAATCTAATATCAAAATGTGTAAAAACAATGTTTAGAATGAAAATCCCAGAACTGGACAAAATGGGAACTCTCTAGAAAACTGGGAACCCCTTTTCTCCATTTAAATGTCGTTTTAATGCGTTCCCCGAATTTCAGCTTTAGAGTGACTCAGAGAAGTAAGTTGGGCTTCATCGACTTGGTCGGCGCTACGCCTAGTGCTCTTTTCTATCGCCTTCTTGGCTTGGCTTTTCAGCACCTTGCTTCTACAACATTAGGCAATCAATGTCGACATTGCCGGTCCATTCGGCCTGTTGCCGAACCATTGGTTTTTTTTTCGAGTTGGTCTTGTCCATGAGCTAGCATGCTGGAACTTTTGGCGAGCTGAAGGTCCACTCGGCGACTCGCCGAGTAGCTATCACGACCCAGGGGTACCCCTTAGATGTAACAAGGCGTATAGAAACCCGGAGAACTCCATACAAGCCACTTAGCTTTCTTAATATAAGAAATATAATAATAAGAGTAAACCATATTTCAAAGTCCTAAAAGGTTTTCATAAAAGAAAGCGGAAGTCTAGACACTTTGTCTCATCATAGCCATCTATTACAATAGTTAATGAATTTTGTCTAGCCCATACATCATGTCATAAAAGGAACTACATGAAAAAGAAACTACATAAGGAAAAGTTTGTCCTCGAATCATGAGGACTCAGTAAGCTCGGAAAGAAATCAAAGTCCAAA
Source organism: Solanum okadae (assembly GCA_036553675.1). Taxonomy (NCBI): domain Eukaryota; kingdom Viridiplantae; phylum Streptophyta; class Magnoliopsida; order Solanales; family Solanaceae; genus Solanum; species Solanum okadae. The sequence goes on from CM071689.1 coordinate 29,387,545, forward strand.
CTCTAGCCACTATAATGATCACCTCGAGTGCCGGACACTACACTTGGGAAAAATGTAGGCAAAAGTAGGTGTTAGTACAAAAATGCACTAAATATGATAGCCATGCATAAAAATCCTTGAAACATACAAAAAGGAACATTTCATTTCAAAGCATGCAATTTGCCAAGTTTAAACATCATATAAGAGATTTAGAAGTCATAAGTTATAATCACAGACAACATAAGTCAACATCATCTTTCTAAACCTTTGCACTCATAAACAAAGCTTCTTGAGTAACCACAGTTCATTATTCATATTCTTATTGTGGGAAGTAGCCTTAACCGACATGAGACCATGTGAGCTATAATATGATCACCTAGTGTTACCCACACTGAAAAGGGTTGTCCTACTTGCCTAAGGTAGAACCATGAACATCTTAGATTAGGTGGATCTAGTAGGTAAATAACCTATGCGGGCACAAATTTATGGGATACGGAGATTGCTACAAGAAACTCGGACTTAACTGACATAAAAGGTTTCCATCTCATGAGACATACATGGGAAGCCCGGACTCAACTAGCGTAAAGACTTCCATGTCATTTCAATATCCACTAGGTGCTAACCATAAATCCCACAGAGTACTTACTAAGTCTTACATAACTCATGTCTCATGGAAGGATGTCCTTAACAACCAATCCAAGTTAGGTCATTAGGATAGATCATTAGATCAGGTGTGAGAAAACATTTCACCGTCCATGTCTACATGTAAAACTTAGATTACATTAGGTGAGAAAGCCTTTCATTCTTAGAATCATCATTATGTGAGAAAACCTTTCACATCATGTTCATTATGTGATCAGGAGATTGTTTTTTCAATAATCACAACAACATTAGCATAATCATTGACACTTTACTCCCAATTGTTCTTAAAGCATATACATAGATTTCATGAAAACATGCATAATCTCATAGAAATTACCCTTCCAAGGTTCATAACTTGTTTTCCATCATCACATATAGAATTCAATCATTAGACATGGATTTCATTATAATTCACGTTCTTCTATCACTTAATGCATCAATTCATAAAATTTATAATTCATCAACAAAGGCCTACATTATAAGATCAAAATTGAGAAATATGGGGATTTCATGGGTTCTTGGGGATACATCATAAAAACCATAGGAAATCATCAATTCATGCTTATAAAAACATAATTCAACCATTAGAATCAAGTTTGGAAGGAACCCATGACTATGGAATCAAACCCAAACAAAGGGTTATTTCTATCTTTTGAAATTTGAGATTTTGAGAGGACTCCATGGATGAAAACTACCAAACCTTGAATCTAATTACTATTCTTCAATGGAGAATTTGGATCCCTAGCTTCGAACCCTAGCTGAATCTCGTTCTTCTTCTTCAAGTTCTAGAGAGAGAATATTTGAGAGGAGGTTTTAGTTTTCTTTTGGGATTTAGGAAAAATGAATTAAATGGGGTGAATTTTGGGTTAAAAAGGCTTATATAGGGTTCAAAATATAGTTAAAACGACATAGTGTAAGAACTAATTAATTAGGAAAAGACCCAATTACCCCCTAGTTTAAGTGCCAGCTTCCTCCGACCTACCCACTTACGGACCGTGGACGGACATAAGGTCCGTCCAGGTGAGCCGTGGTTGGTGGTCAGAGAATTTGTCCTTGACCTACGTCCACTAGACCACGGGGTGTGGACCGACCTACGGTCCGTAGGTCCTTTCCGTGGTCCATGCTTGGACCATTTTTGAGTGCCCAACGATGAACCCAATCGATGGGCCATGGTATGACCCACGGACCGTCCTGGTGGACCGTCAATCAGGTTTAGAAAGTTAAATTTTTAGGGCTCTAACCACGGACCACACCTATGGTCCGTGGTCCACTACATGGACCGTGGGTGGCCGGCATGATTAGGTGCACTAGCATCTGGAAAGTTGCTAAATGCCTCTTTTTGGATACGAGGCGTTACAATATCTCCCCCTTGGGACCATTCATCCTCGAATGAGATTTAAACCAGTTCTAAAAGAGTAGGAGAGAAACTAACAACCCTACCTAATCAATGCAATGCACATAAATAAGGAGGAAACATCAACTCCAACTCAAATACTCAAATGCAACACAAGGAAGTAGGAACGGCATCTAACAACCCATCATGCATGAAATTTGAACATTTCTCATGTTCTAGGAGGAACTACATTCTCCAAAATTTAAAGCATACTCAACAAAATCTCATGGAGCGTATATAAAATTTACTCTCAAAAAGCATATCAAAAGAATGTCCATCAATTCATCTATGAAGTTGAATAGGAAAAATATACTCAATGCACAACAATATGAGGAACATCAATAATAAGAACTCATTTTCTTTCTAAATATATGGTTTCATAAACATGAATAACATAAAAGAAATCATGGAAAGCACATATTACCCACATGACTCCCAAAACAAGAAACTCAAGAAGAACTCATTACCTTATGCTGGAATAGGAGTAGAAGGAAAAAGATGATGATATCGGGACTTCATATCAGCCTCGGCCTCCCAAGTAGCTGCCTCAACTAAGTGATTCCTCCACAACACCTTCACGGAGGCAACTTCCTTGTTTCTCAACCTTTTGAATTGCCGGTCTAAGATCTCAACATGTACCTATTCATAAGCAAGATTCCCTTTAATCTCCAAGCCCTCTAAGGGAACTACGGATGTTGGATCCCCAACACATTTCTTTAAAATTGAGACATGGAACACCGGATGCACCATAGCTAATTCATTTGGCAAATCTAACTTATATGCAACCTTGCCAACACGCCTTAAAATCTTACATGGGCCTACAAAATGGGGACTAAGTTTTCGCTCCTTCCCAAACCTCATAACACCCTTCATCGGTGAGATATTCAAATAAACCCAGTCATGAACCTCGAATTCAAGATCTCTCCTTCTAACATCGGCTTAGGACTTTTGCCTACTTTCGGTCGTTCTCAACCTCTCTCTAATAATTCGAATTTTCTCGATGGCCTCATGCACCAATTCCAGACCTAGGGGGACCAACTTCTGCCACCTCAAACCATCCTATAGGAGACCTACACCTCCTACCATAGAGAGCCTCAAAGGGAGCCATATTAATACTCGAGCGGTAATTGTTGTTATAAGCAAACTCAATTAACGGCAAATGGTCATCCCAATTGCCCTTAAAATCTATCACACATTGCCTCAACATGTCTTCCAAAGTTTGAATGGTGTGCTCTGCCTGCCCATCCATTTGCGGTGAAAACTTTTGCTAAGCTTCACCTTTGTACGATGTCCCTTTTGGAATGACTTCCAAAACTTTGAAGTAAATTGGGTACCTCGATGAGAAATTATAGACAAGGGTACTCCATGTAACCTCACTATCTCTCTCTAATACAACCTAGCATACTCTTCCGCTGAGTAGGACACCTTGACGGGAATGACATTGGCGGACTTATTCATCCGATCCACTATTACCCATATCGAGTCATGTTGTCGCCGAGTACGTGGCAAACCTACAATAAAGTCCATGTTCATATCTTCCCACTTCCAAGTAGCAATAACAATGTCTTGGGACAAACCTCCCGACCTTTAGTGCTCATTTTGCACTTGTTGAAAATTAGGACACTTGGCCACAAATTCCACAATATCTTTCTTCATCACATTCCACCAATAGACTTCCCGTAGATCATGGTACATATTGGTGACTCCCCGATGAATAGAATACCTAGAACTATAGGCTTCCTCTAGGATTTGTTCCCTCAAGTCATCGACATTCGGAACACATAAACGGCCTTGATACCTAAGCACCCCATATCCCCCTTAGGAGAAAGCCCCGATAGATTTCTTAAGTAAAGCGTCTTTCAACTCAACTAAAATGGGATCATGACCTTGTTTAGACTTCTCATCCATTACAAAGGACGATTTCGAAGCATTATGGATCATGACACTACCCTTGGTGGCATACACTAGTTGAACACCTAGTTGGGCCAACCTATGAACATCACGAACCAACTTTTTCTTTTCTTCATCAATATGAGCAACACTACCCATTGAAGTCCACTAAGACCATCCGCTACCACATTACATTTTCTGGGGTGATACAGGACACTCATGTCATAATCCTACAAGAGTTCTAGCCACCTTCTTTGGCGAAGATTCGAGTCCTTTTAACTAAACATGGCACGCCCGAACTATCCTCGAGATGCAGACACAGGACCTAGGACCACAAGTGATCCCAATCTAACCCTGTTGGCATGATCACGAACATACTAAAGATAATAAACTGATGCAGAAGCTAAATCATAAATAAAATAAAAAGATGGGGAATACCCATATACTATAACTAAGATAAATGAAAATTGATGAGTTTAATACAAAGAAGATATTAACTCAATACTAAGTTGAATCTAACAATGTCTTAAAATAGCCTCTAACTGACTAGAAATACATGGACAGGCCCCAACTAAATCTAGCAAAACTGAAACTAAAGTACTAAAAATACTAAAAAGAAATTCGTGACTATTGTCCTCGGAGAATGAGGACTCACCACTGATTCTGTTGAACAGGAGATCGAGAACCGATCTAAGTGTGATTTGGATGCTGAGAACCTGAACCAACATCACGAGAAGATGCAGCACAGAGTATGCGTCAGTACTTGAAAGGTACTGAGCATGCATGATAGAATAAAGCTGAAATAACATATAACTGAACAAAGCAAATAAGCAATGATAAAATCTGAACATGATATAGATACTAAATACTGAGCTAATTGAATACAATGACCAATTTATTACATATTGAGACTGAATAATGAATATATTGATACATGGTCAATGCAATAGAATCTGACTACACTGTGTGAGCTACTAATAATTGATAATAAAACCACATGAGCTAAATCTGGAGTCCGATGTATAGGCCCCATCGAGAGGACCCAATATACCCTGCCAGAGGTATAGGCATGATGGTGTGATCACTGAAATGATGCCCATAGAGGGGACATACAACCTACGTGGCTAGTAGTTCTGGGACTATTTGGGTACGCTGAACCCTAGTCCAACTGGGTATTGTGCTAATCCTAATGGATTAATTGATTAACACATTATGATTGAATTTCGGTAAGTTACTCGATAGCTTAAACTGCCCATGCAAACCTACTATGCAACAATTAACTGATATTGATGCATTAATAACTGAGGCATGTATAACTGAATAACTGAAATATCTAACCTAGCATGCGTAATTCAAGAACTAAAGAAATACATAGCTAGGGTTCTGGAATTCATGCAATAAACTGAATATTAATATACTAATATGAGTTGGATCATTCTAACAGCTAAGAACCAAATAATTCTAACATTCAAGAAACCCTAGTCTAGTCATAATAAGGGAATTAAGAAATTAACTGAAAACTAGGGACTTAATGGGTGCAAGGAACCCACTAGTTAAATCCCATATACCTGGTGACGAATTCCACGGAGAAATCTTTCGATTTCGGGGCTGGAACTAATGGAACTTTGCTGAGTTCTTGAACTAGGGTTCTTGACTTCTCTTCTCCTCTTATGCTCTAATTTTTCAATGTTTTGATTAATGATTTGACTTAGGTAAGTTCTAGTTATGTTTCTACGCTTAAACTGACAAAAACCTCATAATTTAGGGTCTAAACGACGTAGCTTAGGGGTCCAACGAAATAGGAAAGGACCAAAAGACCCCTGAGTTAATAGCTGTAGGGGTGACCGACAGACGGGACCAAAGGGCCATAGGTCAACCTGCGGTCCGTAGATTGGGGTCGTAGGTCAAGTCTGCCCGACAGGGATTCAATAAAATGATCATAATGTTTTACTCAGAGGTCAGATTTTAGCAAACTCAGTGTCGTTGGGAAGAGGATTCAATTATTTATCATATTATAGGTCATGAGACACATAATTCCTATTGTGGTGGGAGTGATGACCATTTGAAATTGACCCAATCAGTAATTTCCCCCTAACTGGCTGCTCACCTTCACCAACGAATAGACCTACGGACCGTGGATCAAATAATGCTCTGTGTTGGTCGGCCGTAGTTCACATCAGAAGATGGGTAAAGGGCCTACGGACCGTGGGTCTGTTCGTGGGTCGAGTCTTAGCCAATTTTCTTATCTGGGTTTGGGGATGGGTTGTAGTGGCAAACCACGGACCACCAGCACGGGACGTGGTCTGACCTACGGTTCGTGGGTGGCAACCGTGGGTTACACCTTCAACTTCTCAAAATTAAAATTTTTGGTCTGTTTCGGATACGGGGTGTTACATTATCTCCCCCTTGGAACCATTCTTCGTCGAATAAAGACTAAACTAGTTGAGTATGGAGGGAAGAAGCTGCAATCCCTACCACTACGTACTAGAAACTGATTTCTGACTGAACTGAGTTCCAAGAACAAGCAAATACGCTGAAGATGCAAGGAAGACGGAAGGAACAAAATACTAAGACTGAATTAGCGCATCAATGACTGAAAAATTGAACAGGAACTATTACCTCAAGTTGGACTAGAATCGGAAGGAAAGAGGCAAGGATACTTGGACTGCATGGCTGCTTCTGTTTCCCAAGTAGCTCCCTCTACGGGCTGACTCCTCCACAAAACCTTAACTGAAGCGACTTTCTTATTTCTCAACATTCTAACCTGACGATCGATAATGTCAACTGGTACATCGTCATATGAGAGACTATCTTTCACAGCCACACTCTCTAATGGCACTACGAATGCTGGATCACCCACACATTTCTTTAATAGTGAAATGTGGAAGACTGGATGCACTGCTGCCAAATTTGCTAGCAAATCTAACTCGTATGACTAATCTTCCCTTTCTTGTCAAACCTCATCACCCCCTTCATAGGTGACACCTTCAGGAAAACCCAATCATCAACTTGGAACTCTAGTTCCCTTCTCCTTACATCTGCATAAGACTTCTGGCGACTATGGGCTGTCTTAAGTCTATCTCTGATCAGTTGCACTTTCTCCATAGCATAATGGACTGAATCTGGCCCTCTCAAGGCTACTTCACCTACTTCAAACCAGCCCACATGATATCTACATCTACGCCCATACAATGCCTCATAGGGGGCCATCTGAATGATGGAATAGTAACTATTGTTGTAGGCAAACTCAATATGAGGAGGTGATCATCCTAACTATCGTTGAAGTCGGTCACACAAGCTCTCAACATGTCCTTTAAGGTATGAATGGTACGCTCTGCCTGACCATCTGTCTATGGATAAATGCGGTGCTAAGATTAACCTGAGTACCAAGACCTTTCTTAAATGACTTCCAGAAATAAGAGGTAAACTGAGGACCTCTATCTGAGATTATAGACAAAGGAACCCCATGCACCCTCATAATCTCATTAATGTAAATCTTGGCATAATCCTTTGCCGAAACTGTAGTCTTGACCGCCAAAAAGCGAGAAGACTTAGTAACCCTATCAACAATCACCCAAATGGAGTCATGTTATCTGCGAGTACAAGGTAAACCTGTGATGAAGTTCATGTTGATCACTTCCCACTTCCAAGTAGGAATGTCAATCTCCTGAGTCATACCTCCTGGTTTCTGATGTTCTACCTTGACTTTCTGGCAATTGGGGCACTTAGCCACAAAATCTGCTATATCTCTGTTCATACCATTCCACCAATACACTTACCGTAGAACGCGGTACATGTTAGTGGCACCTGGATGAATAGAATATCTAGAGTTATGGGCCTCTGCAAGAATATGTTGTATCAAATTACCCACATTAAGAACACATAATCAACCATGGTTGCAAAGCACACCATCTCCCCCTTGGGAGAAAACCTCAACTCTGTGTTGGTGAACTTTACCTTGAGTTCAAGTAATATCGGATCGCTGTCTTGCTTTTCCTTAACTTCCACTACCAAAGAAGATTTTTCCCCATTCTGAACCAATACACCACCATCTGATATGCTCATAAGACAAACTCCTAGGCGAACAAGTCTATGAACATCCCTCTATAGCTCCTTTATTTTTTCATCAATATGTGCTACATTACCCATGGATAATCTGCTAGGAGCATCTGCTACTACATATACCTTACCCGGATGGTAATGCACACTCATCTAATAATCTTTGAAGAACTCAAGCCACCTTCTCTGGCGAAGATTCAACTCTTTCTGGGTGAATACATACTGGAGGCTCTGTGAACACATCTACATGAACACCATACAAGTAGTGTCTCCAAATCATGAGTGCAAACACCACTGCTGCAAGCTCGAGGTTATGAGTCAGATAATTCTTCTCATGTACCTTAAGTTGTCTAGAAGCATAAGCTATAACCTTACATCACTGCATCAATACCCAACCTAGGCCGACCCTAGATGCATCACAATAGATCACATAACCATCTGAACCCTCTGGTAAAGTCAAGACAGGAGTTGTAGTCAACCAAGTTTTCAATTCTATGAATCTTTTCTCACAATCATCTAATCATCGAAACTTGACCATCCTTTGAGTCAACCTAGTCAATGGTGAGGCTATGGATGAAAATCCTTCCACGAACCGTCTGTAATAGCCCGCTAGACCCAAGAAACTTCTGATATTTGTAGTAGAGGTAGGTCTGGGCCATTGTTTCACTGCTTCTATCTTTTGGGAATCTACTCGAATTCCTTCACTAGACATAATATACCTAAGGAAGGCAACTGATTGTAACCAAAACTCACACTTGTTAAATTTTGCAATTAACTGGCGATCTTGAGAGTTTGCAGAACAACTCTCAAATGACTCGCATGTTCTTCCTCATTTCTAGAGTAAATGAGGATATCATCAATTAAGACAATAATCAATAAGTCTAAGTATTGCTTGGACAATCTATTCATCGAATCCATGAAAGCTGCATGAGCATTGGTTAATCCAAATGACATGACTAAAAATTCATAATCATACCGAGTTGTGAAGGCTATCTTCAGAATGTCAGTATTTCTAACTTTAAGCTGATGATAACCCGATCTGAGGTTTATTTTTGAGAAATGACTAGCACCTTGAAGTTGGTCAAACAAGTAATCAATCTCGGGGATGGGATACTTATTCTTGAATGTTACCTTGTTCAAATGCCTATAGTCAATGCACATTCTGAGAGAACCATCTTTCTTCTTCACGAACAACACTGGTGCACCCCATGGCGAAATACTAGTTCTGATGAAACCCTTATCTAGAAGGTCTTTCAACTTCTCTTTCAATTCCTTAAACTCAGCTGGAGCCATTCTGTAAAGAAGAATAGAGATATGTTGGGTCCATACAAGGTAGATTTAGGAGTGACTGGCAGTGAATGCCCGGTAGCAAAGGTGCGATGTAGACTCGGCTTAACTTCACTTGAGTTCGGTTTCCCCTGGAAATGAAGGAATAAGCTTTTCTTCCTCTTAGCGACTATGAGCTCATAGGGAGCTGGAATGAACTTGGTTAGCTTACAATGTGTTTGGAAGACCGCGGCCAAAAGAGTATTTTACAGAGAGCCGACAAGTAATTCCATTAATAACTGGTCGTTTTGATCCTTTGGAACAACTCGATGAATTTAGTAGATTGTTTTAAGAGGCCCTAATGACTATAGATCGAACCTATCCAATTTTTACAGTACGATGGTTGGTTGTTCACGGCCTAGCTGTACCTACCATCAGTTTTTTGGGATCAATATCCGCAATGCAGTTCATCCAACGATAAACTTAATCTGAATTATAGAGCTACGACACAATCAAACCCGAACGAACAAAATGTTGAATTGAATTGATTCAATTGTGAACTAACACGACATGTGTATCTAGGGAAGAGTTTCTTCAAAGCGAATTCTCCCTAGATACATATATTCAATTTAATTATTAATTTCTTTCTAATATATGATATATTAATTGTGCTAAACTATGAGAGTAAAGGTTGTATGCATTACTGGATTAATTTTAATTAATAGTAATAGAAACTAGGGTCCATGTAGACTATTCAGATGAGGTATGCTAATCAATGATCTACTGATGTGGTGTTACTGAAGCCTTTGCTAGATATGCTATTGGCTTAACTGGCTCTAAACCCACCCACCGGATAAAGGTCTCACTTCTCTTACTTTCGGTGCTTATTTTCAATTAAAAGATGGTCACCTTCCCTAAGCGCGGTATTGTTTATGTCTGCATTTGTTCTATAGTTTGATCTACCCTTTTGCTTAGTATGTCGAGGGTGGATTAATGAATGACTGCTTTAACTCTATCTAGGGCTTGCTTCTCATGAGATTGGGTGAGGGAATCAGAAGGGGTGTCAAAAACCGGGCGGGCGGGCTTTTGGGCATACGGAAAAATGGAAGTGGGTGGAGGGTGCTTCTCAGCTAGAGTTGGGGGTGGGGTCGCTATAGTTGCTAGGGTGAGTCTTCCTACACGGCTGGTATTTTCTTTCTTCTGGCCATAGGTGTGATCAATGCCATTGAGCTTTGGTACTCTAAAATAGTATTCGGAATTCGCTACTGCCCCGGAGCCCAGCTATCGACTCGAGGCGCCGATCGGGAAACTAATAAAGGGACGTTAAACGTAATTCTAGAAGGGCCTTCCCGCAAAAAAACCGAGTCTTGGCAGTTCAAGTGAAAGTTTTTTAGACTAGTCCCATAGAATGGGGCAGATAGGAGTTATTCAGTGATGGGAAGGCGTTCATTTAAATATCTATAAACGGTGACAATTGCTTAGTCTATTTGATCGAATTGATAGATACGAAACCCTCTTCTATGTACTTTCACACATGAAGGATCCATATAAACCAATTATCCAACCATTCCCGTAACCTTATGGGCTATCTTTCAAGTGTGTAACTAAATCATTCAATGGTACGTAGTTTAGAATGACAGTTGCACAAATGACTATAGGGCTGGTTCAGACTTCCTTCTTTTTGCTCCTGTGCTTGTATACCAGTAGGCTATTACGACGCACCGGAGACCTTCACAAACGGCTTCGAAATAAACAAAAAGGTGCGTGCCGCACACACAAAGGACTGCCAGTGATATACTGGAGGAAGGTGGGGATGACGCATTGAGCGTAGTTGATATGCGGCTACGGCTAGCCGATCATATCATTCCATAAAAAAAATCTATATGTATAGACAGATCCCCTAGATATACAGATAGAATAGATGTTCATGGATAGACAGACATTCCATGGATTCTTAGTTTTTGGGCTGAAAAAGCTCGTCGATCCAAATGAATCATTTTTCCGGTCTCTCTTTGCTCCCCACCCCGAAACTGTCCCACAGCACAGCACCCATTCGCTTCGCGCGCGGGAAGACAACGAAGTTCAGTTCATGAGACCGCAACGCAATGGAGTGGAGCAGCCGTGACACTTCCCTTTTTTAGAAGAAAGATTATATATATGTCCAATCTCTAGTGGTAGTGGAACCAACCAAGATGTATGTCGTCCGACCCGACTTCAGACTCTTTTTTCCCAATGGTCGTGTTATCATACAGGATAGCTGAGATAAAAGATATGGGATAAAAGCTATGTTATTATGCGGGAGCCCTTTAGAAAAGCCCTTGCTTTCTTATATTGTCTAATTTAAGTGAAGTAATGTACCTATACCCGGGAGTAGCAGAAAGAATAAAATAACTCTTGTACTGGAGTGTTTTCCCCATAAGGCATCAAACTCCGGTAGCAGCACTATACCTTAGTATCTCTCTAGCTTCCAGTCTATATAAAACGTAGTTAGCAGAGGTCAGTCTGTCTGGTGTTTCCTCGCGTAAAGGACTACTTTTGCATCGACTCTCTCTCATTAGGTAATTACCAAGGCAAAAGCTGCTCTCTCGGAAGTAAGTTTCCTCACCACCTTAGTAGGACTAGTCTAAAAAACTTTCACTTGAACTGCCAAGACTTGGTCTTTTTGCGGGAAGGCCCTTCTAGAATTACGTTTAACGTCCCTTTATTACTTTCCCGATCGGCACCTCGGGTCGGTAGCTGGGCTCCGGGGCATTACTACCACAGCTACTATCGACCCGAGCCCAAAGATGGAAAAGAATGGACTAAAGCAAGGAGTTCATTAGCCATACATAGTTAAGGAGGATGGGGTCAACCTCTTTCATGACACATGGCCCCAGTGTGTCATTTGGTTAGCATTTGTAGAACAAAATAAGTAGGGCTAGTTTTCGATAGGGAAAGAGACAGGGGAGGGGGAGTTGGCTGTAATTGAGACAATTCAGATGGACGATATGGATTTTTTCGAGATAGTTAACCATTTTTTTCACCGTGAGAGGGCTGAAAAGGAAGTTCGACCTACAGGGAGAGCGAGGTCATTCAGAACCCACTGGCTCCAGAATGGGGGCGGCTCTAGAGGCTCTGCCGCAGGCACCAACACCGACATAAATTTCCCACCCCCTCCTGATCAAAGAGAGCGTGCGAGACTTCGAAAGGACATTCACACTTTGATTCGTGAGCAACTTCAGGAGAACATTGTGAAGGGTGAAATGGCGGTTGTCCGTGCACTTTCCGAATATGACAAAAATATAGTCCTGTGCTATGAAGGCGATAATGTCTTACGATCTGGAGATCTCCGCGGAGACGGATACGGAAACCCTCCCCAGATGGGTGGAGAATATAATGGGGACCTTTATCTGCTAAAGCTATTCATTATGGAATACCGACCAAAATATTCTCTCTGCTGCTTTCTTTCATAACAGAGCCGTTATTCCCGGCTGGCATAGAAATCTCTTGCGCGGGCGAAGGAGATGCATTTCTGGTACTGGTGGTATTGGACAAGCTCTAAGGGAATAATCTCTTTCTTATTTCACTTCAAATTTCGGACCTCAACATCCTGCTGCTCATGGTGTTTCACGATCAGTATTGGAAATGAATGGAGAAGTGGTGGAACGCGCGAAACCACATATTTTATTACTCCAGTGCGACACGAAGCCGCTGATGCCGAGTCGGCTCCTATGCTTCTAGCTATGCCCTACCTGGTCCCCCTCCCCCGGCACAGTGGAGGTTCCGTAGCACGTCATGAGCACCGGGCTAAGGGGCGGTTGAGAAACTCAAGTAAACTGCCTTACCTTATTCCAACATAGGGACAAAAAGGAGAAGGTTGTGAAGGTGGCCTCGTTATCCATACCTCCAGTCGGATGAATGAAGGACCGACCGACCAGGGTGTTCACGAGCGTTGGCGGGTTCTGGAGTGCCTGTCAAGGGCGCTAGCGCATAACCCGGGATGATCATCACCACCTGCACCTCACATCTTGGCATAGTGGAACGTGTTTACGGGGAATTACGCTTGTTTTTTAGTACAAGTAGCTATTGGGTTTGCTATGACTTTTTACTATCGTCCGACCGTTACTGAGGCTTTTGCTTCTGTTCAATACATAATGACTGAAGCCAACTTTGGTTGGTTAATCCTGTCCAGTAACCTCTTCTTTCTCAAAAAGAAAAAGTCCAAACCCGGTCTTGACGCCCCTAAATAATAGCAATAGCACGAATCCTAAGCTATGCCACGTGAAAGAATGGTTCCACGAATCATGGGCGGGGTTTAGGGGTGCTTCTCCTGCTGCGACTACCCCCTCTTTTATCGCGTCAAGAGAAATGACATAGATAAGATCATTGCATAAAGAGTTTCATTGTCGAATTGATCTTGAAATTGGATCCCACTAGTAGTTGCTGCCCAAAGGTGCTTTATGAAAGTCGGTCCACAAGATTTTGAAACCTCAACTTGATTTGTTGATTGCTTCTTTGGTTGATTGATTCTTGAAGACAAGCATACATACAATGACACAAATCCATTTCTGCTTTCATTTCCTGCTAGTTTGGTTGCACTGGGGCTTAAAAGCGACTTTCCAATCTTAATCTTAACGCTATTGGTATTGCTTCAACCCACTTGGTGAAGTAGTCTGTAGCGGTGATAACAAAAAGGTGACCATGACTAGAAGGGAAAGGCGGAGGTATGAAAGAGGGCATAGGAAAGAAAGGCAGCGGACAACCGACTTAACTGGAGAGCCTAAACGGCATTGAGGATGAGTCCACCGGTCGACAAACGACTTATATCTACAGGTTCTTTCATTATGGATCGGTCGACTTATCACGATTGATTGCTCACACATAATTAGGTTAGGCAGGCTTGGGGAGGTGATCTGAAGTGCGATGTGTCTGGAAACTCGAGATCCTAAATGGATTTGAGTACCATTCTGATCGCCTCTTTCATGATCCTTTCTATAGGTAGAACTACTGTGAGCGGTCAAAACTTCGACCCCAAACCAGCTCCTGGCCTTACCTGACGGAACCGGCTGGGGGTATTCCGTATGGGCGGAGAGAGCATCTGAAGGGTTACTTCACCTTTGGTGATCACACACCGACCTGGGCAATCACTAGCTACAATCGATGGAATTTTGGTTGAAACTATTCATAAAAAGTTTTGTCAACCAACCTGGCATGTTCAGACCGGGGCGCCTCGACGATGATGTAGTCGTAGTAGTCCTGTGATGGGAAATCTATTAAGATCCACCCATGATTCATGGAACCATTCTTTCGCGTGTTATAGCTTAGGATTCGTGCTATTGCTATTGTTTAGGGGCGTCAAGAACGGGTTCTGACTTTTTCTTTTTGAGAAAGAAGAGGTTACTTGATTCAAACCTTTTTTTCTGTATGAATCGATATTATTCCATTCCAAATCCTTCCCGATACCTCCCAAGGAAAATCTCTAATTTGGATCCCAAATTGACGGGATAGTGTGAGCTTATCCATGCGGTTATGCACTCTTTTAATAGGAATCCATTTTCTGAAAGATCCTAGCTTTCGTACTTTGGTGGGTCTCTGAGATCCTTTCGATGACCTATGTTGAAGTGATATTTATCTAATCCCATCGATTGCGTAAAGCCCGCGGTAGCAACGGAATCGGGGAAAGTATACCGAAAAGACAGTTCTTTTCTATTATATTAGATATCCTATACTATTATATTAGATTCGTATTAGTTAGTGATCCCGACATAGTGATTCCTTTCTTCCGTGATGAACTGTTGGCCCAGCCCTACATTTTGTCGCTGTGGACCGAGGAGAAAAGGGGTTTGGCGGGAAGAGGAGTGTACCATGAGAGAAGCAAGGAGGTCAACCTCTTTCAAATATACAACATGGATTCTGGCAATGTAGTTGGACTCTCATGTCGATTCGAATGAATCATCCTTTCCACGGAGGTAAATCTTTGCCTGCTAGGCAAGAGGATAACAAGTTCCAAATTCTGTCTCGGTAGGACAAGTATTTCTATTACTATGAAATTCATAAATGAAGTAGTTAATGGTAGGGTTCCCATTATCCTTTTTGTAGTTACGAATCTTGTATGTGTTCCCATACCATCGTCTTTTCTTTGTTGGTATCACCGAGACACCCAAAGGGCTGGCCATATGTACCTCGGGAGCCCCGGCCCATTCAAATCAAAATAGAATGAGCACCTACGACTAAGGGGAATGGAATGTCGACCACAGGGTAAGAGAATCCTATAACACGACAGCTAGTGACTGGTCAAGTCATTAAACTTAGTCATTTTGATCAACATGGCTGCAAGTGGACTGGGTTTATGGGGTTAAACTGGCTCCCCTCGGTAGAGTGAGTCTACTTAGCGAACTGGCAGGACACGGAGATCTATTGATCAATATGAATCTCGAGAGTGGATGGTTGATCGTCGCCTCCTTGTCCTGGGGGCTCTCCGGCTGGGGAGGGGCTTGCGCCTTTCCCAATCAAAGTCTTTCCCTCTTAATCTGCATCCGAATATGAAGTAAGGATGAAATGAAATTGATTGAAACATTAGCATGGGCTAACGAATGCACACCTTTGGCCAATTTGATTCGATTGAGAGATAAACCAGTGGCCCTTTCTATTGTACAAGCAAGATTGGTGTGGATTCAGTCTTATACATACGCGAGGAAGGTAATCAAAAAAGAAAGAAAATGGGTTCTTCTTTCTTTTATCACTTAGGAGCCGTGTGAGATGAAAGTCAGGAAGTTGTGTTGTTGCGAGCTATCTGGCTGTAAATATCTGTGGTTTTCTTCCTTTTGAAATTTGATTTGAACCAAAGATGGAAGATTTTGAGGGTTATCAAATGATACAGTCAGAAGTAGTAACTCGAGTTCTTACGGCCTTTAGTCCGAAGTAGGTTCATCAAGACTATCTTACCCCGAAGCTATGGAAGTGAAGAGTTCAAAGCTCATCATAACCTTTTTTGTTATCACGCTCATCATAACCTTTCCTGAAAGTAGACGATGGTGTTACTGATCTGATAGTTTCTTTCCTGGGTATGGACGAGACAAAGAATAGTCTTCTTAGTCTTTCGCTTTTTTTGATGATATCTATAAGAAGGAATACCTGTCGTAAGGTAAACAGGAGTTCCCGGCTAAAGGACCAAGGAGGATCCTATCCTAAAGGAGAAAGAGGAGGAGTAGGAGCTAGCTTTAGGGGCGAAATCGAAGCGAAGAAATTCATTCATGCCACGACGATCTATATGGAAGGGAAGTTTTGTTAATGCATTCCTTTTGACAATGAAGAAGAAGAGAGATCTTTTTTTTAACAGGAAAATTTGGTCACGTAGATCTTCTATTTCGTCGAAATTCATTGATTGCTCCGAACCCTTCTAGATGTTTCGACGCTTGATTCTCGAATAGGATTGAATCTAAGATGAAGGAACTATTTGAAAGTGAAAGGCATCATTGGTAGGCGGTACCTCCGAGTACGAAAAAGTGAAAGGAGACAAGACTCACCTCCCCCTACTTTGTTAATCACAGTCGTGTCGTCTATTCTATTTTCGAAAGCTTGTAGACAGAAGGCCCTTTTTTCGGACTGTCTTGTTTTCAGGCCTCCACGGCCGTCCGGGGTTCTCCATTCTCATAAAGCTTCTGGAATGTTCAATTTGTATGGCCTCAATGATGAGAATATTTTGTGTGCCACTTCTGATGATGCATGCATTGGGGACCTGGGAAAGTAACCAAATTGGGTGTCAGAGGATCCATAGTACATGCAGAGGCTTCTTTATTTCATTGAAGCAATCAACAATGATTTTGGAGTGAATTCAGAGTTTATGAGCTTGATGAATGTAGAGTGCATCCAGAAGATTAGAATTAGTAAACTTCCAAAAACAAGGTGCAACGGGATCTCCGCTCCTAGTCACTAAAAGTGTTATTTTGTCCTCCGGGGAATTGGACACCAAGCACATTTCCAACAAGTCTCTCTTCTTCTTTTTTTTGGGCGGGGGGGGGGCGGGGGGGCGGCAATTTAAAGTGACGAAACAGAATTCCATACTCGATATCATAGATACATATAGAATTATGTGGAAAGCCGTATTCGATGAAAGTCATATGTACGATTCTTGTTGTTGTTGGAGGTACACATTCTTCTCGGTGTGGAATGATATACGAGAAATAGATGCTCAGACAACAATGTCCGATAATGGAGCTGAAGTAGTGAATCTATCGGCACCATAGCAGTGGTATACAACTTTGGACCTAACGACCGACCTTTGGAGAACTCCTAGAATGGGATTCCCCTTATGTGATATCCTAACTAGTACCAGTCTAACTAAGAGTCATCTGCTAAGCCAGCTTCCTGTGAGTAAGCCAGTGCTAAAGAAGACAGATAAGGAAAAGCAAAAAATTTATTGGGATAGATGCAAGGCCAATTAATTTCTACCAATTGTAGCGGTGAGTGCTAAGTACTTTCGATTAATAGTTTGCAGGATTTCTAGAATAGGAATAGGCTTTTTCTTTAGAGTAAGACTCTTTTCTTGTTTCTTTCGGCCAGCTCAGCGGATGAAGAGCCGTATTCGACCCCTCTTTCTCTTACGGCTAGTGCACTATTTGAGATAGTGGAAAAGGGGTGTAGCGATAGAAAGTTTTGAATCAATAATTCCTCCAAAGTCATTGCTAGTACGTTTAATACAGTTACTGCTTTACCTTAGGATTGAATAAGGTTCTCTTTCAAAAGTAGTTTTGTCCCATCTGCTAGAGCTTGAAGAATTCCTAAAGGGCCGGCATATTCAGACCCTTCCACTTTGGTGTAGTTTTCATTTGTATTGGTACTGAATGAACATATCAAACAAAGGCGAGCAGTATAAGCCCTTCTCCGTCTCCACTTTGGTATCTTATTGAACAAATATGGTGATATTGTTCCTCCATTGATCAAGAATTTTGAATTTTGGGAAGTATCATGATCGTCCAATAAGAAGGGTTTCAATTTTTTCAGGTTGTTTCAGCTAGGAATGGAGTATAGGTAGAAAACCAGTTGAAAGTTCTCCAACGGTAGCGTATTTCATTCTTTTACTTCCTTCCATTCCACTATTCTGATCGAATTAATTGCTCTTCCGAACGACCAAGTCATAGTGAGATTAAAGACCGATGCTTCCTTGACCGTGTGGAACATCGATTAGCGTTATGTCATTCCTACAAGTGATGACCCACCCAGGATTGCTATGTACGGACTTAGAGATCAAATAGAATATGTTTCTTTCCATTCCTCGTGAGCCACTTATTTCTCTGAAACAAGAGATTAAAGTCATCTTCCTTCTTTTTCCCAAGAAGTCGACGGCGTTACACCATTGGGATACTTCGAATAAACTTGAGTACATATAGGATACACCGGTGCTAAAACCTTTTGTCAAGATATTTTCCAAACTATTGGGGTTGTTGCTCCGGATCTTGTTCTCCCGGTGTGAAACCAGTTGGTTCCATAGTTTTAGAATCTGCTGATCCCAAGTACTCCATCTCCATCATTGCATATAGGAATATAGAAAGTAAAGAGGAAAAGGCATGACCAGAAGAATTTTGTGAAATAAGTGAATTTATCTAGTTGAGGCATTCTTGATTGATTGAGACAAAACGATTCCCATCAAGTGTTGTCTTATTTCCCAAGCCACTTCTCAATCCTCTTTTTCTGATTGATTGAAAGTAGCAAGGAAAGACAAGCAAAAACTTAGCTATCCACACAAGCATATGATGTTTAAGTGTGAATAGAGGCCAAGAACGAAAAAATCCGAGGGGTTGACCCTTCGTAAACATCACAATCGATGACCGATAGCCTTTATTATATTACAGAAACTATATGGTAATTGAAAGACTATAGAACAAAGTATGAACGTCCAGGAAGTTGCAAAGTGATTTCCGAACAACCCTGCATACAGGATGTCAGGATAACATATAAAGAATCGGTAGCAGTCTTAAGATAATTCTCAATAAGAGAGCTCGGATCGAATCGTTATATCAATCAAAATATATCCTAACTATTTGTAATCAACCATTTATCACTTGGCCAAGAATGTCGTGTTATTGTTATGTAAGATCAAGGAGGATCCTATCCTAAAGGAGAAGGAGGAGTAGGAGGAGTCAGTTTTCTTTGAAGATCGAGGAACGTACTGTCGGACAATTATGCCATTCAGAAGAAGTCTTCTACAGAAGAAAAGCATGTTACGAGTAAGTAGAGAGGAAAGATCTCCACAGATTCTTATCTCATTCCATTCCAGTGGCTCAACCAGTAACCAATGGAGAAAACTCAAAAATCCATGGTTTCCCGGTAGAACTCTATTTCACCCAAGTTGTTTCGAAACCGGAAAAAAGAAGCGATTTTTCGCACAGCTTGCTCATAGTGAAGGTGCCACTTGTATATCGTTTTAGCCAAAGAAGCATCGGACAGGTTGGAGTTCTTATCTTCTTGGGACTCCATCGACTGAGATCTGCTTTTATTATATGGTCAATACTGATCTACTTTAGTAGATCATATGGATGTAGAAAACGCAACTAATTTGGATGAAATAGAAACATCTTTTTTCTTCCCCACTTGTCTCACTGTTGCTGAGCAGTTTTTGCATATCAAACGGACCTCCCCATAGGATCACTTCTAGCGGGACGGAACTCTATAGAGACCTTCGTTTGCTCTTATCGGCGGTATCAGCCAGTGTCCCCTTTCTGCCTTTCCTGCTTAATTCGTCTTTCATC